>VYZM01002890.1:17389-73016 GCA_013398915.1 Dromas ardeola | reverse complement strand
CCCGCCGCCGGGGCCGGGGCTGGGGCCGGGGCCGAGCCGGGGCTCGGAGGCCGCAGGGCGGCTCTGCCCGGAGCCCCGAGGGCTTGTCCGGTGCGGTGCGGGCGTTCGCACGCTCCCCGTGCCCAGCACCTGCCCAGCCCCGTGTCGGTCGCCCCGCTGCGGGCAGAGCTGGCCCAGCCCCGGCAGCCGCAGGAGCCCGCGGTCAGTGCGGTCCCGAAAGAAAACGTGTGTTGTCCTGCCGGGAGCAGGGGGAAGGGCTCGTAAAATGGGAGCCAACATTTCTGTGTGCTTCTGGCATTGCAAAAAAATAATTGCAGATGCAGGCCCAGTGCCACCTTGCCAGGTATGCTGATGATGACATTGAGTCATGGAATCATTGAGGTTGGAAAAGACCCTTGAGGTGAAATCCAGCCGCTAGCCTAACCCTACCAAGCCCACATAGTAGTTTCATTCCAGATTACGCATGCTTTTAGTGCAAGTCAGCTAGAACCTCAGGAATAGCTCAGGCACTGAATAAGGCCACGCTTGTATGGCATATTCCTTCTGAGGGACTGAGAGGGAGAGGGGGGACTGATAACAATGCCCACCCTCCCGACATTTCTGTGATTGCCGTGGCTACTGCCATACAGCAGCGCTTGGATTGAGGTCACCCTAAATACTGGTGGAGGTTGTTGCCTTCATCCCCATGTGCAAAAGGCCGTATCATCTTTGTGGCTTGCTCTTCACTGCTGGCTAATGCAGTATCTTTTCTGTGCTTACTTTTATTACTGGTTGAGGGCAGAAATGTATTTATTTGTTTCAGATCTGATTCTCTTCTGTTTGCAGTCTTGCCAGAAAATTCACAGCCCCTAGACAAGAATTTCAAGCAGAGAAATAGAATAAGCCCCTCTCGTAACCTGGCAACATCTCGTCTATTGCTGTGTTAGGCAGACGGGGAAGCATCAGCCCCTTGCAGGCAGCAGACAGGCGCGGAGCTGCGGGTGAGCAGGTCGGTGCCCAAGGCCAGTGCTGCCTGCTCTGCCATCATGGAGGAGGCAGTGCTGCCGCTCACAGAATGGCCGCCGCACTGCCAGCTCCGGGCGCTGCGCTGGCCAGTGGCCACCCAGGGCCGCTGCAGCAGCTGGCGGTGGCGGAGGAGGGGGGGGGTCTCCGCTCTCTGCCCCCTTCCCGGGGTGGCAGGTGGGCCCCGAGTGCCCCACAGTGTCCCGGGGTGACACGTGTTGTCACAGGGCTTTGTGTGGTGACCAGCGAGCTGCTGATGTGCCGTGGCAGCTGTGGTGTTAATAATTTGTCTGCGCCTGTCAATCACCGGGGGTCTTTAATGGATCCGTTGCGGTGGTACCAGAGCGTCCTGCGGGCGGTTACCCCGAGAGGCGGAGGGCGGCTGGGAGTGTGGAAGCCATCGGGTGCTGTGCTGCCGCCATGCTGCCCCCCGCCCCCTTCCTCCCGTCGCTCTCACACTCTTTCTTTCCCCTTGCTCTCACGCGCTGTCCCTCCCTGTTCCCAGCTCCCTGCCTCCCGCTGTTCCTCTCCCGTGTCCAGAGGGGTTCGTTCTCCGTCTCGCACGTTGGAAATGCTGCCAGCGAATGTTTCTGTGTGCTGCCTGCCAGCTCCCCGGGGAAAAGGCCTGGAAACGCAGAGCGGGAGGAGCAGTGGGAGCGAGGGAAAACCATTGTTTCTCACTGCTTGCCTGCTGCATTTTCTAATGGGAAAACCCTCTCTGTGAGGTACCGAGTTTCATGTCGCTGCTGAAGTTGCCCCCTCCCCCTTCCCCTTGCCCCAGAATTCACCATCCCCGCTGCAGAGGAGGAGAGGCTGCAGCGCTGCCACCAAAGAGCAGAGGCGTGTTTTCAATTTGCCTCCTGCTTATCTCTGCTGTTTGGACAGAGAGGTTTAAAAAGCTGGATTTTCTGTCCCTGCAGAGTAAACACACAGAACCCGGCAGCACAAACTATTTCTGGCTTATCAGTGTAGGAATGCAGCAGCTGAGGCTGGGCGCGAGTGGGCCGTCAGCAAGGCCCTGAAGGGGCCCCCTCCCCACTCCGCGCTATTAGAAGTGTGAGAGCCCAGCAGGACTCAGAGGGGAGAGTTGGAGAAAAAGGCAGAAAAGGGAAAGAAAGAGGAAGAGAGAGAGTGAGAGAGGCTGAGCAGACCCTGATGGCTACAGACGAAGTTACAGGAGGGGCTCGCAAAGCTACGAAAAGCAAACTTTTTGAGTTTCTGGTCCATGGGGTGGTGAGTCGGGAAAGTTAGTGAGCTGGCTGGCTCTGAATAGAGGGATGAGTGGAAACTGGAGGCTCTGTGCTGGGCTGGATCTGCTGCTGCAGCGTGCTGCTGGGGCGCTGGTGGCTGCCTTGCCAGGAGAGCACCGGGGTCTGCAAAGCCCCCAGAATATGCACTGATTCATTGATAATAACAGGCTCGTGTCTGGGGGGATGTGTGCTGTGATTTTTTTGCTTTGATTCTCCATGAATGGTGAATAGCATGCTTTTGAGCCTGATCATGGTGCAGAATCTGCGCTGGATCTGACCCAAATGGGCTTGTAGGACACTTTGTTCTGTAATCAAACTTGTGTTTTGAAAAACAATTCTGGTGAAAGCCTGATGAAGCCTTGTGGTACTGCCTCTGGTTCTTGTCTCCAGTCTTGGCTCTTGTGTATCCTCTGGCTACTTAACAGGTGACTTTCAGGGGCTTGAGGAGATTAGCTCTGCAGATCTGTAACAGTCTATGGGAACTCACCCACGAGAGAATTTCAGGGTGCCATGCTTAATTAAAGCGATCCTTCAGGTCTTTAAAAATTTTCCAGCTTTTGTTTGGGAATTGGGTCTTCGATCTCCATTTAAGGGGAAATGCTAACCCTGTTTTGCTGCCTTTGGAAACGATGTTCTTTAAACGAATCTCTAGTGATTGAGAGCAGTCACCATTTATAACATTTGTATTTCTTGTATTCATACACATTTAACAAAAATAAGACTGTTAAAGAGCTCTTAAGGAATGCAGATGTTGTTTGGATACTGATAGTCCCGAGTGTTTTCTCTCTCGAGGATTCTGGCACCTCCTGTGACACCTTTTTGAAGACATCAGGTGGGGACTCTTGTGCAAAGATCACAGAAATCCATGGCGCTCGCAGCAGGCTCCTAAGTTGTCTCCATTATTCAGGCTTACTCCAGATGAGTAGGATCTAGCATGTGTCCTGCAGATCCTGGATGTGGTGGGACTTGCAGGGCGAAGGACTTTGAGGTATCATTCTGTGCTTGTGCGACAGTGAGCAGGTGATGCAGTGGCAGCAGACAGGAATCTGCAGCGAGGATGGCGGACGTGCAGGGACAGCTGAGGAGCGGGCATGCGGGTCTGTGGCAGTGGCTCTGTTGTGGACGGGTGGGCTCATTGAGGTGGTCTGGCTCAGGAGGGCTGGAGCTGGGCAGAGCCATAGGCGAGTTGGGCCGGGTGAGCATGTGGGATGCTTTTGCCTTTTCCCAGGTTTCTATTGGCATTCGCACAGCAGTGGTCTTCCTTTAGTATCAAGAAGAATGGCAAAAATAGTAATGTGAATTTGCTTCTTCCACGTCTAGATGGACTTCATGTGAAAGGAGCACGCTAGCTGCTTAAGCATGGGAATTTGTAATTTATACCAGAATGAATATAGCAGTACTCATTTCCATTACTTATTTGGATGCTAGGAAAGTCTGCCTTTTATGCCCTGGGAGTTCTGCCACTGGTGGCATCTCACTTGAATATCTGCATTTGCCTCGAATATCTGCATTTCTTTGTCATCTTCCCGCTACTTGTTAGTGAGGCTGAGGCTTCTTGTCTGTTATTCTGTTGCCTGAACACCTCATGTATGACCCTCTCCTTTCCCCCATGATGATCTCCTTTACTTCTGCTTTTGTTTGCTCTTTCCTTTAGTTTTTTCCTTATCTCAGGTTCTTTTTGATCAAAACACAGTTTGGGATAGTCAGTCTTCCCTTACTTAAAAAGGATTTTAAAAGTTATAACTTCATTTTATCTCTTCAGGTCCTGTATCCTACCAAATAAGAGAATACTGGTATATTATCTTAAGTTTACGAATTGCTGGCTGTTGAATTTTATTACCATTCACAATGTGTCAGCATCAGAATTAATTCATTGAAAAATCAAGTTGCATAGCAAACTTTACTGGAATTTCTTGGAGTCAGATTCTGCTCTAATTTCAGGGGAAAACCTCTTCAGATTACTTATTTTTTTTATTTTATCTATGATAACATTATTTGATTTGGTTATTGCAGGCTTCCCTCTCCCCCCCCCCTAAAATGGGGAGAGGTAAATAGGGGTAGAATGTTGTGAGAAAATTTTTTGCTATGTGAACACTTAAATGAATGGGATAATTTTGCAGTATTTCCTAAGGGCAGTTAGCTTTTGGATTCACTTGAGCTTTCTGGAAACATATGTTCCTTTGCTAAGGTCACTTCGCCCTTTGCTCTTGTGCACTTGATCTTGCCTTTGTTCTTTTCCATATTGCCAGCTTAGAAGATGTCCCTTGTTTGTCCCAGTCAAATAGGATACCTCTGACAGGGGAAATTTCTTAATGGTTAAAAGTCTCAAGTGCAATACTTCATTCTCATCCTGCTTGAGTTCTTGATAGTTTATTACGCCTCTGGTTAGCAGTTCTTCTTTTAAAAAGATTAGAATTCTTTCAGCTATTTATTTTTACAATTCCTTTACTTCTGTTCTGTTTCATCAGGGTCTTGCACATTGTTTTTGTGGGAAAAGAGTTGTTTGGTTTTTTTTCCCAAAGGCTTCATCCTTTACTTTGTCCTTTTTTTTTCATTCCTCTCTGCTCTATTTCTAGCACTTTTATGGATAAATATGGCTTTACCACCACATTTATGTTGATTTATCTCTTTATCGATGCATTTTCTACTGTCCAGTTGTACATTTCAGGCTGTCTTTATGACATCTCCCTCTGGGTGTCCAGCTGTTGCCTTAAATTCTGTTGACCCAAACCAAGTTATTAATCTTCCTGCAGGCCATTCCTTTTCACGCTTTCTTCTGTCCTCCAGGCCGTATCATAGGCTTCCGTGATGGCTGGGTCACTTCAATGGGTGTTACCTTTGTCTCCCTCTTTTTTCTTTTTTTTTTTCTTTCTTTCCCTTTTTCTTACTCAAACAGGTATCTTCCCATATAGCCTTGAGAAGGTCCATGGTGCAGATCTTGTCAAAGCTCTTGTCCAGACTTCTGTCCTCTTGTGACTCGATTGCAGCAATCCTCTCTTTGGTGCCTTGCACTTCTGACCTTGCCTGTGTCATCTTCACACGAGAAGCTGCTGAGAGGTTCGTTTTCTTGTCCTGTTGTTCTGACCTTTTTAATCTGCCTCTTTGTCCTTTTTCTGTTCCCACTTATCTTCCTTCCAAAACCAATCTTCTTACCTTTTTTATACAAGCTACACCTATAAAGGTCTATGTCCCTTTCTTAACTATCAAGTCATATCTGTATTTACAATATGCTTGCTGTCAGTTTAAATCACCTTCTTTTTCCCATGGTGATCTTGTTCTTTGTCCTCTGTGCTGTGCTTAGGAAGCTCTTCCTGTTAATATAAGTCCTTATCTGTATTTATTTTCTGCTAATAGGTGTTTTTTCATAGTTCCTGCTAATCTCTACGGTTTAATATTAGTTACATATCAAGACCACTAATTTATACAAACCTATGTATCACTTATGTGACTCCTTTTCTTATCCTCAGTCTTCTTTTTGTCTCGTTGTCTACCTCTCAAATGTGGTCATGGAATGTTTTAGTAAGTACAGAAACAGCGTTATATGAAACGGCATTTAGTACAGTGAAAGAAGGGTCTCAAAGCATGCCATCATGTAAAAAAAATATTTAATGTAGTGATAACTAACTCATTGCCAATGTTAAAACAGACAAAAAGGCAGGTCTGGTCCCCCAGAGATGTGTATGGAGTGTCTAATAGATTTATCGGTGATTTGGAAAAGGGGTGAGCAATGAATTTCATAAGACAATTTTGCATCTCCTCATACATTGCTGGGTTTTCAATGAAGTGTAACCATTCGGGAGGAAGGCTTGGGTGTCACTGTGAGCTGCCTAATGTGTAGGAGCAGCCACTGCTACTGAGCAAGTAAACTGTTAGCCTGATTAAGAAATGGGGCAGAACATAGTACAGAAGCAATTGTAAATCCGTGGCATATACTTACAAGAATATTTTTTTATTTTATTTTGGTCATCTGCATGACTAACAAGCAAAAAGAGGGGTAATTCAGAGGGCAGTGGTAGTGGGAGGTCTGTGAAGACTTCATCAGTAAGGGAATGTTGGTTTGGGTTTTTTTTTTATTTATAATTTCTAAGGATGCAGACTGATTAGGGAAGTTGTAAAATCTCTGTCACTGGAGGATCTTAGCCACTGGTTAAATAAGTAAACATCTATCAAAGATGATTTAGGTATGGGTGATACTTCTTTGAGACAAGGAAGGACTGGATGACCTCAAGGTTTTAATATTTCAGTATATTATAAAAACAGTATTTGTTTTATTAGAATGGGAAGAACTGAAGATATTCTCCCCAAATTGAATGGTGATCTGTTTTAAGTGGATGAAAGTGATTGTTTCTTCCATCCAGTCATGAGTTTGTAGACATCATTGCTAGAATTAGTGAGGTGAAGAGAATATTAGGTTTGAAAAAAGTAGAACTTTGCAAGTGAAAAATACCCCACTAACTTTTATGTTGTCATGGATATAAATACTATCTTGTCAGAGCATAAATCAACTAACACTAGAAAGGCTAGAAAAGAGCCTCACGATCTGTCATTCTTGGGCAGTTTGTTCTACTTCCCTAAAACAGGGCTGTCTGCGCAGTTCTCTGTGCCAGGACGTGGTCAGAGAAAGGTCCTGGGATGGAGTCACTGGTTTGCCGCGTATGTATTCCCTGTCTTCTTAAACAAGGAGGTGTTTGGGATGAGTGGAGGGCAGCCAGGGGAAATCAAGGGACCTCACCACAGTGAAGAAATTTGATTGTGAAGGTACTTGCAGAAAGCTGGTGGAGTGAAAACATTGAACAGCATTCAACCTTGCAAGCAAGCTGCCAGTAGAAGCTCATGGTTTGTCCTTTCCTAGCCCTGGACTAATTGTAGGCTAATGAATACAGAAAAGTTTACACATAATTAGAAAAGAAAATCGTATTAATTCTAGCTTGGGCTTTAATAGAGATCAATGTGATTTTATGCAATATAGGCTTGTTAAAAAAAATTGAGTTGTTTATTGAGAAAACTTTGATTTATGAAGAAAGGCTGAAGGATTTGGGTCTCTTCAGTCTGGAAAAAAGACGACTGAGGGTGGATCTTATCAACGCTTATAAATACTTAAAGGGTGGGTGTCAGGAGGATGGGGCCAGGCTCTTTTCAGTGGTGCCCAGTGACAGGACAAGAGGTAACAGGCACAAACTTGAGCATAGGAAGTTCCATCTCAACGTGAGGAGGAACTTCTTTCCTGTGAGGGTGGCAGAGCCCTGGCACAGGCTGCCCAGAGAGGTGGTGGAGTCTCCGTCTCTGGAGACATTCCAAACCCACCTGGATGCGTTCCTGTGCCACCTGCTCTGAGGTGACCCTGCTCTGGCAGGGGGTTGGAGGAGATGATCTCCAGAGGTCCCTTCCAACCCTACCATTCTGTGATTCTGTGATTTGCTGATGTATATAGGTGCACAGATGTAATGGATCTGTGAGATGTTTGAATTGCTCTTCTGTTTTTTGAAAAAGAAATACTGTGAGAATATGGAAACAGTCACACTGGATCATTTAGTCCAGTGTCCCCAGTGGCAGGGAGCAGCAGAAGACTGCATGGAAATACAGGAACAAGGCAAAAACGTGGTGATGCTTCATCCAAACAGTCTGTGCTTCATAGCTCTGGAGCTTTCTGACCCAAATCTGCCTGCTATGCCTCTATATGGATTTTATTGATGTGGGTTAGTCCGCCCATGTCTTCCTGAACCCATATAAACGTTTAGCATTCACAGTGTTTTGTGTCAGGAGTTTTTGCATCTTATCTTACATAAAGAAGTACCTGATCCTGCCAACTGCTCGCTGTTGACTAATTCTTGTAAGGGAAGAGACAGTGTCCTGTGCTAGTCATTGTGTTGCAGAGCTCTCTTACCACTCCCCTCTCAAAACTATCCTTTTTACAGAGTCAAGAGCTTCATTCTGGTAGTTCTTCACATAAAATCCATTCCATACATTATATCACAGCAGTGGATGTGATCACATCTATTAAAATGAGCAAGCTAGTGGAACTCAAAGATGGTATATTGGGTTTGTTAGTTTCAATTCCAAAGACGTTTGGGTTTTGGGTTTTGGTGTTTCGTTTTTTTTGTTTTTTCCTTGGTTGCATCCAAGTGCTTTGTTTCAGGTTTGGTATCTGGTTATTCTGAGCTGTGAATGGATTTGCATGAAATAGAAAAGTGGTCACTGAACTTTGTCGTTACAATTCACAGTTATGTAAATGTGATGTTTTCTAAGGTAAAGATTTTTGGATTGTCATGAATGTTATTTAAAAATGGGTGGAACCTGGAACACTTGATTCTAGGATGTGAGAGCTTTTGGGAACTGGAGGAAGCAAGAATTGCAATACTGATGTTTCTGCTTACTAAATCTCTGAAAGGTTCATAGCCATTAAAAAAAATAATCTCATATGAGGTAACATCTATAGTTATACGGGAGGAGAGAAGCTGTCTGGAACTTTTTTTATTGTGCTTCTAAGAGTCCATTTTGAAGCGGCAGATTCAGTTGGGAAACCATGTGTGCAGTCAGAAGCCTGTTGCCATCAGACAGTATCAATCTAGTATAAATTTCTTAACTGTTCCAGATACTCGTAGTGACCCATTCTCACCTCCAGACAGCATCTGGCATCTCCTCCTGCTAATGTTTGTGCCTCATAGAAGTCAGTATCTGCTGTAATGCCTTGACACGATATGTTGTCTAGCCAAGGTAGCTTCTATTTTTAGTTAAAAAAATACGCTATTTGTATACTTGGTAATTGTTGTTCTCAAAATCTGTGGGTTTTTCAGTTAACAAGAAGCCCGTGGCTGTCACTGCATGCCATCAGAGTCCTGTAGGTGCTGAGGTGGATGGAGCCTGTGTCTTTCAGAGCAGGGAATTGCCGTGGGTGCAGCTCAGTGCTATATTGTGTTGCAGTCAGTCCCCGCTCTCTCTTCAGTCCTTTTCTAAGGCTCTTGTAGGTGTTTTTGCTTTGCTTTTCTTGACGCTTTCTTTTCCTTTTACCTATCAGTTCTCCAGGTTATTTTCCTCTATCCAGTATGTCCAGACAGGAACTCTCCTTTTCTCTGCTTCAGCATTTTGGCTGCTATCATGTTGATGTCCCTTGAGAAAAGACTCTGCAGTAGAAATGTCTAGAAAAGGACCTCTCCAATGTTGTCTCATTTCTGCCATCAGGCAGGAGAAGTTCACTTCAAGAAGTTTACTTTAAGTAAAGTTCAAGACAGAGAGGAAGAGGCCGGCATCTGATGTGACAGGAGGGAAGAAAGTAGAAAAGCCATCTGTGTGGCTTGGGAAAGCGGTCAGCGGAAGGCAGTGACAGGGGATGGCAGCAGTCGCTTGGGCGGTGGTACGCTCGCTGCACTGACGGTGTGCTCAGCTTTGAAAGGGTGTAGCCAGGGCAGGGATGGACTACAGGAACGCAGGCCATCGGCAGAATTCTTGGGGACCAGCACGAATGTGTGAAATATTAGCGGTGTACCTTTCTCGGTGTGCCATATTGTGTGGCCATGCCCAGCTGCTCTGCTCTGCGCCATCTCCTCAGAGCTGTGAGAGTGGTCCCTTCCACTGGGGACGTGCTGTGGTCTTCCTCATTTCCTACGGCCCATGGTGGTTTCGCCCTCTGTCCAGTGAAGTGTTTGAAGTAGTGCGGAGTAATACATGTAGATGGATCAACGGAGGAAAAAAGGGGGTGGGTCTGTGGGTAAGGGCAGGGTTGGGTCGGGTAGAGGGGTGTAGGGTAGGTGATTTCCCAGGAAGGAGGATGTGTCAGTGCTGTTTGCCCTGCAGCCTTCACCGTGGATGATACTGTTCAGAACAGATTCCATCCCTCTGAGGATGAGGGGAGAGACAGATCCTAACCCACAGAAAGGTGCACCTCCAAGATTTATTTCAAAAGACATAACGGCATTGTACATCAAAAGACGTAATATGTCTTTAATATCAAGACTTTTTTTTTTCAATGTCAGTATTGTGAAAAATTCAACATATTCAACATCTGTCATTGTCATGTCTTACACATGTGTTTGAGAGCAAAATAAGCTTTTAGATAAGGTGAGGTCCTGCTTGTGTGTTCTCCTTTTATAAAAGTTTAGATAGAGAAAGCATTTCTGTATCTTGGGAGTCTCGTGGGCTGGCAGCAGGGAGATGGCAGTTGCGTAGTGAGTAATATTTTATCTACGGGTGATACTGGAGACGGGGACATGAGAAGGGAGGGGAGGGAATGAGGGAGGGCAAGGGGTGAGACTGAATATGCTTTTGCTAGAGCTGCCCCCTTTTTGTCAGTTTTGTCCTTTCTCTACTTTTCTCTATTTTGATGCTTTACAAAGGGAACTGAAGGAAGTTCAAAGATGTCAGACTGAGATCAAGAGTAGATTTGGCTCGCAGACCTTTTTCTCCAGGCCTTAAGTTGTCTGCTGTAGAAGCAGAGAAGTGGGCCTGCAGCCTGACCCCCGTGGCCAGGCAGCCTTCAGGAGGGACGAGCGCGGGATGGCCGTGCTGGGACCTCGTCTCCTCCGAGTCACTGTCAAATGTCCATGGCTGGCTGACTGACAGGCGACAGCAGGCCCAACGGTCTGCTCTTTGCTGGAGGAGGGCCACAGTGTGTGGACTGATAGACAACAGAGAGATCTGAAATAGAAGCTCAGGAGAGAAGCATTTCCTGGGCCGTTTGTCTCTGCTGGCTCCGGCTGGGATGGAGGGTGGGGGTAAGTACATGGGAAGGGAGGGAGCCGCTCCGCTACGGTAGTTTCCGTAGCTCCCTGTTTATGGGAGATGTTTCCAGCTCTGCACAAAGCCTCAGTTTTGCCTCTTTGCTGCCTCCTGCCGCTTCTCTGCTCGGTGGCCATCCCCACCATCAGTTTCTGACACGAATACTTGCTGGATTCACCTCCTTGGCTCCCTGTGCTCGTCTCTTTCCTACCTCAGCCTTCCTTCCCTGTCCATACCAATTAGAGACACTGGTTCTTTGCTGATCATTCATTCACCTTCTTTCTTTCTGCAGTTTCCTTCGTACATACAAGTGCAAGGAATATCTAAGACTTGTGATGATCAGGGAGGCCACTGAGCTGGGACTCTGGGGACTACAGTGGATTTGGAGATGCAGATCCAAATTAGATTTAGAATTATATATTATTATGATATATATTATAATTATATATTTAGAAATGATAAAAGGATGAAATAAAGATTAAATAAACTATTTTTAAAATGTTTCTTTTATTTATTAATGGTACAAAAAAAGTTTTCTTCCCACCCCGCAATGGGCTGTCCTGCATACCCTCTCGGTGCACACACCTCCCTTTGGAGACCACTAGCGTACTTCTTCGTAGTACTTTCTCAGTCTTTAACTGTTGGTAACTCAGAGAAGTTTCTGAACCAAATATGTTTTCCATGTCGTTTGGAAAGGGGTGACTACCCACTGTGTGGCAAACTACCCCCTTTTGGTTGTGTGTGAGCCTGACTCCCCCTGGCCTCCTTCGATGGCCGTAGTTTATTATTCTGGAGGGGGCAGTGAACAGTCAATCCCCAACTGCCCTCTCTAGGCCACTTGTGACTTTGCAGAGCTCTAGCAAATGCCCACTTAGATTACCTTGGATCACTTCTTTCCAGATGGAAAATCATAGTGTATTTGCTTTTACTTGTGTGAATGCAGTTCCATATTTTAATCATATCTTATTCTTAATCCCTGGAAGTATTCAAGGCCAGGCTGGACGGGGCTTTGAGCAGCCTGGTCTAGTGGGAGGTGTCCCTGCCCAGGGCAGGGGGTTGGAACTAGATGATCTTTAAGGTTGCTTCTAACCCGAACCATTCTATGATTCTATTATTCTATTTCCGTGCCATTCTTTGTACTTTTTTCAGATCAGGAACCAGAACTGCACACAGCATTCGACATGTGGGCAAACCATGGACAGTGGCACAGTGATGTTCTCTGTTCTCTTTCTTGTCATTTCTTTTGCTTAACGGCTTTTTTTTGACCTCTAGCAAACAGGGAATTGATTTTTTTATTTTATTTTGGAAGCGTGTGTTTAAACTCCAAGATGTTGCTTCTGTTGGGTAACAGTCAGCTCAGAGCCCATTGTTTTGTATGTGATGTTTGTATCGGTTTTTCCCATGTAATTCACTTAAATATGAACTGAAATCCATTTTCATCTTCCCTTTAAGTGTTCATTCTGTCTCATAAAGCCCTTCTGCAGTTCTTTGAAGCTGGCCTTCATCCTTGCCAGCTTGAATAACTTGGCGTTACCAACAAACTTGGTCACTTCCTTGCTTTTTCTCTTTCTTTTTTTCGTTCTTTTTCTTTTTTTTTCCAGGTTGCTTATGAATATGCCGAAAAGCATGAGTCTCAGAAAAAGTCTGCATGTGCCTTCCTTTTATTTTCAGAACCAGTTACTTTTACCTCATTTCTATCCTTTAACCAATTATTTATCCATAATGGATGCCACTGGCTCTTGATTTCCTTGAAAAACTCTGTAGAGGGACTTGACCTTCAAAAAACTTTTGTGTATGATTCTTATTTACATACTGGTTCAAATGCCTATAGAGTGTGTGCGTATTTGTCTGTATTTTCACATATACGTAGACATATAATAACCATCTTGATAATTCTTAGAATTAATCTAAGCTCTTCTCTGTTTTAAATTGTATTTTACAGTGGTAATTATTTTACTGGTGTTTTTCCTTGATGACTATAAACTTTTAGGATTAAGCACTGAGTTTACTGTGTGTCTTCTACAGCATTAAGTTTGTCATTTGGCCCAAAGTGTCTCTCCAGAGCACGCTGAAATCAACGTAAATGTCAGGACTTTAGCCTACACAGGCTGCAGGCAAACTACCACATTCCTTTTATTTTCTGTTTAATTTTAGAGGCTTGATCAGAGACATGACCTTTTCTTTAAGGATTCTTGTTGCTTTGTGAACTTACACTGCTCTCCGGTGTAGGTGAAGGAGAGGGCCCTTAATGGAGGATGTTTTGTCACAGTGTTTTCATTGTTCACCTTTGCTTGTTACAGTCTCCCTACTGATCAAAGCCGCCTGCTAGTCAGTGCGAAATCTGAAGCACTGTAGATGTGAGCTTGCTTGTAGCTTTGATTAGCATGTGAACTGCACCAATTTGGACTGCGTGTAGCTGCCATGGAGTTTTTCCTTTGGTCTGAAGGTAGAGCTTTCGGCTGTAAGCTGGCCTGGATATGTTATTGGCCACTGAGTGTTTCCCAAGCCTATTATTTTTCATCCCTGTTTCCTGTCTACTTTATCACTGGATTCCTCTTTACGACGTCTGGGAAATACCAGTCCAGAGCTCATGTGCTCTGTGTTGCTGCTTAGTGCTTATTGGGGTGGTCAAAATGGGGAACTTGTTGGAGCCAGCGTCTGATTATGTACAAATGTATTTGCAGCTGAAGAAACAGGGGCCAAACAGGCTCTTCTTTCTGTTTCGCTTCTTCTCTAGCGACCTGGGATGCCATCAGGAGCTCGAATGCCCCATCAGGGGGCTCCCATGGGTCCCCCAGGCCCCCCGTATGTTGGCAGCCCCTCGGTGCGACCTGGGATGCCCCAGACCGTGATGGAAACAACAAGGAAACGCACTGCACCCCAGCAGGTCCAGCAGCAGCAGGTCCAGCAGCAAGTGCAGCAGCAGCAGCAAGCCACGCAGAACCGAACTAGGAGGTGAGTGTTCCAGAAAGAAAACATGGGAGGATAATTTGAGGAAGAAAAATCACTATCTTTTTAGCAATAGGTAAGACCTTTAAGATCGAATGAGACAGACTAGAAGATTTATATATTGTCGGTTTCTTAAAGCAGGAAAAACATTGGTAAATTTTACCCTTTACTTTGTTTGTGCATGGTCTTGAACAAACTGACCTTTACTGATGCCTGGTTTTGCAGTTATAATGCTTTTTCCTCGCAAGTTTATCAGGCTATAAATCTGGCTGTTATATTTAGCCTTTAAAGTTAATGAACAGTTCTCCTTCTAATACAGTACAATTATTGTATTATTTGTTGTCTGTTCTGTATAGTTTCTCTGATTTCCGATTGGCTAACAAAATGGTTTGTAAATGAGACAAGTGGAAGAAATTTTTCGTTGGTCCTGTGAATGCTTGTACTATGGTCACTCAGGAGAGTGGTCATGAAACTCGCAATTGTCACGGGCATTCCTACGTATAAAATAGAGAGATATGCATAGGAAATAATTTCATAGAATTAGAGGGATTTTTTAAAAGGAACTTTCCTTTTAAAATATGCCTGCTTTGTACAGTGCTGAATGCATTTTCTCTTAAATAACAGTTTGCTAGTTTCATTTTGCAACTTGTTAGACCTCAGCAGCCTTGAGGTCCAAGTGTGAGCCAGTTCCTGATAAATCTGTAGGCTGCAGGCATCTGGGTGGTCTGCCTTTTGCAAGATCATTATAGGTGTATATATAGATTCGGACAGAGTTCTGGTGGTGTCATCATATCTAGTTGTAGGTAAAAGGTGACTCTCTGAGGTCAGTGCTTCAGGAGCCCTGCTCTGTCCAGGTTATATGCCTTGGATCAGCAAGCCAGACTTGGGAATGCTTATATCTGGGATGCATCTGGAAAGGACACCAATCCTGAGAGTATTAATGCAGTACGATTGAATACAGAAGGAATGTGTGTGAGTGCAGCATGTGAGCACAAGAGATGCACGTGCGTCATGGAGGTCTTGCCCAGCACTATCCAAAATGCACATTCCACAGCACCTCCCAGGAGGAACTCCAGGAAACTGCACAAAATAATGCCCAGCCTTCAAATGTACAGGGTAGATACAGCCTGAAAAAATTGCCACTACTGGATAATTAAGGTAAACTTCAGTCACTAACTAGTTTCCAGGTCATTAAAGAAGAATATTTTCTAAAAGTTGATGGCCTAACTCACAGAAGAAGGCAGTTCCCTCTCCCCACTTCTTAATTTCAATGCTTCTAGTTTGGAACCCAGCAGGAATTGCTACTGCAGGAAGTCCAGCTCACACCAGTGCTTCCTAGGTACTCGGGAAAGTTTCTCTGTTTCTTCTCCCATGCCTTCCCTCCAGATAACGTGTTGAATGTTTTCCCCTTGTTCATTTCCACCTCCCTGTCGTTTCCCACTGAAATTTTTCTGTGTTTTCAGGCAAACTTTTCTGGCATCTTGGGTCCAATTCTGGGAGTAACTTGAGTCCTATGTTTTATGGCACAAACAGGCCAAGAAGGTGTAGTCATCCTTTCTTGGCAGGTTTGGTGGAGACAAAAATCTCATTTCTATAACAGACTCTTGGAGAACTGGTTGAGACCCAAGTTGTTGGGGGTTTTTGGGTTGTTAATTGCTTTTTAATTGCAAGCCTTTGGGGTTGTTGCAGGTGTGTGCATATCCCGTTTCCCTTTGGGAGGATGGAACTTGCTCAGGCATTACTTCCAGATTTGGTGAAGTGTTTCCATGCAGATTTGATTTTGTGAGCTGTGGAGGGTGTTGGAGGTTCACACCACGTAACGTTCCAGTCCCATTATTCCTATGTTTTTAAAAAGGGATGTTGTTCACCCACGAAGTTGGATGTAACTGTGTGGGTGACCTTTCTGCTCCCAAGGAAGGGTGTAGCTTGCACCTCTGCGCATGAAGAGTTCCTCAGGCTTGGCTTATGCAGGGATGGGGAAGAATCTAAGACTGTGGTATTTCAGGCCAGGCTTATAATTAGCATATGTAGGAAGGGAGTATGCCACATTGATGTGTGTGGAAACAGCTTTTACATGGACGTGGCTGATGACAGACTTCCTGTATGAAAACAGTAAGGAGGGGCATCCTTGACATGGCAGAGGGTAGCATGCCGTTCAGTTTCTCCCATTTGTCTGTCACAGATGGAGTGATTCATCTCTTGCTTAAGATAAAGGCCTCACAAATTACAGAGGTGAAGAATGAGGCCTGATTTCCCTCTTGGCCCTGTTAGAGAAAGCTAGGTGACAGGTTTGGTGGGCACAAACGGTTCTTAGAATCTGAAGAATTCAAAAGCCAATGTGTTTGGCAATCTTCCTGACAGTAGCATTTCTTAGGCACGCATACCTTTGTGTGTATGTACACAAACACAAGTATTTTTTTAAAAGCACAGCTATACAAATGTGCTTACGTATGGGTATGGACACATTATGTATATACACTGCAGGGACACATATATCTTCCCACATGTGCGTTCATAAAGATGAACAAACATATAAGCATAAGCCCATTGACCTTTGTATATCACTGATGCAAAGGTATTTTTACAATAAAACAAGTGTATATATGTAGGGAAGGGCGTGTATATATGTGTGTTTTCATACATTGTATGAAATGCACATATATGTGTGTGTTTTCATCAGCACTCAATTTCGGGCATGAATGAATGAATGAATGCGTGTCATCTGTTTGAACAAGTTCACATTCTGTTTACAGGCACTCAAGCACTTCCATGTGCATACGCATAGGTGCATCTATGCCCACTGCCACACCTGCACGCTGCCCTCCGACGTGCTTTTTCTGTATCTATAGAGAGCATGTGCACATGCACTTGCATACATTGCCGCCCTGCACCGTAGAAGATGCTGTGATCAAAGAACTTGCACACTTCTTTCCAAGATGCATAACAGACAGCCCTGATTTGTTCTTAGCTAACTGCCTCCCCAGGCTGCTGAGAGAAGGGGTCCTAGGTCCTGGGCATGGGTGAGACCCTTTTGCTGATGCATGCACAGCTGTGCACCAGCATGTGGAGATGTCAGGATAATTTAGCAGGTGGCCTCGTTACTCCTAGATCTGTCACCATGGTAACGTGTTTTTTTCTTTAAAAAATGTACAGTGCCAAGAGGAGGAAGATGGCTGACAAAATTCTCCCTCAGAGGGTGAGTCGCTTTCATTTCCTATTCCCTTCACAATCAGTTCAGCATCTTATTGTAATTAGAGGGATTTTAGAAAATACTTTCACTTTTTGTTTAAAAATCTAATTAAAAAGTAAGTAGGCAGTGGGTGAAAGTCTAGAGAGCCAGGCTGGGGCTGGGGCTGGGGGCTGGGAGTGTGGAGCAGCCTGGCCCGTGTCCTCCTCCAGCGCTGGGTTCACCGAGCCAGCACTGCCACTTGCTGGATGGACAGTGGTGCTGGGCTGCGAAGTACTCCACTTGACGCTGGGGCCCTCTGGGTCTTAAGGATGTTTTTGATCAATTTTTGAGGCTGGCCAAAAGCTGGTTCAGAGCACAGCTGTGCCTGTAGGAGATGGGCTTGTTCTCAGGTCTGTGTGGCCCAGTAGAGCTGCCAGGTTCTAATTTTCCTGGTTGTGTCCTCGTAGGACTGAAGCAAACCCACGTAAACAACAGAGTTCAAGGGGCCTGCATTGTCCAGAGAGTTATTTATTCTCTTGTCCCTGGGGATATGTCTAGCTTTTAGTGTCGGATCCTCAGTGCTTAAATCTTCTACTTCCTTTTTAAACACTGGAATTTCTCTCTGCTCCCCTTCTCCTTCATTATTTCCAGACTTTTCCTTTCCTGTGTCCTCTTCAGTACGGTTCCCCCAAAACCTACTTGGTCCCAAAAGGCAAGCTTCCTTAGTCTTTAAAACACACACCCTTGTCACATCCTAGTCCCAGTTTCGTTGGGTTCTGGTGCTTTTTATGGGCTCAGAAGCCCTTTGAGAGGTGTGTAGATCTCCACGTCCTTTTCAAGTCTACCTCTCCACTGCTAGTGTGAACTCAAACTTGTTGGCAGCCCCCAGATTCTCTTCTGTGACATTCCACAAGTACCTAGTGCCAGACACCTGAGGAGGTGCGCCCACTTTGGTACTCCTGATGCCATATTATCACTCCTTTTCTTGTAATTCCTGCCACCCTCTGAAACCACAACCTCTCATAGGTAAGACATTAGTTCTCTCGTGCTGCTGTCTTGAAAGGACTAGGCTACCATTAAATCCAGACCTTTGAAGTATTCGCAGCCTCCATCGTGTTTGTGTTAAAGCTTCATTTCTGCTCTGCTTGGAGTCTGTACTTAGAATTAAAGCTGTGTTTCTTGTGCTGTCAGTTCTGTCTGTCCCACACAAATTGTTTTCACAGACAATTCTACATCCTGTATGGTGAGGCTATTTCTTTAAATATATGTCCATTTCAAGGCTTGTTGTTGTTGGGGTTTTTTTGTCTGGTGCCTTTATAAGATAAAAAGTTCTCAGAACAGAGGTAACCAAACTTTTTTGGCAACAGAAGGCTTGTGCCTCTGTTTATCAAATCCATGATAATCCTTTAATAGGTAGAGCCTTATTCAGGTATGTCAAAAAGCTATACAGATGTAGCACCTTTGAGAACCATGCCTGGTTCTGAAAAGTCACCAAGTCTTCTTGCCTTTCAGTATCTTTGTTGCCGTCAGCAGTAATTTTAACTGATGGAGTGGTAAGGCATAACAAATTGCTAGAGTTCTATCTGCAATGGAGTTTTTATCAGTGCAGCTGGAGTGCTGGTATTGATGATAGGACATTGTGTCTGGATTAAGGTACTCCATTAGGCTGCAGTCAGTGTATCGGAACCTCCTTACACTCACCATTCATGGGATGGGAAAATGCTGTGTGCGTCAGTGTCCTGTCAGCTGGAAGATTTGCACTGATGGCTGTGGAATGTACGCAAAACTCAGGGTAAAACTTCCAACTTCCTGGAGCTGCTTCTGGAGTATTTTCCAGCCAATCAGCATGTGCTTCCCACAGACTTTTTGCAGACTTTTGCTTGTCTTATCTCTTTTCTGGGAACTGTGAAGGGGAGAGGGAAGGATATTAAATACATTTTACTCTTGAAAACCATCTTACGTAATTGTGGAAAAGGAGGTGGGTTCTCAGTGTTACCTGCTGTGATAGCAAGTCAGGCAGTTGACGCAGATAACCTGCTGTTGCACTTTCAGGCTCTCTGACCAAGCCTGTGCTGTAGTTCTGGAGCATATTGCTAGTTGGGTAGCGTCGCTCAACTGCTACATTTCAGCTATTTGAGAAGGATTTCATTTTGCATGGATATAACCATATGAGAAAGTTCAACCTAGCAAACTATTACATGTAGGAAGATAGGATTATGCAAGGCATTTGATACTGTCCCGCATGACATCCTTGGCCCTAAATTGGAGAAACATGGATTTGACGGAGGGACCACTGGGTGGATAAGGAATTTGCTGGATGGCCGTGCTTAAAGAGTTGTGGTCAATGGCTCGATGTCCAAGTGGCGAGCAGTGACGAATAGTGTTCCTCAAGTGTCGGTACTGGGACCGGTGCTGCTTAACATCTTTGTTGGCAACATGGACAGCATGACTGAGTGCACCCTCAGCAAGTTTGCCGACGACACTAAGCTGTGTGGAGCGGTCGACACGCTGGAGGGAAGGGATGCCATCCAGAGGCACCTGGACCGGCTTGAGAGGTGGGCCTGTGTGAACCTCATGAACAACAACAAGGCCAAATGCAAGGACCTGCACATGCATTGGCATAATCTGAAGCACAAATCCAGGCTGGGTGGAGAATGGATGGAGAGCAGCCCTGAGGAGAAGGACCTGGGGTTGTTGGTGGATGGGAAGCTCAACATGAGCCGGCAATGTGCGCTGGCAGTGCAGAAAGCCAACTGCATCCTGGGCTGCATCAAAAGAACCGTGGCCAGCAGGGCAAGGGAGGTGGTTCTGCCCCTCTGCTCTGCTCTGGTGAGACCCCACCTGGGGTACTGCATCCAGCTCTGGGGCCACCAACATAAGAAGGACATAGACCTATTGGAGCGAGTCCAGAGTAGGGCCATGAAGATGATCTGGGGGCTGGAGCACCTAAGCTATGAGGACAGTCTGAGAGAGTTGGGGTTGTTCATCCTGGAGAAGAGAAGGCTTCAGGGAGACCTTAGAGCCCCTTCCAGTCCCTGAAGGGGCTCCAGGAAAGCTGGGGAGGGACTCTGGATCAGGGAGGGGAGCCATGGGACGAGGGGGAACAGTTTTAAACTGGAAGAGGGGAGATTTAGATGAGATCTCAGGAAGAAATTCTTGGCTGTGAGGGCGGTGAGCCCTTGGCCCAGGTTGCCCAGAGAAGCTGTGGCTGCCCCATCCCTGGAGGGGTTCAAGGCCAGGTTGGACGGGGCTTGGAGCAACCTGGTCTGGTGGGAGGTGTCCCTGCCCAGGGCAGGGGGTTGGAACTAGATGATCTTTAAGGTCGCTTCCAACTTCAACCAGTCGATGAGTCTATGATTATGGAACTGCATGGGACCGCCTGGCACATCCAGTCTGGTTCCCTCTGTCATGGAAGCCATGACACAATTGGTGCCTCACGACTAGTTAGGTTCCTTACTTCTGAGATACTTTAGATTCGGCAGCTTTTTTTTTTTCCTTCTTGTTAGCCTCAACAAATCAAGTGCTTTTAGTATGACACGTAAGAGGGGTTCCCCACAATTCTAATCCTCACAGTCCTTCATTATATCTATTCCAGGTTAAATTTACCTCTTTTGAACCTCTTTAAATCTACCTCTCAGGAGACCAGAACTATACACAGTATTACAGATTACCAGTATCACCAGTGCTTGAATGTCACTAATGCATTTTTATTTCTACTGGAAATAGGTAGTGATGCAGATTGGGATTACCTTTTATTTTTTATGGCTTTATTACATTGATACAGCATGTGCTCATTCTGTGATTGACTAATACAAGTATTTCTACTTTCTATTGTTTGCAACTGATGAATTCCCATATTAGAACAGGAATTATGGGTATAGACTCTGAGCAACGTGATTCTGTGCTTTGTAATGCTATATTTCATCCCATTTCTGTTATACAGTTCTCATCTTCCTTCCATTCTGTGTACTATCCTCTGCCTTGTATTGAAGGTAACACCCAAATTTGTCATTATCAAGTTTTGTTAGCGTACTTCTCCTTTTTGTGCTGGAGCTATTAATGAAAATAAGTAAAATCAGTTTCAAAAATCGTCCATCAGGTACTTCCTGCTTAACACTTTTTTTCTATGCCAGTTATTTACCACATACTGTTTTTGTTCTAATCCCCATTTTTCAGTCTTAAGCAGTGGTTCCCTTTATGACTGTATGTCAAATGCTTTATTTAAATGCAAGTTGATTGGATCTACTGCATATGTTTTGTCTAAAAAGCAATTTTAAGGAAAATAAAAACTTGATTAAGCCCAGGCTGACATACTGTAACATAGCAAGGCTTGGCATTTTTTATAGTATATTCAACATTAACTCGAGTTCTGTGCAGCAGGCCATACCCCACCCCATTTTCCTTACCCCTGGATCTTTCCCGTGTTCTGAAACCCTCATTCAATTTTGGAGAAGTTCATAGGCATCTTCAGTCATAGCTGGGGACCTAGATCTCTGGAGCTGCTGTGGCCTTTGTGACCCAAGTCTAGCAGTTGTGCCTCAATTTTGACCTCAGGCCACAAACTGTAGAGGAACATGACTGCACATCAGACTGCGCCTCTTCTTTCTCCAGGACTTGTCTTCTCATTACTTCTGGTCAGTGTCTTATTTTCTCTTAGTTCTGAGTCATTACATTTTTTCCCAGGCACCGCGAGTGTGATTCACTGTTCTGTTTCTTCAGATTGCTTGCCTGTCCATGCTAATGCAAGAATCTCAGCTGAGAATTGTTCTGACTCCATAGCTGTGTGTGTCTCTGCTTTTCCCCATATAACTTGCGGAATGGAGTGCAACTTTGAAACAGCAAACTGCTTCTCCCTCAATGGCATGCATGTCTCTCAGTATTGGCTACTGTTCTCACGGGGCCCCAGATTCCTGTGAGGACTTTTCGTCTAGCTGTGCTGATAGGTTTTTGTCCAGCTGCCATCTCCTTTTCATCCTCTCTATTTCATTCTCCTTTATACAAATATTCAGTCAACTCCTGCTGCTGTTCACTGGCCACCAAATGGGATTCTCTGCACAGATCCCATACCATAATAGCTGTCCTGTTGTTTGGTCACTGCATGGCTGTTGTCCACCTCTTTCTCCATCTGAGCCAACCAGAGGTGAGGAACACCTGGATCTGCTATTCACTCATAAGAAAGAAATGATTAAGGATGTGATAATGCAAAGTTCTTCCTTGGGAAAGTGGGGGGCAGTGAGGTCTTGCTGGGGAGCAGCGCAGTTCGAAAGGCCCTGGAGGCCCTGGTGGACAGTGAGCTGAGTGGGAGAAAGAAGTGTGCCCTGGCAGCAAAGATAACTGTATGAACAGCCAAGAGATTGAGGGACTAGATTAGCCCTCTGCTCAGTACTCCTTAGCTCACAGCTAGAGCACTGTGTCCAGTTTCGGGACCTCCCAATTCAAGAAAGACATGAGCACACTGGACTGATTTTAGCAGAGGGTCGTCAGGTTGGTCAGAGGGCTGGATCAGCACATGAGGAAAGACTGAGAGAACTGGCCTTGTTCAGCCTGGAGGAAGGATGGCTCTGAGGGGACCTAATAGCAGCTTTCCAGCTCCTAACAGAGGATGGTCAATAAGATGGAGCCAGACTTTCCAGTGAAGCATGGCAGGAGAATGAGGGCCAGCGAGCATAAGTTGAAACAGGAGAGGAGCTGGCTATATGTAAGGAGAAACTTTTTCTCAACAGAACAGTCAAGTATTGGAACCCAGAGCGGTTGTGGGATCTTCACCCTTGGAAGTTTTCAAACCCCAACATAGAATCATAGAAAGGTTTGGGTTGGAAGGGACCTTAAAAGACTGTCTACTTCTAACGCCCCTGCCATGGGCAGGAACACCTCCCACTAGACCAGGTTACTCAAAGGCCCATCTGACCTGGCCTTGAGCACCTCCAGGGATGGAGCATCCACAGCTTCTCTGGGCACCTTGCAGTGCCTCACCACCCTCACAGTAAAGAATTTCCTCCTAATATCTAATCTAAATCTACCTTGTTGTTGACCCTGCTTTGAGCAGGAAGGTGGACTATAGACCTCCCAACGTCCCTTCAAGCTGATACCTGTGATCCAGCTGCTGTTCCATAGAGCATCTCTAGCAGAAGTCTCCAGAAATGTTACCCACAAAGAAGGAAGAAATGGTTGGGGATGTGAAGGTTAAGGGCAGCCCTGGCTGCAGCAACCATGCAATGGCAGAGTTTGCAGTCCTGAGAGAAGCAAGCAAGACCTCGACTTCAGGAGGGCAGGTTTGGGCTTGGTTGGGGATCTGCCCAGAAGGATCCTATGGGACAACAGGGATCCCTGGAGGACAAAGGGGCTCAGGGAAGCTGGCTGAACTTCCCCTTCAAAGCAAAGGAGAATGATCAGACCAGTGTGCACAAAGTTGAGCAGGCCTGGCAGGAGGCCAGCAAGGTTAAGCAGGGAATTTCTGACTGGCCTCAACGCAAAGAGGGAGTGCATGGATGTGTAAGCAGGGATGGTCTACCCAGCACGAACAGCACAATGGTGCAGAGTATGCAAGCATGAAATTAGGAAAGCTCAGCTGGAATTGAACCTAGTGATGGATGTGACGGGCAACAAGAAAGCCTTCTGCAAGTGGATCAGCAGCAGAAGGAAAACTAATGAAAACCTGGGTCTTGGTCTGGTTCTGCTGCTCATGTCAAAAGCCATGGAAAGGCTGAGGCACTCAGTGTTGTCTTTGCCTCCATTTGTCCTGGCAAGTCCTGTCCTCAGGCCTCCCAGGTCCCTGAGGCTACGTCAGAGTCAGGGGGGCACGGCTGTTCACAGGGACCTTGTCAGGCTGCAGAAACAGGGTGGCAGTTCAACGTTGTAAAGTTCAACAAAGGCAAATACAAAGTTCTGGTCCTGGGATAGAGTGACGCCATGCAGTGGTACAGGTGGGCACCAACTGGGAAGAAAGCAGTTTTGCATGGACAACAAGCAGAGAATGAGACTGCGAGGTAAGCCAGCCATGACAAAGGTCAGCGTCAAAATGGGCTGTATTAGCCTAAGTGTTGCCATCAAGTCAAGGAAAGAGGCTATGCCATGCTTGTGAAACTGCACCTGGCTTCTGGGTACAGGACCAGAAAGATGTGACATTTTGGAGTGAGGCCCACAGAGGACCACGGGGACGTCTCGAGGCTGGAGCGCGTGCCTGCCAAGGCAAGCTGCAAGAGCTGGGTTTGTGCAGCCTTGAGAAGAGAAGGGGAAGGGGAGATCCTGTTGGTGAGTGCAACTGCCGTATGGGATGGTGAAGAAAAGACAAAGCCAGCCTCCTGCTGGCTTGGGTGGGTGCCCGCTTTGCTGGGTAAAAACTGTGTGGCTGGCCGGGCCCAAAGAGTGGTGGTGAATAGAGTTCAATCCAGTTGGCGGCTGGTCACAAGCAGTGTTACCCAGGGCTCAGTACTGGTGCCAGTTCTGTTTAGTGTCTATCAACCACCTGGACAAGGGGATCGAGTGCACCCTCAGTCAGTTTGCAGACGACACCAAGTTGGGCAGGAGCACTGATCTGCTGGAGAGCTGAAGGCTCTACAGAGGGATCTGGACAGGCTGGCTGGATGGGATGAGGCCAATGGTATGAGATTCAACAAGGCCAAATGCTGGGCCCTGCTCTTGGGTCACAACAACAGCATGCAGCGCTACAGACTTGGGGAAGAGTGACTGGAAAGCTGTCTGTTGGAAAAGGACCTGGGTGTGTTGGTCAACAGCCAGCTGAATATGAGCCAGCAGTGTGCCCAGGTGGCCAAGAAGGCCAACAGCATCCTGGCTTGTGTCAGGAATTGTGTGGCCAGCAAGACTGGGGCAGTGATTGTCCCCTTGTATTCGGCACTGATGAGGCCCCACCTTGAATACTGTGTTCGGCTTTGGGCCCCTCATGACAAGAAAGACGTTGAGGTGTTGGAGCGTATCCAGAGAAGGGCAATGGAGCTGGTAAGTGGTCTGGAGCACAAGTCTCACGAGGAGCGGCTGAGGGAGCTGGGGTTGTTCGGCCTGGAGAAAAGGAGGCTGAGGGGAGACCTTCTCGCCCTCTACAACTGCCTGAAAGGAGGGTGTAGCGAGGGGTCGTCCGTCTCTTCTCCCAAGTAACAGGTGATAGGACAAGAGTAAATGGCCTCAAGTTGTGCCAGGGGAGGTTTAGGATGGATATTAGGAAAAATTTCTTCACTGAAAGGGTTATCAAACATGGGAACAGGCTGCCCAGGGAAGTGGTGGAGTCACCACCCCTGGAGGTATTTAAAGGATGGGTAGGCGTGGTGCTGAGGGACCTGGTTTAGTGGTGGACTTGGCAGTGTTAGGTTAGTGGTTGGACTCGATGATCTGAAAGGTCCCTTCCAGCCTAGAGGATTCTGTGACTCCTCTTGGAGGTGCACAACAACAGGATGAGAGGCAACAGAAACTCACTGCAACACAGGCAATTGACTCAATATAAGGAACTTTTTTTAAAAAAAAAAACCACCCAAACCATGATGGTACCAAAACTTTAGAACAGGCTGCCAAAAGATGCTATGGAATGTCCATCCTTATTTGGAGGTATTCAGAACCTGACTGCACAAGGTCCTGAGCAACCGGATGTAATTTGAACCTGGTTTGTGCAACAGTTGGTCTGCATGACTTCAGAAGGTCTTTCTGATCCACATTATTATGTGATTACTGAGGCTTAAACACTTGTCTACACAAATCATGGTTTACCCAGCTATTCAGTGAATCCTTTGCGTGTTTGACAGCTGTTCATCAGCATAACCCCAGAAGTTCAAACTGATTGTTTCAAGGGTGTGGGTGACTTCGGTGTTTGTCTTCTGTTGGAAGCAACTGCGGTAGGTGCTTCTGATACGCCTTGACTACCAAAGAAGTGCTGACTGCCTCGACACTGAAGGCTTGTGAAGATCAAGGAAGGCTGAATATAGACTTTTTTGTAGCCAGCACTAGCCTATCAGGGCTCCACTTGAAGAAATGCAAATTCTTTCAGAATTCAGCATCCTACATTATTAAGTTTATGGCAGAATGGGTTATACTCTGTCAGCAGGAAAGATTTTATACATACAGTCACTCTGGAGGTCAATGAGGCTGACAGAGATAGATTTCTTAGGTTTTCTGGTCTTCACGCTTTGCCTAAGGATGCTAATGAAAACCCAAACAGCCCCCTTTAGAAAACTATCTATGCCAAAAATGCATTTCCCAGATCCTGTTTTCTGATGGCAGAAGCAGCAGAAATGATTGCTATATTTTTTTTTCAAAAAAGAGGAATCAAGAGCTAACCTGTTTGCAACAGGAGGATATTGGAGACCTGTGTTTTGTAGTCCGTTTGTGTAGAGCTAAGCATGTGTGAGATGGCTTTGTTCTTTGCAGAAATGGAAAATTCTCCTGTCGTCTCTGATCTTGAGTGTGTCAGTGGCAATGAGTGCAACTCAAGAAGACCTCTGTCTCCAGCTTAAGCTCAGGTTTTCCATCACCGACACTGACTTTTTTCTGTCATTTCCTCTCAGTATTCTGTCTGCATGCTTGTATATCGACTCCTAATAGTTGTATTGAGAGGTCTATTTAATTTTACTAGAGAGTGGCAAGGCCTCTTATGCAAGACTTTGAAAAGAAAGAGCACATATTTGATCTTCTGGAAGAAGAAAAAAAAGTACTAATTTAATTTTAGTGTCATACAACTAGACAATCTGAAGTCTGACCCTATCATGAGAAGTTAGTGCTACTTTGTTTTGGTTTTGTTTAACTTCTTTAAGACAGGCCTGAGGATTTACTTGTAAGTAAGAGCATAGGTAATTAAAATCACTAGTGATGAAATATTCCCTGCAGTCATTGTCAAATTTTTTCAGTGTTTGGTTACACTCACTCCTAAGAATTTTCACTTTATTTCTAATCTGAACTTAAACAGTTTCAAATGAATTGTATTGTCACTTTGATAGGCAGAGGAACTTTTTTTTCTGTTTGTGTAGATTGATTGACTCATAAGCGAAGCTAAATTAATTGGCTTCGTGGAACCTTGTATTATAGAGGATGTTTTCCTGTCTGCTAATGATCTCAATAGCTTTTCGCAGAATTTCTTGAGTTTGTCGGTAGATTTCTTCATTTGTGACTCTGGTGTTCTTTTGGTGATTATGCTATTGCCAAGCATGGCAGTAATTGTAAAATCCTTAATCTTGCTCCATGTCTTCCTGCTCATGTTATTTAAGAACTGCAGTGGCCTTTTTGGTGACGGTGGTGTTCTGGGCTATTGTTTCCTCCCCTACCATTTCCTAAATCCTTTTAAGATTTCCCTGGGAAGCATTGAGAGGCCCCATGTTGTAGCTGTGTCCTACATTCTTTGCTTCTAGGTGTTTTCATTGTACAAATACCTTTAATAATTTGTATGGTTTTCTTTCTCCCAGTTCACCATGGTATGGATCCATATCTCTGTGCTCTTCTTTATTTCTGATTTCTCCATCCTGTGTCACTTGTAGATTCTGTTCTTAACATTCAGGTTAAATTATAAAAGCTCCAGAACTGTTCCTCTTCTTTATACCTTACATCTTTTCTGTTTGTTACTGCTCATGCAGATGACTTCATTAACTGATCCACAGTGAGTTTCGGTTGCTTTTGTCAGTAGCCATGGTCTCATTAGTACGCACCAGTACAGGTAAATTGCTTGCTTTATTTTGCATTCCATTGTGTTTGTTCAGTATCTGCCACCGTGCAGCTCAGTCAGCAAACTCCAAAAAAGCCTTTTCTGAAGTGTCTTACAGTCTTTTCAGGTCATGATTAACTAAAAATTTTACAGCTTTTAATGCATCTATGGCTCTTCTGTCCTCTTTTGGATCATTTTAATAAAAAAGCCAAGTCAAAGTTTTTGAAAGATGTAAGGTTTCCTATATCACTTGGCCATGATGAAAACTGAATCTTTGTCTTGCTGCTTTTTTTTAGCTTTCTTGGGCAACACGTGGCCAGTATTTGGTTTTTATCTAAGTGTCACTGTGAATTCCTCAAAAAGTTCTTGTGAAGTATTGTATCCCGAAGGACCACTTGAAAGTCTAAAATATCTGTTTTCCTTTATTTTTTCCATTATTTCTGACATCCTAATGAGTGGATGGGACATAATTTTCTTGCAGAAGTGATACAGCTAGGTCTCTTGATATTTAGAAGAATAAATTTGGAATTCACAGGATGCTTTCTAGTACTGTTCCAGCCACAGCAGTAATTAGCTTGGAATGGACGCATTGGATCAGTTTTGACATAATGTGTATCTTTCTCTATAGCCTTAGAAACCAAAGCAGAGTTGTTTCTTTGGTGTACTTGAGAGAGTTTAGTCTGGATTTAAATGTCCGTGACTCTGTATTTCATAACTGGGAAACATTCATGACATTCTGCTTAAAACATTGTAGGGAAATCAGAGTAAATCTCTCTAAATCTTGCTTGTAGCTTTTAGCTGCACACAACAGGCTTATCTGTCCCGGTTCCACATTTCTTCTCTGCTTTAAATCAAAATATGACTTAACTCTTTGTTTTCTTCCCATAACTCTGTGACTATAAACGGATAAATATTTTTCTCATGAAAATCTTTTTCCTCTGCTAGTATTTATTTGATAATGAGATAGCCAGAGTAAAGATGATGTTCCAAATAAATTTACAAATGCACCATTTCCCAGTACAATGGCATTATTAGGATGATGATGGTTGTGGAGTTGGGGTAAGTGAGGGACAGGACTAGGAGTTAGTGTGATGTCAAAGTAAAAATAGAGGGAAAAGTTTTTGAATTAGAACACGATTTTTTGAGGGTTGGGAAGTGAAGACTGGGATTCCGCCTCTGTGCTAAGGATTGCTGGATTAGATTACTCTCTGCTGCAGGTGCAGAGATGGAGGGGAGAATGCACTTCTGTTGTTTAAACAGTATTTTTCTTATGTTCTCTCTGCTTGTCAGCTGCCAAGTCCAGTTAGGGTTCACTCAGAGCCCTTCCATTTCTTGGTGACGGGCAGACAGCAAGACACAAATTCAGAGTTGGGGAATCTCTCTTCCCCTCTGGACGGTTTTCCTGCTTTCTAGGTGAGGAAGGATCTCTTTGGTCTGTGCTTCTCTTGATTTCTCTGCTAAGTTTTACGTTATTTGAGGAGATCCTTGTGCCTCTGCCTGAGTGAAGACATCTGAGCACTTTGGTGCTCCATAGAGCCACGTGCAGCTTTTTGGGAAAACTAAATCTTGTTCAACAAGTCTGCCTTTTTCTGAGGAGATCACAGGATTCTTTGATAACAGAAATTGTGTTGATGCTATTGGATGTCTTCAAGCCATTTGATCTGTTACCAATAACATCTCAATGAGAAGTCTTACAGTATAAGTAAGCTTCTTGGTTACCTTAAATTAAAAAGTACCTCACGGTCAATTTGAAGACATATCAGCGAGTGGGTCATTTCTCATGGGACCAAAAAGATCAGTTCTTGGGCCAGTGCAGTGTAGCTTTTTTTCCCCCCAGTGTCATGCATAATAGGTGAAATTTGATGGTAAAATTTATGGGTAAGATTAATGGAACAGTAAATAAACACAAGGAGAAGGACAGTCATTGCTACAAAGTATTATCTGAATTGCTCAATAAAGTGGTCATAACACAGCAAAATTAGTTTTTCTGCAAATAAGTGCAGTACATCTCTAACCCAGGAATCTGGCAGTACAAGAGTCTGTCTTGAAAAGCAGTGATTCAAACACGCTTGCAGCAGACGAAGTTGACAGACCACACGCAACAGTTTGTTCTTAGTTCTGCCTCTCTCATACTCTTATATACAAGTTGTTAAGACCAGGAGGAGCTGGTTCATGTCCTGTATAGCGCATGCCAGACAACCTCAACCTATTACTTTGGTATTTAATTCAGCAGAGGCACAGGCATTATGGAAGTCCTGTTTCCATCTCCTACTAGCAGTGTTCCTCAAGGTTTCAGTTTCACCAGAACAACAAACAGTCACCTCTTTCCTTAGTAGTATTACTTCTGCTTCATAGGTAGTGACCATAGTTTCCTATATGTATGTGTTCTGAAGATTGACACTTCTATTTCACACCGGTGTTTAATGATAAGTTAAATGTTGCTTTCAGCTGCAAATACAGAACCAAAAATGTAATGAGCATATATCAGAGCTAGCATTATTTCCCTGTGACAATTCAGATATATTATTAAGTTTTACTAGTTTCACTTTGTACCACCAGACCTTAGAAGTGGCTTACAGTCAGCGTACTTTCTACACCAGCTACTCTAGCCATTTTGACAGAAACCTGCAGCTGATCTTGATAAATGTTTTGACTGGAGTCTGCTACTCTTAAGGTCTGAAATGGTGGCCTGAAATGTGAAGGAAGGACGTCTCTTGGAAAGTTGTTCTTCGCCAGCCGTGCTATTGTCCAAGCAAAAGGTTTCTCTGTCTCTCAACCTTATGTCTCCTGTAGCCTTAGATATCTGTTAGAATACTACTGTTAACTGCTGTTAACCGTTGTCCCATAGGATCGTTCTGGGCAGATCCCCAGCCAAGCCCAAATCTGCTCTCCTGAAGTCGAGGTCTTGCTCGCTTCTCTCAGGACTGCAAACTCTGCCATCGCATGGTTGCTGCAGCCAGGGCTGCCCTTAACCTTCATATCCCCAAGCACTTCTTCCTTCTTTGTGGGTCACAGGTCCAGCAGAGCACCTCCCCTTGTTGGCTGGTTGATCACCTGTGTCAAGAAATTGTCATCAATCTAATCCAGGAATTTTCTGTAGTGCTTGTGCCCAGTGCTCCTGCCCTCAAAGTGGATGTCAGGGTCGTTAAAGTTCCCCCGTGAGTATGAGGGGTTCCTCCAGATGTCTACGAAAGGCTTTGTCTCCTTCTTGATCAGGTGGTTTGTTGGTGATGCCCCTCACAGTATCATCTGTTCCAGTGCAGCTCTCAGCGTTGGGATGCAGCCTTCCCCAGTGTGCAGCCGGTTGTCATGCCTTCCCAGCTCTCGCACTATGCCAGGCACAGAAGCTATCCCATGGAGTTCTTCATATCCCAGAGACTGTAGTGTCTCAGGTGTTCACTGGTGTCTGATTCTGACTCTTTCGCAAGCTTTGCACATTTGTTTACAGGCACATGTCTTGGGGCCCCCACATTGTGCTGCTTTTACAAGAACGTTGTGAGAGCCTCCCCCATCATGCTGTTCCCTGGCACTGTCCTCACTGTCCCCACTCTTATAATATTTTCCTTCTTTTGTCACCACCGATAAAAATTCCATGGAAATCAAGGATAAAAGGGCAAAATTTAATAATACTCTGTTATTGTTAATTTTTTTAAATTTTGAAACAGTTGAGTTTTCACAGTAGGAAAAAAAGGAACCCTAGCTTCTAGAAAGATACTGTCTTACTAATGTTAATAATAATCTATTCCATTTATCCATATAATTCTAAATTAAGATTTAAGATACATGCTTCAAAACCTCGGATGATGAGATGCTGCTGCTAGGTGCTTTTTGTAGTTTCTTGAAATAGATAAAGGCCAGAACAGGTCTTGAAATACTCTTTGCACATTCGTAGTCAGAACTTTTGTAGCAGAAGAGAGGACGCTTGCATGGAGCTATGAACTCTCCAGTTAGGGCAAGCCATGCAAGATGGAATTAGGCAGGCCGCACAGATCCTTATTACATAAACACCAAGTTAACCAGGGTTCACTTACCTGTGAAGAAAACAGAAAAATTAATTACGTACTACTGGCTGGAGTGTAAGAGTACCTTTATCTTTTTGAGCTTAGATGTACCAGAAATAAAGAAAATTCTGCATTGTTATGTGATGCTGCTGGGGCTCCCTCTTAATTTTCCTCTCACTCTGGAGGGCAAATTGAGAAAGACTATGAAATTCGAACATTACCATGCCGCCAAAAGATTATTCCAATTGTACGGCAAGAAAGCAAAAGACTGCAAGAGCAGACAAAAATGTCCTGAGTGGACCTTTGATGTAGCCCAGTATCCCATCTTCTCTGTGACCATAACATGTTCCTAGAGAAGAGCACAAACACAGTCGAGTACAAACACAGTCAAGTACAGTTCTTCTCTCAAATACTCTCCCAACCTGCAGCCATTTGCATTTTGAGGAATTATACGCGGTATTATCTTCGTTGGCTGATTTTAAAGTGTTTATGCTTTCTTAACATCTTGTAATGTTTAACAGTTTGGTTATAGGAATGGAATAGGAAATACCTTTTCACTTTCATGTGGTAAGAGATGTAAAAGTGTGGAATATAAATATTTATTGAAGATTAATGCTGTTTCTACAAACTTCTTAGAAATTCCATTAGATCCTGGGTCTGGTACCCTGCGAACCAGCTGGAAGGGTTGTATCGCAGCTGTAGTAAATGCTTTATGTTGAGGACTCTGTGGGCCAGCTTCCCGCTTCGTTCTGTGCCTGGGAGTTCTTGAACTGACTGTGCTGGAACTTGGAGTTAAAAGATTGAAACTATGTTCTGGGTCCAGAATTTTTAATTCACTGCAGTACAGCATCGTTAATTTCCTCTGTGTGGAAGGGACTGAGGAATCTTTTCTTCTGTGTGGGACAGGATAGAAGCATTGGGGTATTTTATTGGGTCCAAAGATTTGTATTCGCTGTGGGGAGGAAGTATTGCCTGTGTTCCATGAGCTGTCTGGCAACTCCTTGATGTTTCCAGGGCAATGCTTGCTCTTTGTGCTTTGCTCTTAAAAACGTTCATGTTCTTTTATTATTCTGCTGATACTAAGACTTTGTGAAAGAATATAAGCAGTTAAAAAGATAGTGGTTCAGCTAAAGCTGAAGAGAATTTTTGGCTCCATGGTTTCTGCTTCTCCAAAGCATCAGCCCTGCGGTAAACAGAGCAGGTGTTCTATCATCACAAAACAAACAAACAAATAAATAAGGTTCAAAGAGACATTTATTTGATAGTCTTGATCAGTCTAAATACAGAAGGGAGGAATTGTTCCTCTTCAGGCTGGAAAAGAAAGATATTAAGAAAGGGATGACAAAAAACTGTAAAATGTATGAGCAGTGTGGAGAAGGTGCATAGGGAATGCCTGCCCACCGCTGCTCCAGCTGGTCAAGGAGATGGCACCAAACGAAGCTAAGGCTTCAGAAGGTGGCAGGCTCAAAATGAGCAGGAGGAGGTACTTCACTCACTGCCTGCTGAGGTTCTGGAACGCCATGCCTCAGGCGGTTGTAGGTACTAAAGGGCAGCAACTTTCAAATGCGGTCAGATACACAACCCTGGGATGGGCAGACTGTTGGGATGACCTCGTGCAATGGTTCTTATGTCCTTGCAGAACATAGTGAACGGCTGTGTGCCTGGTGTCTCTCACATAGGTGTTTGTGTCTCACACCAAATTAAAGCTGTAGACTTCTGATTCTAAAGCAAAACAGGAATACCAACTAGCTTTCCATTCCTATAGAACAGAAGTATTCTAACACTTAAATATTTTAGTTACGTAGGTTAAAGATAGAGTGAATATTGTAGAAGTAGACAAGGTAGTCTAGTAGATTTATTATAATTACTTACAGTTCCTTTCTTTTATGGCTTGCCTGCATGAGTTATTCCCAGTTAAGAACCAACCTTTTCATGTAAGAAGAGTATACTTGCCCTTCTCTAGGCTCAGATCATTAGGTCTTCCTCATAACCTACTTCAGATTCCCCCCCTCTGCTAAATTCTCTGGAAAAGGGAAAATTAAAAGGAGTTTGTTAATAGAACTAATGTAGTTTAGCTAAGGTATTAAAACACCAATAAAAGTTGACGAGATCATAAGTTGACACCTCGTAACTGGTCATGTCGAAACTTTGATGTGAAGGTCAATTTCACCTTGGCCAAGAAGATGTGCTGACAAAGGTTGACTTCCTAAATGTCAGTTTTTACTTATGATGGGAAACACTTGTTTTTAAAAAATCAGCCTGAACATGCACCCTTTATTTTCAGTCTAGTGAGACACAGCACTCTTTTAGTTTAAACAGGACAAATTTACTGTACTTTGCATTGCCAAGAGCAGTGACTCCCAGGCTGCTTGTAGCTAAGCCCCACTTGAAAAAAAGCAGCCATGATTCAGGCCTTGTGGATCCAGCTGGCTTCTTCCAGAGTTCATTAGCTTTAGTTCTGTGCTCCAGCTTTTCAGTCATATGCTCGTACCCTGCCACTGAAACTTGCCCCAGTAATTAGGAACTACTGTCTTGGGGAGAACTCCTTCTGGGCACATCTAAGGGCTGGGAAGGTGTCACTATTACTGCTCTGGAACATAGTAGATTCTTTCTTCCAGTGCTTGGATGTTCCTTGCTTCCTTCTCAGATCCGGGAGCTGGTTCCTGAGTCCCAGGCCTACATGGATCTGTTGGCCTTTGAACGCAAACTAGACCAGACCATTATGCGGAAGCGTGTGGATATTCAGGAAGCACTGAAGAGGCCGATGAAGGTACGTAATGAAAAATTTGTAGGTTGAGTTAGGGGGGACGGAAATGGTAGAATGATCTTTCCATTAAAAGTCCTGTTAACGGAGATATTTTGAAACAGGTCAAACAAAGCTCCTAACGATAAGCAGCTGGGGAGCAGCAGGCATGGAAAAGTGGTGGAGAAAATTCTGTGGATATTACCAGCTCTAGTTTCTGAAAGCCTTTAATAAGGGGAATAATAGCTTCTGCATAAATAAACACTGGTTTTGGAACTTTGTATTAGAATGATTAAAAGAAGAAAGTAAGAGATTAGAGGGGTGTGCTGAAGAGATGTATTAAATTTCCTGTTAGAATTCAGTCAAAAGCTACACTTGTGGAATAACATAACATATAATGGGAAGAATTACTTACAGAAAAAGTGTTAAAGATGCAGCAAAAATGTACACATTTACATAGCCTGTAAAAGGGTGATTCATGTAAGAAAAGAATGGATGACATTTTCTACAATTTCTATTAGATCAAGTCCAGAACTTCACTATTCATAATATCCTACTGAAATGGTCTTTTCCTAAGTTTTCTGAGTCTATTCAACTGAATCATGGAAAAGTTTAGTTAGGAAGTCATCTAGTTCAACCTCCTGCTCAAAAAAGGGTTGTCAAGGCCTTGTTGAGTTTTGGAAATTTCTAAGGATGGAGGTTTCGCAGCCTCTTCAGGCAATCTGTTCCAATGTTTGGCTGCTCTCATTGTGCAGAATTTCTTTTCATGTCTTATTTAAGTTCTTGTGACTGTACCGAATGCTCTTACATACTCATATAGTGAATCCTGTAGTATGAAGAGTTTTGTATCTGTATGTCTACTGTGAAGTAAAGCTGTCGTTCTTGTCTCTACCACAGTTATGGGTATCATCCCAACTAAGATCAAGATTCCATTCTGTTTGTCACTGTACAGGTGTCTGATAAGATGTGGAAGGCTTTTACCTCTGAATTTTTTCCAATTGATATATATGCAACAGAAAAAAAATGGAAAAAATTAAGTTCCTTGAACGTATTATCTATTTTATACATAGAAAACCGAAACAGGGATGATTTAAATCACGAGTTTGTAGTAAAAAAGTGTTGTATATAGTAGATTGGACTTTAAGAAGGAATAATTTGATTTAGCTTCTTAATGTGGGTAGAACACCATCATTTTAAACCAAGTAGGAACTTGGCCATGTTTAAAAGTAATTGAAGACTTGGACTCACATTCATAAATCTGCAGGAAGACATTTATTCGGTGGCAAGCTCTTTAACTAGGGAATTGACCAGTACGTGAGTTTCCAGCTCTAAGCTGTACAATGGCGATGTTCAGGGCCTGTAATGGGGAAGAGTATAGGAGGCACAACACTACAGGAACTGTAGTCAGAAAATTCTGTTTCTGTCAAGGGCTCAGCAAACACATTTTAAATATCAGTTACTCAGCTAGTTAACATCTAAAGAATGATCAAACAGATGTTTTTCAAATTCATGTCTAGACTTAGCATGCAGCAGCTGTGAAATTCAAGACCTGTCAAAATAGAGCTAAGCCTAGATAAATTTGGATTGTTCTGATGTTAAGTATTTTCATTTTGTTATAGTTGGAGCATTGGTAAAAGCAACAAAAATTATCTCTGCAGTTAAATCTCCTATCAAAGCTCTTGTAATTTTGAAATATTTGCCTTAAGACAGTGGTTCCCAAACTGGGATTGTAATCCTGGGAAAAAATTAAATTTGTCCGAGGTATGTGATAGTATGTAGGGAATATGCGGGACTGCTCAGAATTACCAGTTGTAATGGCAGTTATCATACTGGTCACAGTGACTGAGTTGTAGCTGGAAACAGCCTTTGGGAACCACGGGTTTATGGTCTAGTGTTGCTCAGGCTGGTCTTTTCTGCCTGAAGTTCTGGAGAAATTTTGGGGGGAAATGTTTCAAACGCTTTGGATTGAGGACAGTGCATAACGTATGCTGGGCCTATTGATCTTACTTGGATCTTCTGTGAAGAGCTGCACTGTGGAGACAGATGACAGTTGTGGGATTGCTCAGAAAGCGAGAAGACCTTGGGGTTGGGGGGAGTGGGGAATGGCCTTCACCACCTGCCAGCTCACTGTTCCACTGTCACCAACCCCTCTCTGCTGTCGGCTTTTCCAGTCTAGATCCTGCCTTGGTTTTTTTCTGCCTGTTGTGTACTTGGGTGTCCTCTCCTCTTTTTCTGTCAGTCCAGCGTTCTTGGGCTACATCAGTCACGAGGGTCTCAGAATTCCTCATCTGCAGAGCAGCGTTCGCTGCATGCCGCGTGTCGCAAGAGCCCTTACACTGACTTTATGGAGAACCCACCCGCTGACGTGCTCAGAATTCCAGAAGGACTTTTTTAGGAGGGAGTCAGGCAGACAGGGCTGTTTGACTGCAGTGTGGCCAGAGGTACAGATATAGCAGATTCCATGGCCTGAAGGAACTGGAAACCGTATGGCTCAACTCCAGACGAGTAGATGTCATTAAAGAAGAATGCATTACTGAAAATCTGGACAGCTAGGGCCATGGTGGACTTTGGGACTGGGATTTATTTGGCTAAGTATAGACATCTACATTGAATTTATTTATACATAAGCTCTTCGCTCTGGGGTCCCTTTATAGTCAAGAGATTTAGTCAGTGTAGGCAATGGAGTTCAGGGCACAGTTCTTGTCATACAGAAGTAGACATTGGAAAGAATATAGATAAATCATGCCCTGAGAAGTGTCTATTTCTCTTTATTGTCTAAGCCTGAGATAACTAGTCAGTTGTGGACGTAAACATAATTTTAAGACTGAGATGATTTTCATCCCAAGACCTGAATCAGGGGTCACCTGGCTGAAAGAGGGGCATCTAGTGACCCATCCCACAAGCCAGGCTCCTACCTCAAGCCCTGGCACCACAGACAATAGTTGGTCTCACCCAAACCAGAGACCGCTATCCAGGGACTCTCACTCTTTCACGGTGAACTGGTGTGGGACATTGAGTTTACCAGATGACTGTGTAGTCGCAGTTCTGCAAACTAAACAATCTACTCCCAGGTTATCAATTTTTAGGTTAAAATAGAGTAGTAGCATCTGAATACAGTCATAACGTCTCTCTCCCTGGTTTTGTAAACTGAGATTCTTTCCCCGTTTTCAGGTTTTAAGATGACTGAGGAACTGCTATTGGATTGTTGGCAGAAGGAAATTTGCATTTTTTCTGAAACACTTAAGGTTTCTGCTTGGTCTTCTGCCCTCTCAGGCCAGACTGTTTTTTTTTTCTCGGTATGCCTTGCGTCTGTAGCACGTGAGCTCTGCAGTTCTGTCATTCTGAAAGACTCTCATCTTTTCTGTGTACTGAGTTCTAAACCTCGAGCATCCAAGGGATAGTCTTAGGGGCAGAAGAGCAAATAATTTGTGGAGATTTTTGTGTCAGACTCTGAACCCTACTGTCATTGAGCTCCTGGTATCAAACCTGCACTCATTTCAATCAACAAATACAGTATGTATCATTTATCCCAACGTAAGCAAAGCATTTTATTCATTCTTCATGCGATGTTATGGAGAAAGAGGTGGGGATTGCTATAGAAAATTTAAGGTAGCTGAGAGCAGTGGCAGCTCTATCCCTTTGTAGCTGTTGTAGGTTCCTCTCTGCACTTTGAGATCTGCGACACATGGGCCACGTACTTCCTTTTCTGTGATTGTTATGTTGGTCTTGGTGCTGGCTGGGATTAATTGGAGGAATTTCTCCTATAAAATAGTTGCCAATTGCTTTGAAACATCATTAACATCATGGGGAAAAGGTGACTGAATATATGTTAAGCTTGAAATTAGAAAGATGTTTTAATTGTAAGAAAAGCAAAATTCCTCCAAATCAAGGAGGGGAAACAAACATTTCATTTTTGAAATTGTATCTTCATGGGTTCTGAAAAGCATTACGTGATAGAGACCCGTTACCTGGAATAACTGTTGCTGCCAGCTCAGTGACCCTAGGGCCCATTGGTGTACTTCATCAAGCGCTACAGTGGTTTTGATAAGATATTTTAAAGCTCTTCAGGGTAAATATCTGCACAAGCCATTTAAAGTAGAAATATGTTTAAAGGCAAAACAGAACTTATGGCAATTTCAATTTAAACAAAACAATTTATTGAGGGAATTTTATTAGGAATTTTCTCACCTTTAATCATCAACAATAAAATTTACAAAATAAAAAAAAAGCCAAATAGCTTTCAGTTTCCCTAGTGTGCGGAGATCAGTACGGCAACAGATAGATCCTCTGATTAGGATGCAGTTTACATTGGGAGAGTTGGGTCATGGTTTGTGGTTGTCTTACCATCCTTAGCATCAACATGTATACTGATCTGCAGTCACCCAATCTTTGAGGGTTACCTCAGTGGGCTTTTGGTGAGTCCACCTCCTTTTGGACATCCCTGAGCTTGGCCCTAGGAGTTCCCAGGTTGCCTTCTCTATGCTGCTCTGGGGGTTCTTACACAGGTTATTATTGAGAGGACTGAGTTGCCAATGGGACCACATCAACATGGGTTTATGCATTGCTGGTTGGCTTGTTCCAGGGATAGTTACTCGCTGTCAGAGACTGTGTCCCCAGCCGTACCCTACTACACTGGTTTTAACTAGTTAGCACTGAATCAAGTCGCTGGGCAAAAGGTTCCTCAGCCTCGACACAAACAGGCAAAGTACATGTGCATTCATAACCCATCACAAACTAGCCTAAGTATGTGATGATAATGTAATTAAATCTTGCATAATCACTCTCCCTCTCCCACTTGTAGTGGCAACAGGAATTAGAGGCTGGTGTGGATCAGTGCCCTTACTAATAGTGACCAGTAACAGGATCACAGATTGGTTGAGGTTGGAAGGGACCTCTGGAGGTCATCTTGTCCAAACCCCCTGCTCAAGCAGGGCCACCCAGAGCTGGTTGCCCAGGACCACGTCCAGATGTCATTTGAACACCTCCAAGGTGGGAGACTCCACAGCCTCTCTGGATAATGTGTTCCATTGCTAAATACTTCATAGGAAGGTGTCAGAAAACCTTCCAACTGTAGGTAACAATTCCACCTAAATTCCGGTAATCTGAGATCAATTTATATTAAGACCCAAAAAGGTCTGACATCTTTTAAAATTCTCATATGTTGATATGACTGGATATTCCTGAGGTCTGTACATAATATAGCCAGTCCAGCTCCTTCCCTGTTGTTGTTTGTTATTGGGTTGTTGTTTTTTTTTTTTTGTAAAGAGCTTTTGGCTTTGGTCCACCTGCGGGTAGTTCAAAAATAGACCACTTGAAACTGATTAATGTGCATATTTCTGACCACTAGAGCAAGATATCAGATGTAATAGATTTTTCATTATGTCAAGTCTTTAAGTCAACACTGGATGTCCTTTAAAAAGAGCTGCCCTGTTTGCTGAATGATTAGAGCCAGTGTTGCACGGGAAATTGAACTGGGCAATGAAGTCTCTTCTGGCATAAAAACCTGCAAGTTTTACATCTGTGTTCTGTGAGAATGAGTTCTATGGGTTAACGATGGTTCATTATGCTTTGTGTAGCATATGTGACATATTTCCATTGATCAGGTTTGAATTTATGGTCTTGTGGCATAATTTTATGTGTTCTGCTTTTTGCATTGTGAGATAAGGAAAACACAGACACCTAATCTCCTTCTTTAGATCAGCCCATATTTTAAATAGGTCTTTCAGGTTCTTTAATATTCCCTTTGGTAAAAAATTCAGTCCTCCCAATCACTGTAGAGAAAGAATTTTTCAGTGCACCTAGCTGTTCTTATCACCTGTCATTATACACCTCCTGATTCTCTTCCTGAGAGAGTATAGTATACAACTGCCAAATAAGCTGCTATAACTGATTCTGTAGACTATTGTGCATACTATTATCCATTCTACTCCTCTATAACATTTGTTTGACTTTTTTTGGAGGGTGGTTTGATGTTTTTTTTTTTGTTGAAGTTTTTAGAGAACTGCCTACAGGTCTTTTTCACGTGTTGGTGCAATTTTAAACTCAGTAAATATTGGGCAGTTCATTTTAGTATTCATGATACTTGCATATTCTACCAAGTCACTGATTTTCATGCTTTAGGTTGGCTATTTTTAAGTTCTTGTCCATCTTTTGTTGTCATGACTTACCTAACTAATTTTGTTCTAAAAATTTTGACATATTGGTTTGCTGCTACTCTGGGTGAGTGTTACCTCTGTATTCCAGTTCTGATATGGACACTCCCTGTGTCATTTGTTTATTTTATAATGGTAAGACATGAACACGCGTTATTAGTGGTCATTGTTCTTTTTGTCTCATGATTTCTAGTCTCCGTGCTACTTTATCTTCCGCTGTTTTTTTTGCATCCTAAAAAGTTTTTGTTAGACCATGAAACAGTTACTCTATATGCAAAGACAGAAACACAGATTTTAATTTTTCCTGTGCTTTATGCATGAGGTTTTTATGCTGTGTTGAGGTACATAGAAATCCATCCTTAAAATGAGCACAGAGAGCTCTTAACAGTATTATTGATAGGATCAGCAGCCAAATTTCCTTGATACAATCAGCAATATGCTATCTGCTGATAACTCAGTTAATTTGTTTGAAACCCCAAGCACAACTTCCCTGGAAGTGTCCTGGAGGTATTGTGTCCTGCCTGAGAGTTCACTGAAGGAAACTTTAACTTCAGCAGTCGATGGAGATTTGTCTTGGGGATATCATACAGATCAGGGTATCCTCAGATGCTTAGTTTCTGATTTGACTTTTTAGGGATTTAATGCTAATGGAAACTGAAAAAAAAAAAAATGTGGCATGATAAACCAGAGGTAGTTTTCTGAAGGATTTTATGGATTTCCAGCATTTCACCCGTTTACTTCAACTGAAAGCTGTATTGATTTGTGTGAAGATGACATTGAAGAACTTAGAGAGAGAAAAGGCTGTAGTTCTGCTGCTCCAGCATTCCTGTCAGCCTCCTCTTTAGATCTGTTTCATTCCACATGAGCTCTCCTGCCATTTGTGCTCTGTTGTAGCTGAGACCTTTGCGGTAGTTCATCGCTGACATGACCAATCTTCTGTCACATATGCTTCTTTTTTCCTTTTCTTTTTCTCAAGGAGAAATTGTAAGTGAAATGTAGTGCTTTCTGGGAAAGGCTTTTCTTTTTAATATGACTGCTATTTCAAGTTCATTTAGCTGAAGACAAGTCAAAGACGCATGTTAAAGATGTGTATCTTACACTTAGAGAATAAGCAGAGTAAGCATTTATTGATTTTTGGACAAGAGGCTATTTTATTCACAACATTGACCAAGCCTCCATGGAGTTCCTCCCTGTTGAGCTTTGTCTTTGTGGATAGTAAAGTTTCAGCGTGTCCAAAGAGATGAAATGTGATTCTTTCTTCTTGCCCTAGAGCTGTAAGTTTTCTCTTTAGTTTTTGCTCCAAGCTACTGAGAATCCTGCCAGTAAAAACCAAGGCCACAGGTTTTGGTTGGTTGCTTTTCTGTTCTCTGAGAAGTCACCATACAGAGAGAATAAGTTTTAGATCTGTGCTATAATGTGCATTGCTAAGAAATCTGCAGAATTTGTTGAAGTCCAATGGCTTCTTGCCCAAGTTTATTGCACTGCTGTATTTAATCTGCAAAGTAACCGAGTTGCACATAACTGATGTATCATTTCCTGCCTGGATGAGATGGAGTTGCTTGACTGGAGATGGAAGAACACCTCACTCTTAGAGCCCTCTGGGTATGAACTTGACATTAGTGTGGAACCCAGGAGTGATGTGTGTGCGGTGATTGTGGATGTGTGTCTTCATCCGAGGAGACTTTGTGGTCTATATAGCAGCTATAAAACCCCAGCCAGCGCCATTTTGGTGTTCTTCCTGGAGCTCAGTTTTGACTATCTATATCACCTCTGAGCTGACATCTTCCAAGACTGGGCATCCTTATGGTAGCAGTATAGCTGTGAGTGCTGAAGTTGTTAATTGCTGGGCAGAGCCCTCAGGAGGGATTTGGACTATACTCTGGATCTCTGCCAGGATCTTGCTTCATCAGGTGTGGTGGTAATGTCTCACAGCTGACAGGAGAAAAATCGTGGCAGAGGAGAAGGAGCCTGCTGGTCCAAAGAAAATGCTCATTTGTAGAACTATGGTTCTGATGTTTTGCTAGAAATTTCTAAATGCATTTTCTTCAAATGTCACTGCTGAAAGTATGTGTGACCACTGTTGGTGATAAGTGTGTGTAGGGTAAGTTCAAGTGCCATTGCCTGGTTCCTGGAACTGTAAGAGAAAGTAGTCAGCCTCCCACAATGTCCTGTGCAGAGCTGCTCCCAGGAAGCTTTGATGAGGAGCCAGTGGTGCTGGCAGCACTAGACATGTGTAAGGAAGAGGTGCTGGCGGGAAGTCTGGGAAGGGCAGAAAGGAGGCAAAAATGGAGCAGCACCTCATAAGGGAACAAACAGGAGGTGGACGTCTTGGCAGCAGCTTCAGGAAGGTAGTTGTGAAGGCTTGAATGTGTCTGCGTCAGTACAGTGCTGTACAGAGGAGGACATGTTTGGCTGTTCAAGCAGCGTTCAATGGCCAAATGCCCTTTTCACATTATTTTTAGACTGCTTAACAGAACGCCTTTGACAGATCAGGCTGCACTCTGCAGGTCAGGTCTAGAGTTCCTGGTGATGACAATTGTGATGGCTGACACCTGTTGGTGATTGGCCATGCAGGTTCCTTTGAAAGGGCAGTGGCTCAGCTGTAGAGATGAAGGTTGGTGTTTGTTGTGGCTTATGGTGCCCTTGGCCTGGTGGAGGCCCCAGGGGAGGGAGGTTGTGCTGGCTGGAGGGCAGCCAGCCAGCTAGGGTGAGGGATGGCTTTGCTGAGGAAGGAGCCAGAAGAAAAAGCAGAAATGAGGAGTCTCCTGAGAGAAGGCAACAGCACAAATGCAGTTGGATCTTAAGGAGTAAAAAGAGAGGATTCTCTGTGTCTCCCCAGAAATGACCCTACAGAGTCTTCTGCAATCCAGGAAATCACAGTTGCTGGAATAAGAAGCAAGCCTGAAGAAATGAAACATTTCCAAGGACCTGTGAGCAGAGAAAATTTGGTTTACAAAAGTTTTTTTTTTTAATTCCATTTTACCTGGCAAATGTGAGTTTTCCTTCTTTATGTTGCCTTATTCTGCTTTGTGTTCTAATAAAGATTTTTATTAGATTTAAAGCCTATTTGGTGTTGGGGTCCTCTTGCAGCTGTGCAGTTGCCCTGTTTGACTGATATTTGTTACCAGTCAGAAGCAAGGATCTTTCTGTGGTTGCATTTGGGAGATAATCACTGTCTTAATAGTGTTGCAAGTTTGCAGTACCTTTTGGGCCAAAATCTGAAGACAGCCCCCAGGGTGCAAGTTACACATTTTGTGTGTTGGACAGAATGTCTTTGCTTAGCAGAGACTAAAGGCCAGCATTCCATGGTACTTACAGATTGTCAGTAGTGTCTGTAACATGTTGGAGTAAAAGGCTAAATGTTTTTTGATCTAAAATCGAGATACCTGCTCTAGGTGAACCTGCTTTGGCAGGGGTGTTGGACTAGATGATGTCCAGAGGTCCCTTCCAACCCCTACCATTCTGTGTGATTCTGTGATACATAGAAAGGAGGACAAGAGATAACTTTAGAGATAGCCATTCCTTAGGATTTTTATTCATAATTATTCTAAGCTCCTTTCTGATGACAATGTGGAAGTAGTGGGCTGACATAGGGATTACAGCGAGGAAAGAATTACATTTGAGAATGAGAATTCGTTGTGTAGAAGAAAACACTAAATTGAAGAGAGAGATGCAGGAGAAACAAAAAAATGCTATGCAGTCTCTGACTTTGGCAGAGTGGGGAAAGTGTAGGGAACCCAGCAGGAGACCAGTTCTGTGGTGTAAGCTGCATCTGGCCTGTGCATGACTTGACAGAAAAATCATAAGCCATTAGCAAAGGGAAACAGTGGAATCAAGGAGAGGTATTTTGTATTTCACAGTGGAGTTAGATAACGTTACTAACTTGGTTTTAGATGGGCTGTAGAAGGAAGCTAGAGCCTGAAAGCTAGGAGGAAGGAAGCCATCTAAAATATTCAGATTTGAATAAGGATGTTATTGTAGAGGATGATATTAGTGGTGAAATGTCAGACTTTGTAGGAAACAGACACAGTTCCTATCTGGATGTGGGGAGATGTGAGGAGATAAAGAGTTTCCAGGGTAAAGGGGAGAATGGAGATAATCTATTTGGAAATAAAAAGAAGAGGAAATGGAATCAGTGATATAAACCTGAAATATCAGTAGAGTATCCAGGAAGAACTATTAAGAAAAAAGCTGCTTATGTATATAGATACAGTTTTGCAAATAATCCAGGTGGGGATAAAATTTAGGAACAGTGCATAAAATGTGCAGATTAATTTGAAGAGTTATGTGAAGTCTGTCACAGGTCCTCCATACCAAATAAACATTCTGGGGCATTAAAAAAACCCATTTTGTACAATGAAAGAGCACCTTAGCAACAGAAATCCTGTAGGAAAGGATGGAGAAACAAATGGATTTCCAGGGAAATTTTTCTACCTATCTTATCTGCCTGTTTCTAGCTGTGCCAACATGTCATTTTCTGGACTCTTGGCACTGTTGAAAATCCTTTTCCCTCTCAGTGCATACTATTGACGCTCCATTTCCATCAAACCTTTCTGTCACTGTCTTCTCTAGATTTGGCAAAATGTAGTAATTTTCTTGTTCCTTTTCAGCCCTACATCTTTGCCTCCCACGTTCCTCTATGCCATATTAGATTTTCTGTTTCCTGACCTGATGTCTGTAACTTCCTTCTTTCCTGTATGTGTGTGTGTGTGAGTGCGAGAGCTTCACAAGGCTAATCCTTTCTTATGTTATACGAAGGTTGTTCTGACTACATTAACTTGATAACTATAGCCTTTTTGTCATTATATTATAAACAGATATTTGAGATTAGAGTCCCAAAGAAATTTTTGGCAGTATCTTTTCTGAAATCCATGCGTAGAGTTAATGAGCAGATTTTCCACATGGTGCCTGGGAGAGAAGGGCACTGAGAAATAATGCAGCCATAAGCCAGTACAGTGATTAGGAAACCTTAGGTAGCCTATGAAAATGCCAACAGGTAGGGATGGTTGTATCTCTCACAGACTTGAGCACCTGCGTTAGGGATGAAGCACAGTGCCTTCCTCCACTCGGGTCTCACAGCAAGTTGGAGCTGCAACACGATTGATTAGGGTGAAAGGCAATTAAAGAGGAAGGTTAGGCAACAGGGTTGGGGATGTATGTGTGTGTTTGGGTGTGTGCCTGTAGGAGGTCTATTACCGGGCTCTGCATGATGGCAGAATGAAGACGGGCAGAGATGTGCCCATGTAATTTGCAGAATTAGCTGTATTTGTGACTGCCATTTACAAATCTGAACTGATGCAACTATGAAAGACATTCATGTAGCCAGAGGTTTCCAGCTGAGTCGTAGCAATCTAGCTAGGATCTAGACAGGAAGGGCATCATATCATGCTTTTCTTACAATGATTTCTCAAATATCTTACCCAGAAGTACAGGATGTGTAGCCTCATGGGCCTGGCCCTGCAACCTCCCATCTTTCTCCACTTACAGTGGATCTTAGCATGTTCGTACAGCCAATAGTTTTGGAAAGGAAGTCTCAGATTCAGCTCTTCAGTGTATTTTCTTAAGCATAACCAAATCTTAAATTTTGGTATAACCTGGTGCAACGGTACTAAACATGCAGGTTCTCTACTAAATGTGTAACTGTCCCCTTTCCTGTGGCTTCCTCAGGTCTTGGACTTAAACTAGATGTGTACTTTTCTTTTCTTTATTTGTGTAACAGCAAAAGCGGAAACTGAGACTTTACATCTCCAACACATTTAATCCTGCAAAATCTGACGCGGATGACTCTGATGGCAGCATTGCTTCGTGGGAGCTGCGAGTGGAGGGGAAGCTCCTGGATGACGTATGACTTTCCTGTGCTTCACTGGGGCTGGCGGGGGTCCAGAGAGTGTCCTATGGGGTGGTTGACTTTACTGGGGACATGAACTCAGCCAAGACATCTCTGAATCGCAGTGTTGGCTTATGGCTGCTGGGAAGGTGCTATGTTCAGCCACAGTGAGGGATAAGGCCATAATGGGGATGTTGAGGAGGGGCAAGGAGGACAGCGGGGAATGGAGCAGACTTAAGGGCAGGACAGGTGGGAGGAGGTGGAGAGAACAAGGTTGAGATGATTCCCTTAAAAGATACGGCAGGGTTCAGGTCACAAGAGGTGGGATGTCAGGCCTACAGCAGGCGTTGCATCTTGTGAAGGGTAGGATAACAAGGAAAAGCAAGTAGTTTATATTCTGAGGGAGGACAGGAGCATGTACGGGTGGTCAGAGAAAGGACAGAAGAAAAGTTTTATCATTCTGAAGTCCTCAGAAACCTCAGTGATGAATTTAGCTTTCCTCGGGGAAGGCTGGACTTTCCTAATAAAGGTGTGACCTATTTGAATAGACTTCACAAGCTAAGTGTTTGGTAGGATAAACTGATGGAGAACATGTGTGTATGGAGACAGCAAGGCTTTAGAGGCACGTCATTGTGTCTGGAGATAACTGTACATGAATCAGAATCATCATCTTGCTGGAGGATGAAGGGTGTCAAAGTACAACGTCTGGAAATTGAAGTTAGACAAATTCAGTTTAGAAATTAGAGCGTATATTCTAACAAAGAAAGATTCTTTACTGGAACAAAATAGCTTCTCAATTACTGGCAAATTTTAAATCAAAGGAGGATGTATTGAAAGATTTTCTGCATTAAATAAGAAGAAATTAATTGAAATCCTGTGGACTGTATCCTATGGAAAGTCAGATTATGTGATTATAGGCCTCCCAGTTTTTAATTTAGACAGTACGAGCTGTGTAGTAAACAGTGAATACTGATAATTAAATGAAAAGGCAAAATGTAAAAGGAAATAATTGCACTTACTGTGTGATTAATCTGTAAAATTTACTGTCATCTGATAAATCAGATGAAGAAATTAGCATTCATCAAAAAACCCAAGCTGTTAAAAGGTATACAGTGGCCTTAGAATCATAGAATGGTTTGGGTTGGAAGGGACCTTAAAGCTCATCTAGTTCCACCCCCCTGCCCTGGGCAGGGACACCTCCCACTAGACCAAGTTGCTCCAAGCCCTGTCCAGCCTGGCCTTGAACCCCTCCAGGGATGGGGCATCCACAGCTTCTCTGGGCACCCTGGGCCAGGGGCTCACCACCCTCAGAGTAAAAAAAAAAAACCTTATGTCCAATCTAAACCTACCCTCTTTCAGTTTAAAAGCATTGCCCCTTGACGTGTCACTACAGGCCTTGGTAAAAAGTCTCTCTCCATCTTTCTTATAAGCCCCCTTTAAGTACTAAAAGGCCACTATAAAGTCTCCCCGGAGCTTTCTCTTCTCCAGGCTGAACCCCCCCCAAGTCTCTCAGCCTGTCCTCACAGCAGAGGGGCTCCAGCCCTCAGAGCGTCCTTGTGGCCCACTCTCACAGGTGCCGTGTTCATGTTACAAGCCAGTCCTTTTCAATAACATTAAGAGAGTGAGGGAATTCTTCCCTTAAGTGTGCACTGTTCCACCACTGTTGAGATTTTTGCATTTTACCTTGCATTTGTCAGAGGGAAAACTCAATTAGATTGACCACGCTTGTGGTCTATATGGAAATTAATGTTCAAGAGAAAGAGAAAGCCTGAGAAGGAAGCATAGAACACAAGCTAATATACGCAGCCTTGAACATTTCTGTTTCTTCTGATTGTACAGCTCAGCAAACAGAAACGGAAGTTTTCATCTTTTTTTAAGAGTTTGGTTATTGAACTGGACAAAGATCTTTATGGACCTGACAACCACCTTGTGGAGGTAAGAAGGTTGTGTACCCTTTGCATACAAACCCAATACAAACACAGATAAACAGGTATGTGCCTGTTGTTTACCTTGTTTAAGTTACCTTGCCTTCATTATCTCATTTAAGGTATTTTTCAAAGTCTTCGAAATTCCATTCTTTTTAAGAATGTTTACTAACAGAATCGTTACAGTCTAAAAACATAGATGTAGTAGTGATGTAGTGCACATCTTAGAACAGAATGTATGAAATGATGAAAAAACTGTGCGCATTTTTCATGTTAGCATATAAAGCATGCTAACAGCAGAACAGTTTGTGCACCAAAGCTGAATTGTAAGGGTAGAGCAAGAAATGATTTGGGGGGTTTTGTTGTGGTGTGGGTTTTGTTTTTTTTTTAATTGCAAGATCTTTAGAAGGCTTGTACTTATCTTATTCTTGTGTGGCGTACTGTGCAAGATACACGTCATTGGACATCAGTGAAAAAATGACTGACTGTCATACTTGGTTTTTTCCTTTGGCAGTGGCACAGAACGCCCACAACCCAGGAAACGGATGGTTTCCAGGTGAAGAGACCCGGTGATGTCAGCGTGCGGTGCACATTACTCCTCATGCTGGACTACCAGGTCAGTGCACTGCTTTTGGCTTGGAAAATACCTCCACTGGGACATCGTGCAACAGAGCAAATTCATCTGTCGCATATATCAAAAAACAGTATACTTAGACTCAGAACTGATCAAGCAGACAGATTATTTAAAATGTAAAGGGGACATATCAAGTTTCTATTATATTCTAGCAAAATATTTTTCTTGGCACTATGATAATTAGTATTTTTATTGTCCACCTGCAGAAAGAATAAGCATTGCCTTATTCTCAGGCTTCTTAGAGAATAGTTAGATAATTAGCACATGAGTTATGCGTGTGGTCCTGTGCAGAAATTCAAAGGAGTGGCTTTTGCTAGTGGTACCTGAATAGCTGTTGCAGCCTTTTTTTTGAGAGCAGACTACACAGTTTTCCTGTTTTGTTAAATTTTGATTACATTCTCACCCTAATCTGGCATAAGACAATGTTGCCCTGCAAGGGTTAGACTTGCCATTACTCATAGGCCTTGTTAGGTGTTTCTGCGTCCTCTCTTTTGTCAGTATTAGTTCTGTTGTACTACTGGTATTTGTGGGCTGAACACAAACAAGTCAGGGTACTGATCCATTTGAAGGCTAACAAAACTTACTTCCAAATCAGTTCCCTGATCCCAGTCACAGGAAACAAACAAACAAAAAAAACCAACAGGCAAAATTAGGTTATTCTGCTTTGGGATAGAATATAAAAGAGGTTCCTGGGCACAGTTTCAAACTGGTTTAAGCTGTTGTAAGGCTGAGCTGCTCCAAAAAACCACTTTCATTTCAGTTGTGAGTGTGCATTGCCACAGTCTCTGTTCTCTTGGCACAAACAATGGAGATTTGCAGCTATGGAGCTCACTAATATGACTGAAACCATCCCTGACAGAAATGTTGCTCTCTTAAGGAAATGGATAGAAATGCACTGCTGAGAGGAGGTGGGATCTCCCTTTTCAATGGCAGTTGTCTCAGATATATTTTGATTGTATAACTTTAAGAACTCATTCTGTACCTTTCTCTTTGCCCTCCATGCAAATAGCATCTATCCAGGACGCTCCATTTTATAACATAACAGAGAGAAAAATTTACTAATTTTAGGGAGCGTATGAGCCAACTGAAATGCTGATATAGCCAGTGAGAATCTTTATTGTTAAGACAATAGAATGATGTTTGTTATGCTCACCATTATTATAAATTTATGCTTCAAAATAGATACTCTCTTATCGTTAAGTTTCAATTTGTTATAAAGCTAGTTTTGGGTGACCTAGCACCCAACAGAGTAATCCTTGCATTATAACGTGGCAAATATTAAACTTCCGTACGGGTAGACACTTGATGATGCACCGAATTCCAAGGTATCCAAGGAACATATATTGCTAGAGATGCAGAATGGGGTAGTTGAAGCGTTCTATCACAGAGGGCGGGAGAAGGAATACATTTCATTGACTGGTTGGGTAAATTTTCTGGTATGCAGCAGAATGGTGGGAACATGCATGAAAAACAGGAGTTCCAGCATGCTGTGTTGATGTGAGACAGCTGAGCCGTTATTAGCAACAGTAGAAGCATCATCCTGACTTCATTTTCTCTATCTGTGGTTAACCTCCAGTAGTTCAGAGGAAGGACCATTCTTTTTCTTCTCCCACTCCCTAAGGTCAAATTATGCATCAGTGTTGAAAAGGAAAATTCTTTCCTGAGTCTGCATGTGAGTTATTATCTAAAGCACATGATACAGGTAGTCTGTGTGCATAGCACATATAGAGTGTCCCTCTTTCTTTTCAAACCCTAGACATAGTTCTTCCAGAGCACCGACAGTGGTACACATCTGAGCAGCTTTTATTTTTGCAAACTCTGCTATTGAATGGGGTGCTTCTCCTGAGGAACAGAGTCCCCCGAGAATTAAAGCTGAAACTTCATGCTTGTGTATCTGTCTGCTTTTCTCTCTGTTGCCATCTCCATCTCCTTCTCTTTCTGTCACAGCCCCCGCAGTTTAAGCTGGACCCGCGATTAGCCCGTTTGCTGGGGATACACACACAGACCCGGTCCGCCATCATCCAGGCTCTCTGGCAGTATATCAAAACAAATAAGCTGCAAGACTCCCATGATAAGGAATACATTAACTGTGACAAGTACTTCCAGCAGGTAACTTCTTTTTGGACACAGTAGCTCTTTAGAGGCAAATTATAATATCCATCTGCAAATCTTGGATGGATGAAAATTACTGATTTTCATCTTCTCTTAATGATTTGCAGTATCTTCAGTACTGAATGGCTTTCAACAGTCACTACAACTAATATAATAAGCACCCTCCTTATGTGCTAGTGTTGTCAAAAAACCATGTCTGGTGTTTGACACATTCAGCGCTCCCACATAAGTTGTTTCCAGAAGAAGGACTTTCTCTAATTGTTTCACTATATTGATTTACTGTTTTTTTTTTCCCCCTGATGTATCATTTTGTACTAAGAAACGTGAAACAATCTGCTGATTCTGATTGCTAACTCATATGTAGACCTGTTTTCTTCCCTTCTCTTTCCCTGTTTATGAAGGGCAAAAGACATGGAAGATATACTTAGAAAAGCTATTTTGTCCTAACTCTACTTCAGATTATAAAATACCCTCAATGATCTGCACGATGTTTTGAAAGTAGCACATTAAGACTTTTTGTCTTTCACAGTGACCTCTAGAATTAACCAAGAAGGCCACCTTATGGCACCTCCACCTTTTCTGTAAATAAGATTATATTTATTTTGTAAAGGTAATGTTATCTGAGCTATCACTATCTTAATTGGATTTGTTTTTCTGTAGCTTCAGGCTTACCTAATTTATTTTGAAAGTACCTGAGGGTAAGGTTTGTGACATACTCCTGTTTAGGGAAAGTACTGGCAGTTTTAATAAATGAGTAATGTTTTAGTGGGCATCCACGTTAGGAGTTTGACATGTGTGTTGAGCCAGTGGTGACAGTAGATTGGATGGAGCTTGGTATGCAAAGATTTTGAGTAGGAATTCCACAGTCATCTCTATCAGGTGTCAGAATTTAGAACTGAAATAGAGAGTGAGTTGCAGACTCGGTAGATTTGGTTACTTCCTTGCTCTTTAGAAACTAGCTGGCTGAATCCTGGGTGCAGGTAAATCCAGCAAATTAGACAGATTTTAGAGTTGATGAAGAAAGATCCTTTTCTGTTTCGAAGTACTGTTTACATCAACTGGGAGATATGAAATCCACTGTGTTACAAACAAAAGCAAGAAAAAAGGTCCAAAGGTATTTTAAAAGCCAGAGCTGGCGTCTAGGTATTTCTTCTAACAAATTCCCTCACTCCAGAAAATTATGGATTTTAGAAGATACTCTGTCAGTTCAAATGGAATGTCTTTAGAGAAAAGCCTATTCACCTGGTCAGAGCATTAAAAGTCCCAGTACGAAAAAGAAAAGCTGTAGTAATTGCATTTCTGAAAACTCCAGGTGTAAGGAGTGGTTCTAGAATCATGGCAACATGTTGCAATTACTCACAGAAAATTTCCAAAACCTACAGATTTTGGTCCTTTTCAAACTATTTTTCTTTTTTTTTCCTGAATTCAATACATATTTAACTTCTGGAGTGTAGTAAAGAAAAGGTAGCCATGAGATGTTGATTGGGAAGGAGTGGATCCCTTCCAAGAGGCTGTTTAGGTTTTGGTTAAAAATAAATAAAACTGTATTGAATTCTTTTCCCTTAATCTTAAAAAAAAAAAAAAATTGCAAATGGTTTTAAAATAGAAAAATGTTTTCTTGTATGTTTCTTTAGCACATAATATTGCAGGAAACATGCCTTAGGGAAAAAAAAGCAAACTGTTTTCATATTTCCTCTGGTAAAAAAAATAATAAATAGTGCTTTCTTTACAATATGCTGCTGCAAACCCTTAGTGAGAGAGGAAGCGTTCACTTCTCTCTCATCATTGATACAGTTGATCTTGATGTCACATTAAAGTGGCCTCTGTCCTTCAGCAACTGAACCAAAAGTGGGACCCCTAAAATTGTTGTCATCGGATGCCTCTGTCAACTATCCCAGACTATAAGTACAGCAGCAATTCACAGGGACAGAAGTGACCAAAGATTCAGTCTGTGCAAGGAGCCAGAATTAGAGCTTTCAAAATCACCTTACTTTTGAACTGTTGATTTCTTACTTTTTCATTTAATTGCAAGTTAGGTTTTGGACAAGGATAACTTTCTTTATTTTATACCAGATCTTTGACTGTCCACGGCTAAAGTTTTCTGAAATTCCTCAGAGACTCACTAACCTGCTGCTGCCACCAGACCCTATAGTGATAAACCATATCATCAGGTAAGCTGGTCAGTCAGCTTAGCACTGTCATGTGCAAAACTCTCACTATATGAAATACAGAAACAGCTACAGTAGCAGGGACCAGAATCCAGTCGCTCACTTCCAGGTGAGTACCTTGGACTTCGCCGTGTGTTCATTCTCTGTGTCATTCTATAATAATATTGATTGGTCTATAATAATTCTGAATTATTTTCAATAGATTGGCACCAATTCTCTAGGAGTATGCAGAACTTCTTATCATTTTTATCCCTACTAGAATACCGTTGAGAAGGTTGGTCAGGTTTCTTTTCCTAAGGGGAGAGGAATGAGAGTTTGAGTCCACTTTATAGGGGGAGAAAAAAGGAATTGAAGTAAGATATCATACGTCATGGGCAATCATTCTAATCACTGACTTATTATGTAAAATGTACAACAGTATTACAGTTTCAACAGCAGTGGCCAGGCCATGCATGCTTTGTTGGGATTGGGTCAGCTGTTTGGGTGTTAGCCTTATTCTAAGAACGCCAGCTGGTCAGAGATGTCAAGAGATTTACAGTAAAGAATGCCTTGATTCAGAGAAGGCCATTGTGACCATGATACTGAGCTTCTGGCATCCTTGTCAAAACAGATGTATTTCTGGCACAGTAGACAAAATACAACTTCTGGCTATCTAGAGCACTTCCAGCACTTTCCATATTTAAGTGTCAACTTGGGGGGGGGGAGGGGGATAAAGAGACTTTGGGGATTGCAACCTTGCTGTTAAGATATTTCAGTCTTTCCCAAATTCCATTGTGGTCTTGGTCAAAACTCTCATTCTGGGTGTTTAAAGATTATTGTTAATTGAGCACAGTGATTTGATTTCCTACAGAATATTGACAACAAGTATTTCTGAATATGCTTAAAATTGGGTTCTTTATTTTAGTTTTGTAATGTATGTAATAAGAAGTTTAATATTATATAGGCTATCAAAATAAAATTTGCTTTTTGATTCATTTGAATATATAAAACAGAGTGATCAAAAAGCAGGTTGACTACCTGCTTGAGAGATTGATAGCTGTGTATATACTGTCATTGAAGACAACTCAGTGACCTGTTTCATGGACCAAAAAAAGCTGAGGTCCTCAGAAATAAATAGTCATTGTCTTGGAGAAAAATGACAGGGAACTGATGGTTATGTTTCCAGGGGCAGAGAGATGGCAAAGAGGTTCTGGAGGAAGTATGTTTTCTGTGAGATACAAGCTTAAGAGCAGGACCTTGTATATAGTAGCATTCTCTGATACGCTGTGGGCACCACACAGCACCTGATAGCATTACACTGCACCGACATAATGCTGTGGAAAGGGGAAATATTAATTTCCTGAGAATAGGGAATACTTTTGCAATAGAATCTTTACAGTCTCAAGCTAGCTAAAATAAATCTGGAAGTCTGGCACTAAATTTAAAGGAAGTAATTTTTAGACTCATAAAATCGCAGAATAGTGTACAGTAGAAGGGAATGCTGCTGGGCATCTCGAGCTCCCCCCTCCCAACTCAAAGCAGGTTCAAATTATATCAGAATGCCTCAGGGACTAGTCCAGTTGAACTTTGAGCAGACTCTGACAGACCCTGTGCCCTGCCCCCCTGCATTCAGTTTTTAACAGTGAATGTAGTCAGTCGCTGAAACAATTTGCCAATTGCTTGTGGTGGTTTAACCCCAGCGGGAAGCTAAACACAGCACCCAGCCACTCGCGCGCTCCCCCCCGCAGCATGGGAGAGAGAATTGGAACGGTAAAAGTGAGAAAACTCATGGGCTGAGATAAAAACAGTTTAATGATTGAAATAAAATACAATAATAATAAAAAACCACAAAGAAAAAATAAGGAAAAAAAACAACGAGAAAGAAATAAAACCCAAGAAAGAAAAGTAATGCAAATGAAAACAATTGCTCAGTACCAACCAACTGATGCCTAGCAAGTCCCTGAGCAGTGCGCCCCCTGCCCCAGCACTAGTTTATTGCTGAGCATGATATCATACGGTATGGAATATCCCTGGGGTCAGCTGTCCTGGCCATGTCCCCTCACAATGGCTTGCGTCCCCCAGCCTGTTGCTGGCAGGGTGGTGTGAGGAGCAGAAAAGGCCTTGGCTCTGTGTTAGCGCTAGTGCCAAGTACAGGGAGGCGATCACTGCCCCGCTGCTGCTGGCCCCACTATTGCTGATACAGGCCAGGATGCTACTGACCTTCTTGGCCACCTGGGCATAAAGATACTAGAAAGAACTGGCCCCAATACTGAGCCCTGGGGAACATCACTCGTGACCGGCCCCAAGTGGATTTAACTCGATTCACACCACTCTTTGGGCCCGGCCAGCCAGCCAGTTTTTCACCCAG
>VYZM01002890.1:4209-16769 GCA_013398915.1 Dromas ardeola | reverse complement strand
AGACTGAGGCAAAGAAGCCATTAAGTCCCTCAGCCTTTTTCTCATCCTTGGTCACTATGTTTACCCCCCCATCGAATAAAGGATGGAGATTGTCCTTAGCCCTCCTTTTATTGCTAATGTATTTATAGAAACATTTTTTTATTATCTTTTACAGAGTAGACAGATTAAGTTCTAGCTGGGCTTCGGCCCTTCTAATTTTCTCCCTGCATAGCCTTACCACCTCCTTGTAGTCCTCCTGAGTTGCCTGCCCCTTTTTTCAAAGGTCATAAACGCTCTTTTTTCCCCTGAGTTCCAGACAAAGCTTTCAGTTCAGCCAGGCCGGTCGTCTTCCCTGCCGGCTCGTTTTTTGGCACATGGGGACAGCCTGCTCCTGAACCTTTAAGATTTCCTTCTGAAGAATGTCCAGCCTTCCTGGACTCCTTTGCCCTTCAGGACTGCCTCCCAAGGGGCTCTGACAGACAGGCTCCAAAACAGGCCAAAGTCTGCCTTCCACAAGGCCAAGGTGACAGTTCTGCTCACCCCCTCCTTACTTCTCCAAGGATCGAAAACTTTTATCGTTTCATGATCGCTGTGCCTGAGACAGCCTCCAGCCGTCACATCCCCCACAAGTCCTTCTCTGTTCACAAGCAACAGGTCCAGCGGGGCACCTTCCCTAGGCGGCTCCCTCACCAGCTGTGTCAGCAAGTTATCCCCAACACACTCCAGGAACCTCCTAGACTGTTTCCTATCTGCTGTATTGTATTTCAGCAGATATCTGGTAAGTTGAAGTCCGCCACAAGAACAAGGGCTATTGACTGTGAGACTTCTCCCACCTGCTTATAGAATATTTTGTCTGCTTCTTCATCCTGGTTGGGTGGTCTATAACAGAATCCCACCATGATATGTGCCCAGTATTTACCAACTACTGGGTTGAAAAACTGTTTTCTTGATAAAAAACTTTAATCTAAAGATAAAGAGAAAGTAGATGTTAAGTATAAACCCCAACAAATTAAATACGAATTTAGGGTAGGACAAGCCAAAAAAAAAATACCGATATTTAGCTTGTTAAAGATGAAAAAGAAAATAATAAGATTGGCTGAAATATATTGGAAGTAGGAAGCCTGCTGTTGACACTGAGAAATTAATAAGGCTTAAAAAAATGTTCTTGGAAGACAATAAGCTGCCTAAAGTCAGATAAGAAAATCAAAATTCATTCTTTTATTCAGTGTTGGTTTTAGAGATTAGGGAAGGTCCCATATCTGAGCAGTATGGGTTTTGGAGGGCAGGTGGAAGAAAAAGTGTATCTGAAAAACTTTATCACACCAAGATATCAAATAGAAATAAATTTAACACACTCTAAATGAGGAGTGGTAAATGTTTTTTTTTTTCATGCAGGAGTCTCATGAAATTGCTTAACTACCAACTACTGTCCCTTTGTACTCAGCAATGGTGAGGCTGCACCTCAAATACTGCGTTCAGTTTTGGGTCCCTTATGACAAGAAAGACACTGAGGGGCTGGAGCGGGTCCAGAGAAGGGCAACGAAGCTGGTGAGGGGGCTGGAGCACAAGTCTTGTGAGGAGCGGCTGAGGGAGCTGGGAGTGTTCAGCCTGGAGGAGGCTGAAGGGAGACCTTCTCGCTCTCTACAACTGCCTGAAAGGAGGGTGTAGCGAGGCAGGTGTTGGTCCTTTTTACCAAGTGACAAATGACAGGATGAGAGGAAACAGCACTCAATTTGCACCAGGGCAGGATTAGATTGGGTATTAGGAAAAATGCCTTTACCAAAAGGTTTATCAAGCACTGGAATAGGCTGCACAGGGAAGTGGTTGAGTCACCATCCCTGGAGGTATTTAAAAGGTAGATGTGGCACTTAGGGACATGGTTTAGTAGTGGACTTGGCAGTGCTAGGTTTATGTTTGACTCGGTGATCTTAAAGGTCTTTTCCAACCTAAATGATTCTATGATTCTATACAATGTGCTACCTATTACTGAAATATCCTTCAGTACCAGAGAGGTAGTAACTAGTTAATGTGATGCCAAACCCATAAATCCTGGATATTGGTAGCCAGTTGGTACTAAGTGTAGTAGAGAATGGAGTTAATAGACATGCGATATATTGGGGAAAAGTCAATATAGCTTGTGTAACAAGAAGGCATGACTGGCTATATTCTTTGAAGAATTAAGCAGGCAACTTCACAAACAAAGTGGTGGTCCCCAAATTCACTGCTATCTCTTAAGAAGAAGCTGGGAATCATTACAATGCTGCATAGCTGCCAAAACAATTACAGTGCTAGGAATTATTAGAGAAGGAACTGAGAACCAAATAAAATGTCATTGTGTGCTCATTTACGGAATGGTAGTGTACAGTTCTACTTGCCCTATCTCAAAAAAGATGCAGTCGAGCAGAGACCTTACCAGTGTGGTATTTACCACTGGAAACTGTTTTGTAGGCCAGAGTTACAACAGGCCTCAGGAAGATGTTAGACAATTTAATGAAGACTAGGTTCATTAGTACCTATTAAAGTTGATGATCTGGACAAAATGCCCAGCTTAAAAGTCTCTGAATTCAGACTGATGAAGGATGAGAGGATATACTAGGATATCCAAATACATAAAGATACCCTGTTCTTAAACACTTCTCACAGCATCTGCAACAGGCTTTATCAAAGAGTGTATTCTGGGCCGGAGGGATATTTATTCTGATTCATTATGGCAGTTCTCACAATCTTCTGTTACACTCTCCATAGTGTTGACCCCAACGATCAGAAGAAGACGGCTTGTTATGACATAGATGTAGAAGTTGAAGACCCATTAAAGGGACAGATGAGTAGTTTTCTTCTCTCAACAGCTAACCAACAGGAGATTACAGCATTGGACAACAAGGTACTATCCCAGGAGTAAATATACTCGTGTTCCTTCATGTACATTTGGTGACACATGTCAAAGACGGTAACATTGTGAGACAAGGTCTTCTCAGTTGGATGTGCTTTCAAGGGATGAATCAGCCACATGCAATGGGAATACAGAGGGGAGAGTGGCATTCCCACTTAGGATGTGACCTGGGGCCTGACACAGTCGTAGAGGTGATAGAAGCAGAGTTTCACAGGTAGTATAATGAGTCATCTGGCATTCAAGAATCATCTGAACTGTTTGACTGTAACATATTATTGAGAGGTCATGGTATCTTGCTAAATTGCTATAAGGCAAAGCTAAAAGAATCTCATACTCCAGATGTGTTTTGTGCATGCACGGTTGCAGAACAGCTCTCTGCAGTAGGTGCAAATATGGAAAATGCATGGCAGAAAAATGACTTGGAGCAGTTTGGCAAACTTGTTTTTGATGTATCTGTCTTACAGCAGTGCTGAGCTCTGAAGGCTGAATTAGGGGTTCATGTCACGGGGACTGTTAGCCAGCATTTGACACGTGTAAATGGCTGGTTTGACTTGGCAAGGGATAAGCAAAAGTGGCTTCTCAGAGCAAGGGAAGAAGAAGATGTGTGACATCGTGCACCAGAGATGATTTATGTGACGTACAGTTAGGCCCAGTTTCTGTCTGTTTACCTCTAATACAAAAAAAATATGTTAAACTCTGGTCTTCATGTGATTTTTAAAGGGGGTTTGGACACTAGAAATCCTATGGATTCTGGTAACTGTTGCAGCATCTTTTGTTTTATGGCTCTTAAGAAAGGTCCTTTTCGGCAGGGCAGCTGCCCGGCCAGTTGGTTCCCAGCCTACATAGGCTTTCATGCAGCATCCATAGGATTATTCTGTTTCCAGTCCAGCTCACTCTTTCCCATGTCTGTATCACCTTTTTTGAGCATTTGCTACAGCAGAGGGCAAGCTGTGATCAGTGAAGTTACTGAAGGCACTTCTGGGTAGACAGGCATTGACTGCTGCATTGTTATAATCTGTACCATTTATTGCTATGCTGCCACAGAGTCCTCTAGTGGAAACTCGGTGCATGCCAACAGATTTCTCACCAGCATGGACATCATTTTCCCAAATAAGGAATGATTTTTAAGTTGACAGCAGCTCTCTTCTGTTAACATACCATATAGCTGTGCTTACACTAGTGGCCTTGATGGCATAGCCAGATGAGGGGAGGATTATTTTCTCCCATGTGCCTGGCCACATTAGCTGTTTGGCAAAATAGATGTATAAATGAAATTAAACAAGGTAAGTTTACAATCTCAAACTGGAATTTTAGAGGAACAGCGTAGCAGAAGTTTGCTTTTCTGTGTGTGTATGTGCAAATGATTCATTAACTGTCCTCCCATTGATCATACTTGATTTTGTTATCCAGGATGATGATAGGACCTTGACTTCTCTTTGGAGTCTTCATTCTTCCCTGCTGGTTAATGTTCATTTCTTTCATAATATTTCTGAAGATACGACTCATTTTCTGTAAACCTTCCATACTCCTGATTTCTCGTTGTTCACACTCCTTTTTGCAGCTGTTGTGATTTTAATAGGGTTTCTCATAAGAAAAAGTCTAAAAGTCATGGCTGTTATGTGAATTTGTTTAACATGGACTTGATCAGGCAGTTACTAGAAATTTTAAGGATCACAGCAGGGTATTGAAGATATGATGATGATTAACCAGGGGAATAACTGCTTTCTTGCATTGGGCACTGTTTAAAGACAGATTTATATAGCACCTTTCCTGAAAAATCCCAGACTTGGCAGAAAGACTGATTATACACGGGGAAATTGCTACATTATGCAGTGACGTGACTTAGATTTTCAGTATTGTATATAGCATGCCATCCAGTAGTTCAACACGGGAAGCGAAGAAGAATCCTGTAAATACTTGTATTACAGAAGTATATGTGAAACCAAAATGTAATTGCAGGATTTTGGTTAACTCCCTCTTTGAAGGGAAAAACCCATGGGAACCTGCGCAAGTCTGTGTTGTAGAATTGTCACCTTTGTACATTACAAGAAAGACAAAGATGCTAATGGGGCTGAACTTAGGGTCACTGGAGCACGGGAGGAATTAAGTAACATCTGCTTTGTTTTTTTTTTTCTGTCAGATTCATGAGACAATCGAATCCATAAATCAGTTAAAAATACAACGTGATTTCATGCTGAGTTTCTCCAAAGATCCCAAAGGATACATCCAAGACCTTCTCCGGTCCCAAAGTAGGGATCTTAAGGTGAGCTGAGGTTTGAAGAAGAATGAATAGTGGAAGCAGAATGTAAGAATTTTATCTAAATGTACGCAGAGTATAAAGCTAAAACATCCAGGATGGAAAATTCGTGGAAGACAGACAATGAGTGGAGTACTGCAATCCCAGAGGAGAGAGTATGCAGGAAAGACATTTTATGCTGTATTCCACTTCCAGTGGAACAGTGGTGCTTAATAGGGGTGGTAGGTGAATTTGTGATCAGACAGTAAGATCGAAGTGCAGGGCTGTGTTGGTGTACTTCATAACATTAAAGCTATATCAAACTTAGCAGGAGCATCCTATAGTACAATAACACAATTTGGGTGTTTTGTTAGTTCATAATTTAATCTTATTTCAGAAGTAGGCGGATTAAATATCATCTGCCTTTGAGCTTAGCTTTGAGATACCCAAGAATTGGAATGTAAAGAAGTTCAGTTTTTTGACTGCAAAAATGAATAATTTGTTCCTCATAAAAACACAAAGTGCGAAACTTTAACTCAGGCGCCTCAAACCAGGTGTATTAATGAATCCATGAAATTATTTTAATAAAATTGTGTCTTTCAAATATATATATGTCCAGTTTGTAGTCAATAGTCTTCCAAAAATCTACTGCTAAGATTATGATTATTATTATTTATATTGTAATCAAAATGGGGACAGGCATCTGAAAGAATGTTTAAATAAAACATCCTTTAGCTTGAAGAGCTTACAAACTAAGGTGTTGTGGAGCTTCTCTAGCTGCATACATAGAACAGTTCTTCAGTGTTCTCCGTGACTGACAACCAGTTCCATAAGGGTCTTTTCTATAATGTTTTGCCCTGCTGGCCTCAGAATTGTGATTGCATAATATTACTCTGCAAAAGATACTAATAATTTTATATTTACCTTTGATTCTGTGATGCTGGAAACTCAGTCATCAGATTTTTTTTTTTTTTTTTATATAGAACCAATAGAATGGTTTGGGTTAGAAGGGACCTTCAGAGATCATCTAGTCCAACTCCCCTGCCATGGGCAGGGACATCTTCCACTACATTGGGTTCCTCAAAGCCCCATCCAACCTGACCTTGAACATTTCCAGGGATGAGGCATCCACAACTATTCTGGACAGCTTGTTCCAGTGTCTTACCACTGTCTTACCACCGTCATTGTGAAAACAGTTTTCCTTATATCTAATCTAAACCTACCCTCTTTCAGTTTAAAACTATTGCCCCTTGACCTGTCACCACATGCCTTGGTAAAAAGTCTCTCTCCATCTTTCTTATAAGCCCCCTTTAAGTTCTGAGAGGCCGCAATAAGGTCTCCCCAGAGTCTTCTCTTCACCAGGCTGAACATCCCCAACTCTCTCATCTTTTCTTCATAGGAGAGGTGTTCCAGCCCTCTGACCATTTTCGTGGCTTCCTCTGAACCCTCTCCAACAGGTCCATGTCTTTCTTGTACTGTGGACCCCAGAGCTGGAGGCAGCACTGCAGGTGAGGTCTCACCAGAGCAGAGTAGAGCGGCACAATCCCCTCTCTCAACCTGCTGGCCGTGCTTCTTTTGATGCAGCCCAGGGTCTGATTGGTTTTCTGGGCTGCAAGGGCACATTGTCGGCTCATGTCCAGCTTTTCCCCCAGGCATGGACCTGTTGGACTGGATCCAGAGGAGGGCCACAAGAAAGATCAGAGGGATGGAGCACCTCTCCTATGGGGACAGATTGAGATTTGGGGTTGTTCAGCATGATGAAGAGAAGGCTCGGGGTAGAACTTATTGCAGCCTTTCAGTACATAAAGGGGGCCTACAGGAAGAAGGGGGCAGACTTTTTAGCAGGGCCTGTTGCAACAGGACAAGGGGTAATGGCTTTAAACTAAAAGAGGGGAGATTTAGGCTAGATATAGGGAAGAAATTTTTTACCGTAAGGGTGGTGAAACACTGGCCTAGGTTGCCTGGAGAGGTGGTAGGTGCCCCATCGCTGGAAACATTCCAGGCCAGGTTGGACAGGGCTCTGAGCAACCTGGTCTAGTTGAAGATGTCCCTGCTTATTGCAGGGCATTGGACTAGATGACCTTTAAAGGTCCCTTCCAACCCAAACTATTCTACGATTCTATGTGGAGATTACCATTGAAAACTGAGGCAAAAAAAATTTTATTGATTAACATAGCCTTTTCCATATTGGTTGTCATCAGTTCTCCTGTCTTATTTACCAGGGAAGGGGGCGGGGGAAGGGGATGTGTGTACATTTTCTTTAATATTCCTTTTCTGGACAGCGTACCTGTAAAAGCCCTTATTATTCTTTGCATCCCTTGCCAAATTCGGCTCCAGCTGTGTCTTAGCTCTCCTGAGCCCGTCCCTACACATCTGGGCAGTATCTCTATATTCTTCACAAGATACGTGTCCCTACTTTCACTTCCTGTGCATTTTCTTCTTACACTTTAGTTTGACCAGGAGGTCCTTACTGAGCCATGCCGGTCTCCTGCTTTCCTTGCACAGTTTCTTACCCATGGGAATTTAGAGCATTCTGGAAAAAAAAAGTCCTTAAAAAGCTGCCAGCTCTGTTTGGCTCCTTTGTCCATAAGGGCAGTTTTTCAGGTAGTCCAGTTCACTAATTCCTTAAACAACTTGTTGGTTTTTCAAATCTTGCTTTCCTGGCAGTTGTGTAGAGACTGAAAAATCAGCTCAGGCCTTTGGCCATTTTGGAATTACTAGGGTTTTCTGTTCCTTGCATTTAAATAGAGTTATTTTTCGTCAGTGCTTTCCCCATCAGAACTTTCCTTGAAATCAAGGTAAGATACGCTTTCAGATAAGGGCAACACTGGTATAGGGTTGTGCTTCAATCTGATGTGAATACCTTAACATTTTCAAGTTGTTACCCTGTGTATGGGTAACTACTGAGGTTCTTTGGATACATAGGCTAATAAAATAAACAGCGCCGGGGAACTTCTCCTGGGCACTGGAACTAAACGGTCCATGCTGCTCAACTGTTAGAGATTGTGGCACTTAACCTGGGCAACTACCGGTGTCCAGAATTATTCCTGGGCGCAGTTGAGGACCAGAGGTTAGGAGCTGTTCACAGTTTGTATGCGACCATCTTGTTTTGGTGGTACGCACGCATGCCATTCGTTGTCCATTTGCCTTGGGCTTAGAGAACAGTCCTGAACATTTCTAATATAGTAATCTAGATAAATTTTGATTCTAGGTAAATCTGAATGTTTCTCTACATGGTAGAAGAGCTATAGTGAAAAATGTTTATGCTTTTGTTTTTGTCACAGGTGATGACTGACGTAGTTGGAAACCCAGAGGAAGAACGCAGAGCTGAATTTTATCATGAGCCATGGTCTCAAGAGGCTGTGAGCAGATATTTCTACTGCAAGGTATGAAGGAATGATCCTCACTGCTGGCTTACAAATGAATCTTCCTGCCACTGAACAATTGAATCTGCTGAACTGTACAGTTTCTGTTTTTCTTTCAGATCCAGCAGCGCCGGCAGGAACTGGAACAATCTCTGGGAGTACGCAACACATAAGTACTGCTCACAAGATCCCATTGGCATCACGACCACCAAACCAGTGGACTTTTCAGTGTTACTTAGCTCACTGTTACACATGGACCTGCTTCCTGACTGGATGAGAATGTACCACCAACACACCAGTCAGAACACCAGCTTTAGAGTGACCCTTGAAAATCTTGCCCATGGGGGGTGTCTCCAATCATTCCAGGCCAGAGAAAGCACCGCACAAGTGTCAGTGTTGCAGAAGATTAAAGGTTCATTCATCAACGCGCATCATTAAATTTTAGTGGAAAGTTCAGACACTACACAGCAAATCCTAATGGGCTATGCATAGAATCTTGGTTGGTATTTTTGGGGGAGATTGAGATGGGTGTTATAGGAGACTACAGATTTAGAGAAATAAATGCAGTTCTCATCCTATGTTAACTAAGAGTCTCAAATAGTAAATTCTCTGGAATTAGACAAGATAGTCTTTTTTATAGCTGTGGAATGCTTTATATTCCTGAATAGAGTTTTTATTCCAGCTGGAGCAGTGCAAGAAGCCATCTTGCCATGTGAAAGAACAAACTATGAGGGTTTTCATTCCTGGAATGAACAGCCACTCTGGAAGAAAGAAGCATAGTCAGGACATCTCCCCTGCAAACCCTAATACTTTGTCTTTCCGTGCCCCTGCAGTGAAAGGCAGACTCAATTACATATCACTAGGTGGGTATGATCAATGTGCTGTACTGAGAAGGGAGTTATCCCTGGGATAAGAGCTTCTTAGGCATCCTTAATATCAGTGGTGTTGGCAAAGATGAAGTTGAAGCAAGAAATGAGGCATCCTGAGAAAATGAAAATGACTTACTGGTGCTTTGCTGTTACCTGCCTTGAAAACAGCAGCTACTAACAATAAGCATGTATGTAAAATACAAACTTTCTTCAATGTTTCTGTGTGCCAGTAGGGATCAGCACTGAGAAGAATGTCCCTAATTGTTAAGTTGGTGTGGAATCCAAGAAGCTTAACTTCATATAAAGTGGCAGTTTTCTCTTTACTTAAAGATGTTAACTGAGTCCCTGGATTGGTCTCACATTTTGATCATAGGTGAACTGCCTCTTACTCTGAATTACTTAGTTCCCCCATACATGATACATACTAGTTGTATAGGATGATGTTGAGTTATAAAGCACTATCAGCCTTAAATAGCACAGAGAACGTATCCCTTGGAAACAATCTTCTTTGTAAATGTATGACAAATTCAGACTATGGGAATTTACACCATATTTACTTGGAAGCAGGGATATCTTCATTAAATCCCCCCCTCCCTTATTTTTTGTAGTGCATAGACTAGTTTGTAATTCATGGCCTAACATGATTTCTAGTCCAAAAAGCAGCTGCAAAAGTATAACTCTTGATCCAGATGATGTGGTACTCAAAATCCTCTTCTAGGTTACTCCTTTTCATCTCCTTTCTTTCACTTTTGTGGAAAGAGAATCAAATGCTCATACGGTATGGAAGGGAGACAGCTCTTCTGAGTAACACATTTTGCTGTGGTATTGTCATTTTCTGTTACCTTTGCCAATTTCTTAGTCAAACTTTTCTGTCCAGTCACAGAAGAGATAGTCTTCTCCTCCACTCCTTTATTTAATATCTCTGCTTTCACACTAATATTACCATAGCTTTTACTCTGTCCATTGTGTTCAGAGATGTCTTGAAAAATTTACATTTGATTGCAGTCAATGTGATGGCAGTACTGTCATGCAAAACCATTGGTGTAAGAAAAATCATAGCTGTATCTCTTTGCCTGAGACCTTTTACCAGGAATGGCTTGGTTTGGAACTTTTTTTGTGTTAAAAGCTTTTTTTTACAGTAAAACGTGAAATCTTGCAGTCTTAAGCTGAGTATGGTGAGGGGCTGTGAGGCTGCCAGACAGTGAATTACTTGAAATCTTACTTACTTTAGGACTCCACTAATTGGACTACAAGCAAGCATTAGAAGGGAAAACAGTGGGGGTCATCTGCTACTGTGCTTCCATATTTATTATGCTGCTGTGTCTGTTGTGTGCATGCTGTCCAGTGTATAAAACTCTTTTTTTTTTTTTATGTGGTAAACAGAGCAGCTACATTCAGGGGATGCATTCAGTCTCCAGGAATAAGAAATGCAGAGAATTATATGCAAGGTTGTGAGAAGGGCATGGGACTGGGATAGATGCCTGCAGGAGGTCTGCCAGGGAGCTCAGTTTTTTGAGAACTTCCCCACTGAAGAGGCAGATATTTGTACAGAGAAATTTCATTCATGCCACAGCTGGCAACATGACGGAGTCCAGTCTGCTTTTAGAATGTATCTGTAGAATTAATTAACAAAACTAATGTGGTGTTGCTGCTCAGTGTTCAAAACTGTCACTGGAAGGTGAATCTATGTTAAGCACCCACACTACACTGATGTGTGTGTGTGTGCGTAGATGGCACTGAGGATGGCAATCCAAAAATCTAAATTCTTATTGGGTTATAAGAATTCATATATTGTTCATGTTCATATTCCTACTGTACATATAAAGACTGGTCACCGACAGCAAGTCTTAGGAATAGCTGTCAGGTGTCTTTCCTTTGGTTAAACTGTGATTTGAGATTTTGACTTTTTTTCCCTGTGTTCAGAAGCAGTTCAGGCCTTTTACTGAAAAGACACAGAGAGAAATTTTGTCCTCTGTTCCGGGAGTGCAGCCAGGAGCTGGCATGTTTGCGAAAAAGAGAAATTGTATTTGAAGAGAAATAATGGAGCAATACTGGGAGGAACTGGACCAAATGCTGCTTGGGCATATGAAAATGAAAGGCAGTCGTACTGAACAGGCATGTAATTGTGGCAGATTGTGAATGATAAATCCATTTTAATTTCAGGACGGTTGTCTTTTTGTGTGCATAAAAGATGACAAGAAGATGTTTTGGGGTCTTCAGTTGCTGCCACAGTACAATACAAATCTGTGCATACTGCAGAAAAAACATTCTGTGCATAGAAGTAGTTAATGTATAGATGGTAATATAGATTGTTAGAAAATAGAGCATCAAACTAGGAAAGGGTTAAAACAGAATTCTGGAGTACATTTAGAAGGGAAATGTATCTTGGAGCTGAACTGTTGACAGATTTGAAACACTGTTTTAGTCCTTTGTGCTTCACCAAGTGTTTCTTAGAAATGAAAGGGAAAACAAATGTTTAATTATGGAATAGAGAACAGAATACAGCAGTGGAAAACAAAACAAAAAGATGGAGCAGAGTGCCACTGAAGTGCCAGTAAGACATAGCACAGGATAATGTGCAGGGTACTGTTGGAAATAGCACAGTCCACGTGAGTCCATGTATTTTGTGTACATGTGTGTATGTATACGTGTAGAGAGATGTGGGAGAGACGGTCTCAACTTGTACGTAGCCTGGGAAATGGGCATGCAGGACAGAACCCAATGTTCTGCAAATAACTTTGAGACACACTGTCAAAACATTTTCCACTGTTATCAACAGGGATTCGGCTGTTCAGCTTAGCAGGGTTGGTAGTTGTAGTGCAGACACTGTTGTAGCTGGCAGTTTTCTTACACCATATTGTTTAGAATTTATCCTGTGGAAGCTGAGTGGAAACATTAGTGCATATATCAATATTGCTGCATATCCTAGGGCTCCTAATTTTGCCAAAATGCTAGTCAGGTATTGGGGGTTTTTTGGCCTGTTTTTGTGTTGAGAACCCTTTTATGGCAGTGCAAATAGATGACGGGGGGAAAGAAAGCTTTTTTCCTGAAGAGAGGTCTCCTTTCTGTAACTGCTCTGTTGTTCAATAGGATGTGTCTGTTCTGCCAGATCCTGTATGATAAACACCTTTTCCAATCTCATTGAAGGAAGGAACTCCATTAAAAAAAAATGCAACTGTGGGTTTGTGAGAGTGAGCAAATACATGTATAAAGGGCGGGGG
>VYZM01002886.1:23948-37026 GCA_013398915.1 Dromas ardeola | reverse complement strand
TCCGTGTACGAGAGACTGGGGGGGAGAATCTGTTGCCAGCCATTGGCCGATTTGGCCAAAACCATGACAGGAAGAAAAGATAACTTGGGCACCAGTACTTTTTGCTTGCACCCCTAGGGCTTTGTAGTCTTCCTTGATTCTGCCCAGGTTCTGGCTTGCGATGTCACTCGTGCTCACATGAAGGAGTATAAGTGGATAGTAGTCTGTGCTCTTGATGAGTTGTGGCACCCTCTCAGCATCATCTCAGACCTTAGCTCCTGGAAGGCAGCATGCCTCTTGTGACTCCTTGTCAGGCCAGCAGATTGGTGCCTGAGTGCCCCTTAACAGAGAGTTGTATTACGTTGTATGTCCCACTTAGGTCAGTGAAACAAACTTCTACTGACATCAGAAAGTATTGCTAAAGTTTCATTGTCTGAAAACATCTATTAACTGTATCAGTCTGCCTCTTCAGCTAGCCAACCCGCAGATTCTGTTGTTAATGTTGATGCTATGCAGAGTAGATCTGTACCCTGTGCAGATTGCCTTATTAATTTTGTTCAGACCTTACCTTCCAAAAATCAGTGTGGTGTTGTTTTCTCATCTCTAACCAAACAGTCATCATTAATCTACTTTGGAATACAGTATGGTTTGTGACACAACAGTAATATATCTGACATAAGCAATCAGGTAAGACATTATTGTATGGCAAGCAGGACAGAGAAACAATTTTAAAAATTAATAAGGGAATAAAATATGTGCATTTTATATATTTGTTTTTCTTTAAACAGTTTAGAAAGAAATTGTTTTCCATTTCAAGAAATCTCTTGCATATTGCTTGTAATATAACTGCAGCAGTGTGAACTGCCATTGTTCTATCAAGGCAGAAATGCTAAAGCTACGTGGAGTTCTTTTATTTCTACATGGAGAACTAATTGAGCAATAGTGGATGATCCAATTCAGAAATATATATGAATTAGATATATTCATATTCAGCATAATAGTGAATTTGGACTCCAATATGAAGTTCAACTTTTTTACTAACCAGGGATAAACAGCTGATTTAATAATTAATGTTTTTGTCATTTTAAGCGAGGGGGTTTTGGTTAGTGTTTCCCTTTCTTGGTATTTGTCAACTTAAAGTTGATACTCTTGGCCTTGGAAATAATACTTTTTCCAAATTTTTTTACTTTTCTCTTGAGAATACAGGCAGTTCTAGGCACCCAGAATATGACAGGATAGATTCTACTTTTGGGTATATCTGCAAATTTTCATTTTGGAGTTAGTTTCTATATGATCTACCTTCCTTTGAGAAAAGTGGATGCAAGGTAAACAAGAAGCTTTTATGCATCCACAGCAATGACAACTCATGCAAAAAATATCAAATATTTACTTCAGTGGTGTTATACTGATTTATATGGGCTGAGAATCAGTTGTATGATGTTATAGCAAAATGACAGTGTCTTACATCATGGATTCTTTGAGTATTTTCTTCTGAATGTGTTTATTGTATTTTATGTTTCCCTTCATTTCTGTGTATTACACACAGTAAACTTTTATTTTCTGAGGAAACAGGCATCAAAACAGTAGCTGGTGAGAAGAAATGACAAATGACAGAGATACTGTCTCTTCTTGCGCTTTTAAAATTCTTTTGTCATACAGGTGTTTGGAGATCATTTGAAAACTAGTGTTTTTCCTGTGGGTATCAACATAAAAGCTATATGATTATAAAGTGCTTGTAATGTGGGAGACTTGAACCCCAATCTGAGTATTTTTTGTTTAAATTTTGTGGCAAAGATTACTTGACAATATTTACTTGCCCCAGTAAATTATTGCCCACTCATGAATAGAAATTATTACGATGAAATTTGAGTTCATTGAGAATGGAAGTTTAAGTTCAGACCCAGTTAAAAACAGCATATACAGAAATGAACTCTGGAAAAAGTGATTCAGTAAAGTTTGTCAAATTTTACATGCAACTACTTTTTTTATTATGAAAACTTCTCCTTTTATATACAGAGAATAGCTGTAGCCATAAATGGATTCATAGGGAAAAGTAATACTAGGACAAACACATATGGTACTTCTGCTTCATATTCTTCCAGCCTTTATTTTTAGCTAGAAGACTTCCTCAGCCCGGTATGCTTATGCTAGGTTTGACATATATATTATTATATCAAAGTCATTTATCGCTTGCCAAATACTTCTAGAAAAAAAAACCCCCACAAGCAAAAAAATCCCACACGTGATAAAAACAAGACAGAGGTGAGCCCATAAACCAGGATGGTTTGTTCCTGAACAGATCCTTCTGGTGCAACTTCTGTGAATCACTGTCATGCGATCCTATTGACATGATATTTTGCCTTTGGCTCCCCCAGTAAAGCAGACAAATTTTCATCATCCTTTTTCCAGACCTATTCATTTCCCCACAACTCATGGAAGATTAGTTAAAACACCTAAAATGATAACCCAGCAGAATTTGTAAGGGCTTGTTTATGCCCAAAGTTTTTCAAGGACTTATGTAATTTCTGCAGAGCTTTTTACCTCTGCTTCAGCAGAATAGGAAATGTACCTTGTACACGGTGATGCATCTGGAAGTACTTCTTCAGACAGTGTGTCTTGTGAAAGATGTCTTCTTTTCTCTTCCCTCTGTGGAAAGCATGACTCAGTTTGCACAGCAGCTGTGGCTGCAACCTACTTTCGCAAATCAGCAAAACAACACTAAACTACTGTCATTTCTGTCAAGGAGCTGGTGTCTTGCCAGTACTGTTGTTTTGTGTCTCTGTGTTTTGTAAGATCTTGACACATACTGCTTTGAGGATTTGGAAATCATCTTGCCATTCAGGGGTCTCATTTGGTAAGTGGGATGGATGAAGTCTGACCAAAATGAAATATTTTACTCTAAATGTCAGTCATGCCATATATTCCTAAAGGAAAACATGATGCTTAAACTGGCTGCCTGCTGAGATTTAGGTGAGCTCATGGAAGAGAACTTCAGATGTGAAATAAATGCCATGTGTTGGGGAGAAAGGGGTATGTAAGCGTGGCTTTTTGCCCATTGCATAGCTGTCTGTGACAGAGATTTCTTGGAAATGGTGTGATCACTGAAGGAAGCTAGTATTACTGAGTTCCAGCCCCTGGTCTCTGAACTTCCCATCTGAGTTTGGCAACACGTAGGTTTTCTGAACTTTATCTTACTTAACACGCAGAAGACTGTTTTAAAAGTCAGTTTTGATTTAAAATAGAAGGAAGTTTTGCTTTGTTTTTATGGTACTTTGAAGATGAAATACACATGATTTCTCAGATCTGTTTGTCGTTTCCCCCTTGTCTGTTTTCCCCTACTACTTCAGTTGCTGTTATCTAGTGTCTAATACGGTGCAGTAAATGCTGTTTTCAAAGATGAAGGTTTTTTGCACTTTGGTGTTTGCCTTTTCCTATGTTAGAGTAGATTTATACACCTCCAGAAGTGTGTTGAAGTGAAGTTTATACCTGGTTGAAAAGATAATGCTTTGCAAAAGATAATTTTTTTCAATACTGTTTTCAAACACCATTAACAACGTTTGAATTCAGTTTATTGACTATCAAGCTAGGGTAATAGTGGAAGTGAATAACTAAATTCCTTTTTAAAACTAGGAACTGATAAGTGCAATAAAACCTTTTTGGGACATGGTGTTTGCCATGGCAGCAGGATGGACTTGGTGCATAAAAGGTGTTAGCCAGCTCCAGGCTCCTTTTTTCCTGTGGGGGAAGAAGGGCCTGTTCAAATTGATTGTTCAAAGGGAAGACTTAACACCCTAAATCTGTATACATTTTGGCAAGATAAATTGGTGGTAAAAAGAGGGAGTAGATATTCCTGGATATAGTTCAATTGTTTGCAGCTGCATTAGGGTACAATCTTCAGAAAAAAAAATCAAATAATAAGTGTCATGGTTTAAATCAAGCACTAAGTACTTGGGACTGAAAATAAATTTTCTCTGTGGACAAGTTGTATCTTATTTGTTCATGATGATGCTTCTTGTACCTCCCCTCCAAATGTAAAATGTTACACTAATTTGTATTGGAAACTATTGCACATGGTGGGGAAGAATTTGTTAGTTCTTGTGTTTCTAATCGTCGTGAAAGGGTAGTTGAAGAGTTAGAGTTCAAGTGCAGGAGATAAAGGACATCCAACACTGTGTACTTACTTTCTACCTATCTAGAGAGCCTATATTACCATATTAGATGCTTTGTAGCATTTTGTCTGTCTTGTAACATGTAGTAGGGGGAAGGGGGTTCTTTGTGCTGTTTTTAGGTAGTTGTCTCTGCTATTGTTCTTTTGGAATAATTTTATTTTGGGAGGCAAGGATAACAAGTGTCCCACTGCATTCCTCTGCAGATTCTCGTACATACTGGTTATTTTTTTCCCTCTTTAGCTACTTGAACATGAGTAAGTGTTATTACGTGATTGATTATTTTCTTTGCTGTATTCTATGATTTTCTTATAATACTTACCTGGAATATTTAGATTATTTTAGTAAATAGCAATGAAAAAAAGTACCACTTGAAAAGGGGAAGCTGGCAAAGTGTGGGAAGATGTTTTGGTATGCATATGCGTATATTTTACTAGGAGTGTGAATCTTCATCTTTACCAAACTTGTGTGATTTTTTTGCGTATTAACCACTGCTGAATGCAGAAGAAATGGTGGGATATGTTTTGTGATGGATTTGCACTTACTCCTATGAAAAGGTGGGCCTTGGGCATTCAATATTACAGGCAACAGTCTGTAATCTTATGACATGGGTGTTTTCTCTATATAAAAGACATAGAAAGATATCTTATAAAAGATAAATTGTGATATTGCTTCCAATTTTCTACAAAGTTCTCTACAAAGAAATTCTGTTTATCTTCCTCCCTTTCTGTGATTCTTGTACTTTTGTAAGATGTTCTTTGTCTTATTTCTATATTAGCAAGTCTGTGTTTGTTCTCCAGTGAGGTGAACTGCTGTTTCCATTGCATCTTGTTTTTCTTCTAGAAGTCTAAATCTGCTTCATTACTTTCTTTGACTCTGTCGATGAGAGGAAGTTTGATATGTATTACTATATTGATCTTTTTTTCTGACATTAACACAAATGAACTGAAAAATAATCCCTAGACTTGAGGAAATAACAAGTGGAAAATGCTTTTCTCCTATGAAAGTACATGATTGAAAAATTGATACTTTTAAAAATTGATGTTTTCATGTGTTTTTTTTTTTTTTCTATTGTTGTCCCCTTGATTTGAAATAAAATACATTATAAATTTATGTGAAATACATCTCGGTCCCCTTTTCTACTCTCTAGTATTATGATGGATGCATCCCCCCATTAATTCCTTTGAATCGAGTGTTGTGTTTGTATGTATAAGCACATACTTATTTGTTTGATAAAATAGAAACATTCCAATAAAAGTTGATTGTACAGTAGTATTTTAATATTACTAAATTGTTCCTTTTTATAGAAGGAAAGATTACATTCACACTATATATCTCTGCAAGAAACACTACAGGTGAGATTATGTCTTTAAGGTGTTTGCTTTATTTAGTTGTCCTGTGTGCCTCTTACACCAGTTGCGTTTCAGTTGTCAAGAATTTCAAGGATATTTATGGCTGGTCCATTTTTTCTTAGTTTTCTTATTTTTAAATTAATTATAATTTAGGCTTTGGTATTCTAGAATTTAATCTTAGGAAATATAACAGTTGAGCATTTGACTACCTAGGAGTTTCTGGAAGTCCTTAAAGGTTAGAAAAGCATGTTGCAGGAATGGCTTGAGTATAGCTGGTATCTACCTTGGGAACCCAAATGGACTAGGTGACTTCTTTTCTAGGCTTTTTGGCTATGATTCTCTTTAATATGAAGAATTATTGTAATTATATTAACATTTAGGTATCCCGCCAAAGGACATCTGAAGTCACATTTTCATATGAATTATTATCCTCCCTTTTTAAAATTCAAAAATCTTGTTTCATTTCAGCATACCATGATGCTGATGAGCAATCTTAATGGAGGGAGAATGGCATCCATATTTTGGGCATAGGGATACAGGATACAGCAGAAGAAAAACTGCTGAGTTTTTTTTCACCCAGTTCATGAGTCCTTTCAACATATTGCAGGTTTTTCTACTCACCTCAGTCCCTCTAGAACTGTCACAGACTTCCATAGAAAGAATAATTAATTATCACAAATTCAGTCATATAATAAAATAAGACAGTTGTGGGTATACTCCAGTCACAATAAAAGAGGTAACACAAGTATCTAAAGATACTAAAATAATTGTATTAAAACACAGTATATACCTACTCCTTAAATGTAACGTAGTGTAAACTGAATAAAATAACAGTCAGTTCGCTGAGTAGCACCTATAACTTAATCCATTGATTGCAATCCTCTATATATTTTCAATGATTAGATAAATAGCATGAAAATGTGTCTATTTTAATCAAAAGTAGTAATAGTAATTTAAAATAGTATTCAAAATTATCTTGCATTATATATGATACAGAAGTTCAGTGCATCTCTGAGGTATGCTGAGTGTGATAGAAATGCTGTAGAGGAAAGACCCCAGATTTGATCTTAAAAAGGCAAAACATATTTAGAAGGTACTTGTGAAGCATGTATGAAATATAATATAAATATCACCTTGGTTTGTTCTGTAAGTGTGCAGCGTCAACCCTATTCAGTCATGTGGCGTATACCTTAACACGAATGACTTATTTTAATATAAATTCATATACCCAGCATGGAAATTTCGTAGCATATGCATAGATCAGGAATACCAACCCTTCAACAAATGGTCTCATCTGCCTATAGTTTTATTTCTAGAACTTTGTGTCATGTTGCTGCAAGCTGTGAAATTCCCCCTTTGCAAATATTTAAGCCCAATCCTGCTAAAGTATATCAGGATTCTGTTTAATTATGTCTTTGCAAATGAAGGAATAAAATTCAGCTTCTTTTACGTAGGATAACTTTTTGTAGTATTGTTTCTGGTACAGAACTACAATCATTGAGCAACGTGGAGATGGTGTGGAGATGTATGTATTATGGAGGTGGTATGGAGACGACCTCCAGCAGCTGATTCATATCAGTGTTGATTCTTTTAGTTGGTACTTCACTCTTTCTTACTATCCTTCTCAAGCAAGCATATAGCAATAGACCTGCAAGCATAAATCCATATGGAGGAATGTATCAAGGTCAGAATGCTTCAATCATGTCTCCAAAATGCTCATTTTGTGCTAACAATCGTGCTGCTTGAACAATTTGCAAGTTCAGGTTGAGGCTAAAGCATGCCATTTATTTTATCAAAGGTGAGATACTGTGATGCTCTGGAAAGACAGGGTAACCTGGAGACGAGATGTAATTATAACTGCAGCATATTTCAGTAACAGTGGTGGGAACTGTCACTTTTAGCAGAATGATGAGTTATATTTTTGTTTCTTGCCCACAGTATCTAGGAAGATGTTTGCTTACTGTAGCAAGTTAAACCATGTCCCTTTTGTAATTTGGGACCACCAAGAAGAATACTACTAGCCTGTGTGACCCATCCAGGGACTTCATGCAGTCTTTTTCCCATCAGGGTATCTAATCAGCTGTAAGTCCTTTCTGTTTCCTCTTTTGTAGGCATGACAAAGTCTTGGGAGCTTACTTAAAAATTTTGAAGTTACAATTAAGATCTCAAACCTTTTGGAGTAAAACATAACTTTTTGTTGATCTCAATCCTTTGTATGATAAGGCGAAAGTAAATACAACATTGCTTAAACTGAAATAAATTATAAAATGGATGGGGAAAGATTAAATAAATTCTAGTGTAAATATTCCTATAATTCCAAGGAGGCTTTTATTTTACCTGCTGTCTCTGTCAACTAAATGCTGTTTCCTACTGCAGAAAACCTTTTTGTAGTTCTGTACCATTCATAACAATAAATGATTTGCTAAAGACTGAGAACAAATCAGAAGGGAGGAGTTTAGGTAGTAAGTATTTGTGAAGTGTATGGGGTTTCTTGTGCCTTGCTAGTTAAAACGTGTGCTGTTTCAGATTAACATAAAATGTAGGCTCTGCATTGGGAGAAACTATTTAAAGAAAGCTCATTTTTTTCTCTGATATTGAGGGCGTAGAAGTAGGTGAAGACTGATCAGGAATAATTGGTTATGAATATTTTATCCATGAAGGAGTTTTCAGTGTAAAAATAAGATGACAGAGGTGGAAATTGATGAAAATAGCATAGGGGCAATAGGAAAGCGGGGAAAAACCCCAAACCAACATACCCTCCCATTTCTATTGTGGAAAAAAAAAGTGGACATGATGCTGTAAGTTAGGGAAATACGCCCGTTAACATCTGCATAGAGTCTGCACATATTTCGGGTTCTGCATTTTCCCATTCTCTAAATAACAGTTGTTTTGTCTGTTGGTCACTACCCACGATAAAGATAAATACAGAAAAACATCCAGCAGAGGGGAATGATATTTAGTTCTCTAGATATAAATTTATCTCTTTTTTTGAGATGACTTTTTCTTTCATTTCCTACTGGTCCACTGGATGGCTCTCTGATCACTTACATGCTGTACCTAGGCATTTCTCTGTAGTATGATCATTTGCTTAACACCATACCAATACCTTTGCTTCTTAGTGTTGAGGGAAAATACTGCTAATTTCAGCAGCAGAAACAATTAATCAAACAGCATTTCTATACAAAGAGCAGTGGCATAGAGAAGTGTATAACCAGGACTGCTTTGAAGGGCCAAGCCTCAGCCCCTCCTGGGCAGCTGTTGTTTTCTACCATCTGGAAATTTCTTTGAGGAACGGCACAAAGAGCTGAAAAGGGGGTTTAGTGTGTTTATAGGGGCTCCATTATTCAGAATGGGTCTAGTTTATGCATACATCTGGGTTTATGAGTGAGAATGATTCTGCTTATCTTTTCAAGTAGGGTTTTCTACCAGGACCTGGGTATCCCATGTCCAAACAAACCATAACAGTATGTAATTTTGCTATTCAAGATAAAAGTATCCTACACTGTTTGAGAGGATGTTCCACTGGTGTTAATGTCAGTATTAAACAGCTTGCTTGGTAAGAGGTGTTTGCAGGCTTGGCCTCATGCCTTGCATATATATGTATATATGTATTGCATATATACACATATACACATATACATATACATATATATATATATATATATATATATATATATATGCGGAGTAGATATACTCAATGTCAGATGTACTGCAGTGTCCCCAGTGTGAAGATCCACAGTTTTGGTAGGAAATGTCAATAGCAGACAAAAGCATTCCCAGGCAGGTCCAGGCCTGGCTCAGACAAACGTGACTCTGGTTTCTACATTCTCAGTATCTGTGTTCTTGAGGTTTTGTCTTTGAAGAGAAATGGCAAAACAAACAGATGCAGTGTAATCTGCACTCTGCAAAATGCATGCTGTATCTTAAAAAGATATCTAGAGGGGAAGTAAATCCAAAAGGCCAATGGTGCTGTAGTCAGTTAAAACTGAAGAAAGCAAGAGCTTTTTATAGCTGTCTTTTCCTATAAATCACTGACTTCCTCTCCTTGGGAGATTGCCAGTGTAAAACCCAAGAATTTCTTGGCATTACTAAATCAAAGGAGACCTAGTTTATATTCCCAGAACTGTGCAAAATAGAGCTGGAAAGTGTTTCATTTCTGCACCAAAGAAGAATAAGCTACTTAAAAAAAAAAAATCATGTACATTCACAAATTAGTATACCACTATGTAGTGGCACTACTATAAATTGTATCATAGGGAACTACTGCTTTAGTGCAGTCTCTTTAGAAGAAGACTTGGTGCATAACCATTGTGGTGAATGAAGTTAAATCCAGTTGGCGGCCGGTCATGAGTGGTGTTCCCCAGGGCTCGGTATTGGGGCCAATTTTCTTTAATCTTTATCAACAATCTGGACAAGAGGAACAAGCGCACCCTCAAGTCAGTTTGCAGATGACACCAAGTTGTGTGGGAGCGTTGATTTGCTTGAGGGTAGAAAGACTCTGCAGAGGGATCTGGACAGGCTGGATTGGTAGGCTGAGGCCAGTGGTATGGGGTTCAATAAGGCCAAGTGCCGGCTCCTGCACTTGGGTCACAACAACCCCATGCAACGCTACCAGCTTGGGGAAGAGTGACTGGAAAGCTTCTTGGCAGAAGAGGACCTGGGGTTTTTGGTCTACAGCTGGCTGAACATGAGCCAGCAATGTGCCCAGGTGGCCAAGAAGGTCAACAGCATCCTGGCTTGTATCAGAAATAGTGTGGCCAACAGGAGTAGGGAAGTGATTGTACCTTTGTACTCGGCACTGAGGATGCCACACCTCAAGTACTGTGTTCAGTTTTGGGCCCTTCACTACAAAAAAAGACATTGAGATACTGAAGCATGTTCAGAGAAGAGCAACAAGGCTGGGGAGGTGCAAGTCTTATGAGGAGCGGCTGAGGCAACTGGGGTTGTTTAGCCTAGAGAAAAGGAGGCTGAGGGGGGACCTTATCGCTCTCTACAACTACCTGAAAGGAGGCTGTAGCAAGATGGGTGTTGGTCTCTTCTCCCAAGTAACAAGCGATAGGACAAGAGGAAATGGCCTCAAGTTGCACCAGGGGAGGTTTAGGATGGATATTAGGAAAAATTTCTTCACTGAAAGGGTTGTCAAACATTGGAACAGGCTGCCCAGGGAAGTGGTTGAGTCACCATCCCTGGAGGTATTTAAAAGATGTGTAGATGTGGTGCTGAGGGACATTGTTTAGTGGTGGACTTGGCAGTGCTAGGTTAACGGTCAGACTTGATGATCTCTGCCAACCAAAACAATTCTATGATTCTGTAACAAATCCTTCATTTCTGTCTGGTTTTGCTTGAGCTGTGTCTGCTCTGTGTTAGCAAGGTCAGAGAGGATGTGAATGGTATACCAGCCATCTGCATTACTGAACTGTAAGGACAGGTTTTTGGCTTTGTTTTGGATTGTTCCCTCTAGTCCTTGCTAGAACAAAGATTGAGAACAATCCAGGGCATATGGGGCTCCAGGGACTGCTCGCTAAAAGCTGTGTGGCTGGGATTGCTTTCTTCCATCATTGACAAGGCAGGCTTTGTGCCTTGAGTGCAACCACAGCAGTGGGCTGATATGAGGGTTTTTTTGTTAGCTGTGCCTTCCTCTGGTTTTAGTTCTACTCTGAATATTTTCCTCTATAAAACCTTTTACCTGTGAAACTCAGAAAGTGCAAATTCGTGGAGTTCATCTAATTTAAAAGTGAAGGAAGCCGGACTAGTGGAACCATGCGGCTGCATGGATTATTTAATAATTTACTGCAGTCAAGTAGTCTATTTATAACTTTTTAAAAAGTGTTCAGTAGTTTTCCCTAGTTGCTAAACAGCCTGAAAATAGTTCCAAGGTCTTGAATGATAGAACCTCTTCTAATTAGCAAGATAACGTTCTCTCCTTGTCTCAGCAAAATTCACTTCAGGATTCTGTTAAGTTCTTAGCACCAAAGCGTGCTGCAAAAAAAAATTTCCCAGAAATCAGCAATGTTTTGGAAGCTATTTTTGAAAACAAAAAAGCCCAAGCAGGAATTAATGTTAGAGCTGCACACAAATAATGTTTCTGACTACTTGAATGGAGTTACTCTAATACTTCAGACCAAATCTTTTATTTATTTATTCTTTTTAGCTCAGGTTCTTAAATAGCATAATTCATTGTTTGGTAGCTGTGTGAGTGAGCAAATGTATGTGAGTGAGCAAATAATTTGTCATAAAAGTCTACTTATTGCTTTTTTTTTTTCTCCTGCCCATGAGAGGCAGGTGGAAGTATTGTCGGTGGGGTGAAGACTGTATAAACTATCTGTCTGAAGCAGACTATCAAGCTTGCTGATAAAGCCAAGGTCCATTGCTCCACCTCTCCAGTGCAATCCCTCTTATAATTTTATGCTTAGAGCACAGACTGCTGCTCAGGAAGATATCCCACTATTCTACTGTACAGCACCTGTCTGTTTGCTGGGTAATCTCCGGACAATTCGTGCGAACACCAGGCAATATATTGCAGTCATTATCACATGAAGATAGGTTAGCATTAGCCACAAGAATATATTTTATCTCAAACTATCTATAGCTTGATAACGCCATTCAAGACAAAATCCAAATCCATTTCTCAGATTTGACAAACACTCTGAATGAACAATTTTTTTTCTCTTTCATGTTAGGTGTCTCCAGCATTTCTGACTGTTACAGAAACTTTAAATTGTTGACCAAAAGGTGAATGTTCCATAGTTCTAAACTAAGCCCCAGAAGCAGAAGTTATGATTAAAACATACATATCAGTTGACTATCTAAATACTTTAATTTTTGATGCATTCAGTCATTGAAGAAGTAAAAGACTTTTCTAGTTCTAGAAAGAATGATAATCACAAAAGTGATTTATGTCCTCTGACTTCAAATATTTTGTCTAAGCTAAGGTTTATGAAGGAGATGAACAGTAAGAAGGCTTGGTTCGGCCCTCGGACTACTACGTGCTGTTGCTCTTTCACGTGGGTGGTGATGAGGTAGCAACACATAGCCCAAGAACAATCAAAAGAGACTTCAGAGCGTTGGGAAGTTTAATAAGGGAGCCTGGAGTGCAGGTTATCTTTGCTTCTGTTCTCCCAGTTACAGGCAGGGACTCTGAAAGAAACTGATGTGTGCAGTCTGTGAAAACATGGCTCCATGGCTGGTGCCACTGCCACAGTTTTGGGTTTTTTGACAATGGGATGGCCTACATGGCACCAGGCTTGTTGGCGTCGGATGGGGCTCATCTTTCTGAAAGGGGGAAGAGGGTGTTTGCTCGTGAGCTAGCGGGGCTCATTGACTGAGCTTTAAACTAGGATTGTTGGGGGACGGGGATATTACCTGGCTTGCCCGCGACAAGCCAAGGGATGATGCTCCAAGGACTGAGGGGTGGGTCACTAGCAAAGACCCTCAACCTGTTGCTCTGAGATGTGCTGGGTACGCTGCAACACACTTGAAGTCTTCTGGGGACAAGCCAGGGGCTCCTGAGGCAATAGGAACTGGGGATTCACAGATAAAACACCTCAAAGGAAGACCACCTGAAGAGTAGCATGAAGGAAA
>VYZM01002886.1:2528-23073 GCA_013398915.1 Dromas ardeola | reverse complement strand
GGAAGGAAACAGGAGGCCTGGTCACCCAGGATATGGAGAAGGCTGAGGTACTGAATTGCTTTTTAGCCTTGGTCTTCACTGGCAAGGTCTCCAGCCACGCTGCCCAAGTTGCAGAATGCAAAGGCAGGGTCTATGAGAATGAAGAACCACCCACTGTAGGAGAAGATCAGGTTCGAGACCATCTGAGGAACGTGAAGGTGCGTAAGTCCATGGGACCTGATGAAATGCATACATGGGTCCTGAGGGAGTTGGCAGATGAAGTCACTAAGCCGCTTTCCATTATATTTGAAAAGTTATGGCAGTCTGGTGAAGTTCCCGCTGATTGGAAAAGGGGAAACATAACCCCCATTTTCAAAAAGGGAAAAAAGGAAGACCTGGGGAACTACAGACTGGTCAGTCTCACCTCTGTGCCTGGCAAGATCATGGAGCAGATCCTCCTGGAATCTCTGCTAAGGCACATGGAAAATAAGGAGGTGATTGGTGACAGCCAATATGGCTTCACCAAAGGCAAGTCATGCCTGACAAATTTGGTGGCCTTCTATGATGTTGCCACAACATTGGTAGATAAGGGGAGAGCAACCGACATCATGTACCTGGACTTACGTATAGTGTTTGACAGTGTACCGCATGATATGCAGGTCACTAAACTGGAAAAGCATGGATTTGGTGGATGGACCACTTGGTGGATAAGGAACTGGCTAGATGGCTGCACTGAAAGGATTGCGCTTAATGGCTCAATGTCCATGTGGAAACCAGTGATGAGTGGCGTTCCTCAGAGGTCAGTACTGGGACCGGCGCTGTTTAACATCTTTATCGGCGACATGGACAGTGGGATTGAGTGTACCCTCAGCAAGTTTGCTGACGACACCAAGCTGTGTGGCACGGTCAACATGCTGGAAGGAAGGGATCCCATCTGGAGGGACCTGGACAGGCTTGAGAGGTGGGCCTGTGCAAACCTCATGAAGTTCAGCCAGGTCAAGTGCAAGATCTTGAATCTGGGTAATGGCAGTCCCAGGCACATATACAGGCTAAGTGGTGAAGGGATTGAGAAGCCCTGGGGAGAAGGACTTCGGGGTGCTGGTGGATGAGAAGCTCAACGTGAGCCAGCAATGTGTGCTTGCAGCCCAGAAAGCCAACCGCATCCTGGGCTGCATCAAAAGAAGCATGACCAGCAGGTCGAGGGAGGTGATTCTGCCCCTCTACTCCACTCTCATGAGACCCCACCTGGAGTACTGTGTCCAGCTCCGGAGTCCTCAGCACAAGAAGGACATGGGCCTGTTGGAATGGGTCCAGCAGAGGGCCACAAAGGTGATCAGAGGGCTGGAACACCTATGCTATGAGGACAGGCTGAGAGATTTGGGGTTTTTCAGCCTAGAGAAGAGAAGGCTCCAAGGAGACCTTATAGCAGCCTTCGCGTACCTAAAGGGGGCTTACAGGAAAGATGGGGAGGGACTCTTTATCAGGGAATGTAATGATAGGACAAGGGGTAACAGTTTCAAACTGAAAGAGGGTAGATTTAGATTGGATATTAGGAAGAAATTCTTTAGTCTGAGGGTGGTGAGGCACTGGAACAGGTTGCCCAGGGAAGTTGTGGATTCCCCATCCCTGGAAGTGTTCGAGGCCAGGCTGGATGAGGCTCTGAGCAGCCTGGTCTAGTGGGAGGTGTCCCTGCCCATGGCAGGGGGGTTGGAACTAGACGATCTTTAAGGTCCCTTCCAACCCAAACCATTCTATGATTCTATGATTCTAAGGGTAAGCCGTAAGGAGAAAAGCAGTAAAATATTTTCTTATCTGGGACTAAAGACATGATCATAACAAAATTAGAAAAAAAATTATAATTTTCTTCCCTAGTTTCAGTTACTCTTCCTTCATTTACATTTTAATAATTTAATATTTGTTAAGTATTATTTTTGAGCTGGTACTTTATCTCATATTACTCTGGCAGTGGTAATCCGAACTGGAATAAATTTTCAATTAGCTAATATATTGGTAATAACTTTTTAGACTGCTAAGCAAAACAAGAATAAGATTATTATAGATGGATTTTAAATTATGAAAACATAAACCTATAGAAAAACATTAAAACATTAATATGAAAGAAATGAGGACAATATTGTGCCTATGTACCGTAACTGACAATTACAGCAAATACAATTCTTCTTTCTAGCTAAGAAAATTTTTAAGGGGCATTTAGAAACAATGAGCTGCTTTTATTGGTTCATATTAAACACACATGCATACCCACATTTTTTTACAGATGTATATGTTTCAACTTATGCAGACACACGTATGTTAATTGTATATATAAGAAATCCATATTAACATTTCCAAATCACATTGATATATTTGTCTATGATTGTTATCATCTTTCTTTACTCTGTTAGACTGAAATCATTCTGTTTCTATTTGTATCTACTATTGCAGTGCTTACAAAGGGAGCAATCTGATTTTGCCCTAGAGACATAACATTGCTGTTTTAAATGCTTTTCTCCCACAAAACCTAGACCTTTGTTTCTGTTTTCTAATATGAGATACTAAAATACCTCTTTCACGTGTATACCTCCTCTCGTTTTCGTCTCTACAAACTCAACTGGTCAAGGTAACAAGAAAATGCAAAATGGAAGGAAAGAAGAATTTTAAATTTTTTTACCTAAGAGATTATTAAAAAATAAACTAGAAAAATTAATTTGGTAAGATTCTTATACTGGATATATTTCTTATGATAGGTGGTTTATAAAATATTGTAATAGTCTTAAAGATTTTAAAAATTCTTAATCTGAGAAGATCTGAATGCTTTATTTGCTTTAAACTAGTTCTAGGTATTTAAAGCTTTTTTTATATATATATTTATATTAAAGGATATATATTAAAGGATACTCTATTTCCAGAATTTTAGGAAGAATATTTGTTGAAATATTCAGTGCTATATAGCTCTGAGGGGTATGCGAGTGTGAGGAGGACAATCCTGAAGAGAGGAAGGTCAGAGATTTCTATATCATACAAAGGAAGAAATTGTGTTAAAGTTTTCATTTCAAAAACTTTTCAGGGCAGCAAGTCAGTTTTTGTAGTGGAGAGAAAAGGGACAGGCAGGAGAGAAGGTTAAGTTGATAGTCGCAGCTGACCTTAGAGGCAGTGGGGTTACCATGGCCAAGTCATAACACAAAGGTATTCTTCATAACAGGTAGAAGAGATTTCTAATGTAGTCATCAAGAAGTTAAGGCTTGGCTCTAATAAACTCTTGGTTTTCATGTGAGGCTTACGTAATATTTATAAAATAACTTTGGTGTCTTCATTTTCCTGGAGTAAGAAAGAATAGAAGCTGATGAGGTCTCAGGTTTATTCCCATAACCTTAAAAACTATAGTGAGTCTCAGTGCAGCTTTGTGAAGGTTTTTAGAGTGCAGTAGCGCTGATTGCTATGCCAGTATAAGAAGCGATCAAATGACCAGTACTTGAGGATTATCTTTTTCCTTTTAAATGGTGAGTTTTCTTGAGAAAGTCAGTCTGTTGGCTCATGTTTACATTTGAATAATACTGTTGAGGTCTGAGAACTTCTGCTAGCTCCTACAACTAGCCACTGTGCAGAAACTAATTGTATATGATTTAATGATAAAATTTGGAATTCTATTAACTTGAAAAAATTTTGCAAGGTCTCCTGATTATTTTCGTATCTTCATGTCTGAACTACAGAACTAAGCAATTAAGTGAGATGTAGAAACATTGGCTTTTTTATCTTGTCTGACCTGCATGTTATCTTACTTTTAAGAAGGACACTTGTTTTTAACTGTGGGGTGTAAAAAGACTTATATTAGGTCTGGAAATCAGGATGAACTATGTTCCCTTTTTAGACCTGCTCTTATGCCCGATCACTACAGTTGCTTCTTGTTTCTTGGCTTTTTCCCTCCTGATGGACAATGTATTAATATAATAGTGCCTGACGGAGACAATTTTCACTAAAATTTCTTGGTGTTTCAAGCGGCTGGATGCAGAATTGTGGTGCTTGTCCAGTGCAGTTCAGGTGAGTGGTGGGGAATATATAAAAGCAAACTTTTAGCCAAAAATGAAATTGAGGATCCAGGAGAGCTCTAGTCTGTCTTCTAAAGGAATACCAAAAGTACATGGGAAAAAGTGTGATGGTGTTCAGAGGGCAAGGAAAAATCATATCTTTGTCCACCCAATGAAAACGGTGTCTTTGCCTTGCAGCGTTTACCCACAGCATTACCATAGTTTCTCCATTCAGGTGATTTATTTAAAATAAATACAAACTGGTAAAATGTATAGTTTCATTCAGAACCAGTGTGAACTGTCAGCACAAACAAATCAGTGGAATTCAGAGCTTTGTACGTGGATGATGAAGCTGCAGCAAATGCAAATGTGGTCCATTGGCAAGACAGCAGGAACTGTTAATTAAATTGTGAAACAAAAGAGGAAAAAAAAACCTCTTAGGCAGCTTGGACTCGAGCTAAAACAGTACAGCAAGATTAAAATCAGTAATTGTCAGGGGTGTTAATTAGAACTGGGACCACACATACAAAGTGTGTCTCACAGAAGAAACTAAAGAAGTCATGTCTCAGTCAGATTACAGAGAATAATGATTTTGCTTTAGCCTGTCTTCTTGTATGAAATATTTTTTTCCTCTACACAGTGTATGTAGTCATCAGGGAACAGAGCTCATTAGAACTTAAATGATAGCCAATATATCTGCCTGCATCCTCTCAAATTTTGAACTTCCGTACATCAGCTCTGAAGCTGCAAACTCAGCCACAGTATTGAGGATCTTGGAGTCCTAAGGCAGTGATCCAGTGTTAATGGAAATTCCTTCATTTTCTTCAGGTTATTTTAAAAGTTCTGACAAATAAAATGGCATTATAAAGGGTTGTAGCAGGTTTAGCTCAGTTTCATTAATCCTTTGGTGAATCATAAATATTTGAAGTTGATTATTTAAAAGGAAAAGGGAGATAAAGGAGGATATTTACCTGTGAGTTAATTTAAATAAAATTATTCGTGTATCACTGCATAGAACTTCCTTTTCTTTAAAATCTCAGCTACCAACCAAGAACTTCCAAAAATAAGTTCATTCTCCTGAAAACTTGGAGGAAGACACAGATATAAGACTGAAAATCTTAATGTATTGTCAGTTCTACATAAAAGTTCTTATATTCTCCGGTCATGTGCATTTCACTTAATTAATGTTTCTACAGAAAGTTCATTTATGGTAATCTTCTCCACAGAGTAGTATTGGATTACAAAACTGTTGCTAGTTGTCATCCAACTTGTTTTCACTCCAAGACTTTTTGAGTTTATGATTTTTTTTGCAGTTCTTAAAAGGCATCTTCCCCTGCTAGCATCATCATACCATTAACATGCCCTGCTTAGGCATGGAAAAGTCCAAGGGCTACAATGACTGCATGATGTTGCAGACCTAGTGTTTTCTGGAATTGATGGGACTTGGAAGGGCTCTTCGGCTAAGGAAGGGTTAGTTGCAGGATCAACTTTCCTACTCTGATCACAGAAGCATTAAGGACATAAACTTCCACTGAATGTCAAGTATTTTTAAAAGTAATTTTTTTCCCCTCTGTTATTCTTGGACAAGTCTACATGACATCAAAAAGTTTAATTTCTTTAACTGTTGTTAATGCACAAGAAAGTAAAATTGGTAAGTCAGTGCCACTTGCACATAGTAAGAGTTGGGCTGAGGGATCATAAACTCTGTGAAAAACCCTGGGTTGTGTGGGGCAGGAGGAAAGCAGCCTTCTCTTCCACCTTCAGTAGCTGCACTAGCCAGCCTCTTCATGTGCAAGCAGAGCTTCTGTCCCATGTAATTCCTCTGAGTACTTTACTGCATCTGCTGGATATGTCTCCTTACCAGGAGAGATTGGGATAACTGGAATTCAACACTGCTTTTGATCCTGAAGTGTTTAATTGAATGGCTCTCTGCATTACAAAGGTAAAAGCCTCTACTTATTTTTTTTTTAAGCAAATAGGTGAAATGGCTCCCACGTTTCTCAAAATTAAACCAATCCAGTAGATGGCTGATGTACTAATCTCAATGGCGTGCACGAACCTTTGTAAATACATTTAATGGAGCTTCCTATTCCTGTTGGGAGCTTAGTAACCCTACTCAAAGTTTGTCAGTCTTGTGGCAGAGATATGAAGCAACAAGGTTCTTCTACTAATCAAAAAAACCCCAAAACGATTACTAGTAAGAGCCAACATTAAATCAAGTTCCTGTTCTTCCTGTTGTCAGCGTGCAGCCAGGCATGTCAGAACTGTATGTGCTTCTCTTAAGTGCTGATTTGCTGAAGTGTTGTTAGCCAGATTTAAGTGTTCTCCTTTAACTGTTAATAACTGTGTTCTGGGACACAGAGTTATGGTCCAGAAAATCACTATGCTTTTTTTCAATACTTGAAAATGTGGGAATGGGAATTAGGAATGGGAATGGGAAATTGGACACATATTTTGTGTACAATAGAAATTAGAGGTCATGCAGAATAGAAATACCAAATCAAATGCTTCTCATTTCTGGTAGCTTTGATAGGATTGCAACCAGGCCTTGCACTGCAGAGTCCTCTTCCTAGGTCTGCTGAGCACAAGCAATACTCCAAATGCATGCAAATTCTGGTGAGATTCAAAGTCTGGATTCAAGTCTCAAATCTTCAGGACTCCCTCTGTAACCTAGCGTTGTGTGTACGTAATAGTATGCTAAGAGTATTTTTAGCCTACTATTTTTTTTTTTTTTTTTGGTTATTTTAACCAATATCTGCTTTGAAATTATCTGAAAGAGTAATACATGAAAGAAGTGCTTTTGGCCTTTGCCATACTGCTACAGGATCTGGTCAGCCTCTCCTTCAGCTCTGCTGAGCTCAGTCTCACCCTGGGAGAAGTAGCCATACCCTGGTAAAAGACAGTGAGGCATACATTTATGAATGGCTAAATTAATATCAGTAACACTAGCTCAGAAAAGAAGTGTATTTTTTACAAACTCTCCTGTGGGAAGAAATATTTCTGAGCCTAAAGAAAAAGCAAGCACGGGACAGAGGCAGGAAGGGATCAAATCAACATGGGTATGGGAGCAGCAATAGCCAAATATATGGAAGGTAGATGGAGAGCAGCATTGCAACACAAAATCAGGGTCTACTTCTCCGGTATTGTGTGGTTTTGTGGGTTTTGGTTTTGGTTTTGTTTCTTTTTAAACAGGTAAGAAATTTAGAGTATGAATTCCTTCTCAAAATTGAAGTACAATCTGTTCTGCACATCTGTGAATGCAAATGGTCACTGTTCTTAATTATTAAGCGTAAGAACTAACACGCTTGCTTTGACTGAGGTAAAAATCGTGTATTGTGTTATTCATGCTTGTGTTATTCAGCTGTCTTGGCTGCATGTTCAGCAAAATAGCAGCACAATGACTATTTTCACAACAAGAATCTACATACATTTAGTATAGTAAAAACAAAATTTATTTTATAAAATACAGCAAAATGGGTGCTAAATCTGAAATTGGTTTGTTTTTAGTAGGAAACAGCACCTTTCCCCCACATTCTATTGCAAAGATTTTAGGTCACTTTGTGTTTTGGCTTTACATAATATGTGTTAGTACGTAATTTATGAATGAAGTTGAAAATGTAGTGCAGCCTTTATTATGTTTATTGTGTTTTTTTGGTTTATTTCCTTGCCTTGCTTTTCATCCTTAAAATAACAAAGGAGAAATACCTGTCAGATGGGGAAAACCACAGGACACCATACTACTGGTGCCTGCAAGTATCTAAGAGAAAAAAGCATGGGAAGATAGTACTTGGTAGCTCGTAAATAGGCAGAAATTTAATTAAAAAAAGTCTAGGAGGAGGAAATAGCCTTGGGCTAAATGATAAATGAAAGAGTGTATTAATAATTAGGTAGTATTTATAACTTAAGTGATATACTTTATTTATCGATCTGTTCTCTTTCTCCAAAGTATGAAAGTTAAAGAACTGCAGTGTATTTTTTCATGCATTTGGAAAGAAGGTGAGCCCAAACTGTGGAAATAGCACCAGCAAATTGCAGTATCATGCTCTTTCTATGTATACAGACTTCTGTATCCTGTGATTTGCCTCTTTTGGTGTTAAGAAATGCAATGGCCAATGGCAGAATAAATTTATGTCTTTTATTTCCCTACCAAGTGGGGAAAAAATAAAAAAAATTAGTTATCATGATGATCATAGAATTAAGTCATTAAAACTAAATTTTTTCAGACAGCTTTCTTTTTGCAGCAGATATATCATTTCTTTAGAATATGTTTACAGAAAATTCAAGAAAAACATGAGCCTGCATTGAATTGAATATTCTTTAACAGTGTCTTCATAATACAGAAACTTGCTTCTTTTTTAAGGTGGTTGTAGTTAGTTTTCTTTTTATGCTGTTTCTTTTTTATTGCCATGAATTAGAAATAATACCAGTGAAGTCAAGAAGGCTATGGAAATCAGGATCTGTCAGTGCTGCAAGAAGCTCTTTTCTCTTCAAATAATCCATTTCCTTACACCCTGTGATTTTCACGACTTACCAGCATCATTTTTGTGTCTTTTTTCTATGTCTAAGGGTAGTTTTTATTATAATTTGGATGCATGTTCACATCACTGCTACCTCTAGAAGAAGATATACTTTTGACTTGTCAGACAATGTATGATTAAACCTATGGATAAATACTTATTTTGGCCTGAATGGTTTCAGCAAATCTATCACTTAACCTGCTTCCTTTGAAACTCATACAATTTTAGAGCCCCGTGAAGATATTGCTCTGTCAATAATGGGAACACAGCTCTTTATGTAGACGAGGAATGAAATATACCTTCACTGCCCAAATAACTACATATTCACCTTTATTTAACTTTGAAAAGAAATCATATGCTCTATAAAATGCTGGTCTAAATACTTTTCTGTGAATAGAGTCCTAAATTCCTCTAAAACAACACTATGCCAGTGCAAGATTTAATAATTTGATTTGAATTGCTATAACTGATACTTATAATGGGACTTTATAATGGGAATCACAACAATTCCACTGTAGTGCTAGAGGGGTAAAAAAAGCAACCAAAAAATGCACCATCAGAAATGAAAAACTAAATAGCAAATAGAGCTAGTATTCAGAGTGAAGCCAAAGGCTGGTTTTTTTTGGGCAAAAAAAAAATTAAATTGTAAATTCTGGGGAGGACAGGTAGATAATAGGGGGGGTGTGTGTTACGTATGTACAAGATTGAACTGTTGCTTGCTAGCCACAGTTACAACCAGTCCAGGTTGTTTGTAAACTTTGCTAAGGCATGGGTTAAACAAGTGGCATGTCCTGAATTCTGTAATGACATGAGACAGAACCACCAAACAAAAGGCTGATCACAGGAGGATGAAGAACTTGGCTGGAGGAAAGATCCTATAAGTAGAGGAAGGTCCTGGAGATCAGAGGGATGTATGGACACAGATGCTAAAGTAACACCTAGGACTGGTAGCTGTGGGCAGCCTCACAGCACAAAGTGATGTGACTTTCTGCTCAACCTTCCTGGACCTTCATCCTGGAAAGGGACCTTCTGACCAAGTGAACCTGATGCTGAAGTGGTGGTGCAGGGAACAAGTGTGTGTGCCTGAAATAAGTAGGATAAAAGCTGTAATCTCATTGCTTCTGAAGTAAAGCCCAGTACCTATATGCATTATAGGTTGTTATTTACTCTGTGACACCCGTGACAGTTAATTCTCTTCCATGACTATAATAATTTGCTTTGGCAGGCTTAACTTGATTGAAGTTCTACTTTTATCTGAAATAACTGTGTTTTTTTTTCCATTTCAGCAAAATGGAAGTTACTGATTTGTTTGTATTAAGGTATTTTGCTTTTAGTATAGTTGCTAAATGAAAGACAAAGATGATTTATTGTCGTGGTTTTGGCCAGACTGGCCAATCAGAATGACAGATGGCCCTCCCCACCCTCTCTCCTCAGAGAGGAGAGGAAAAGATAAGGAGATTTACGAGTTTAGATAAAGAACTAAACTACTTTAATAAAAATAATAATAAATAAGGAAATAAGAAATAATAAGAAAATTAAAAAAAAAGTATACAATATATACAAAACCGTATCCAGCTCCCAGGATGACGATCGCATCACCAGCAGACACAGGGAAAGTCCCAGACTGGAGTCAGCGATGGACAGGAGCTGAATTCCAGAACTAGAGTCAGGAGTGCTCGGATCGCGATCGAAGGCAGACGAACAGATAGGGTCCTCCTCAGACGTCGGCCATTGAAGAAAGAGTGAGCCAGAGCCCCCTTGCCCCTTTGATCCCTTAGCTTTTATACTGAGCGTGATGCATATGGGATGGAATACCCTGTTGGTCAGTTTTGGGTCACCTGTCCTGTCCGCTCCTCCCTATAGGTGTGACCCCTCTACGCTTCTCCGCTTCCAACCCTCTAACGGGGCAAATAGCGAAGTGAGCTGACCTTGGTTGTTATACAATAAGTATAAGCAACAGCCTCTGTGCATACCATTCCTTGGTATAATCAGGTTTTATCACTCTGAGAGTGAACAGTTTCTGAACAATATGCTGTTAATTTCAGACTTTAGTCAGTTAGAAGAGGCCCAGCTAAAAAGTAAAATTACAAATCAGAAAATTGGTTCTGTTTTACGTCAAACCAGGACATTTATATACACACTATACAGTTTAGATAGCTTGCATGGTTTGCTAACATATTGTAATATAATTAAAGTAACTTAATGTCTTCCAGTAAGTTCTTTGAAATCTTCAGGAGTATGAAGACGGTAAGTGAAGGCTTTCCAAAAGCTTGCATTCACATTTTCTGTTTAGGCTTCTGTTTGCTGAGGTGTTATCTGATGATTCACTTAGTCCAACCTCATGCTCCTTCCATCTGGGTCCAATAGCCATTCAACACTGTTTCAGGACCAGTGGACAACTATATAGGAAAAAGCACTGCCATGCTCTTTCTTTTCTTAAAATGGTGAGTTTTAAGTATTTAAAAGAATGTGTGAAAAAGACCTATTCGACTGTCTGATTCATCTCCCCTCATTCTCCTTTTGTAACAGCTATCCTTTATGTGGAGATATGCTTCTGAGCTGTATTTACCCCACTCAGTGGTTGGCTTCCAAAAAATTGTTCAGAAGCATAAGGGAAATATACACTGAAGATGGGAAAAGCAACTGGAGGATTGTAGCAAAGCTGCTTGCTGCAGAGTAGAGTTATGGCATTTGTCACAATTTTAGGATCAAAGGTGGTCTAATGTGGATAAAAAACAGCACAGGGTCATTTCCTCTTAAGTACTCTGAGAAACTAATTTTCCACTATTTGCAGGAATGTTAGCCATAGTGTAGAGATCAGCTGGGGAAGGCAAACTGTAAATAAGGAAAATAACAAAAAAACCCTCACACTCAAACTCTTTCTACAAATGGGACTAGCTCTGGAAACGAGTATTCATGTACTGTGATATCCAAAACCCTTTGGGCATGTAGATTTTTATGCACACCTTTCCAATGACATATCAGATAGGTGCAAATACAAAAACAAATAGCGATTTAAGGAAATAAATACACAAGCTGTGGTTAGCTTTATTTGACCTGCTACAAAATATGAATGAACTATCAGCCTTGTTTCTTCTACTTGGCAAAACAGGAGGGTAAAATATATAAACTCTTTTTTATTATGAAGCATGGAACTTATATTTTTTACACAATTATTCAACTTCTTTTCCAACCTCTTTCATATTGACTAATGAGCTTGTAGTAACACTGAGCTTCAGAAAGTTTTAAAACAGAGGTTAAATAGTCTTACTGTGCACTTTGCACGTCTGAATTTTGCGTTCAACTTAGCTGAACACTTTGGGTTAAGGAGGTAAATTTTTTCAAGCCTTAAAACTTTGAAAATGAAGAAATATGAATCTGTAGAAAATAACACACTATAGCACAGCTGCTAGAGCAGTACGCCATAAGATTATTTGGCACATGTATACTCAACCCCTTTTGTCAAAAGGATATGTAAGACAGTATATCCCCATTAGCAAGTGGTTTGGCCCCGTAGAGGTCTGGTAGAGGGCAATAGCTGCTTTGAGGATGTTACATCAACATTAAATGCTCTGGAAGGGAGATTATTCTGTAGCATCTGTAGTTGGGTCCTATCAATTGAGAGAAGTACTTTAGTTTGGCTCCTGGATGCTGCCTTTTTGCTCAGTTTCATCCCCAAAGAATTGCCTTCATGTGCTTCAAGACTACTTCATTAGGTAATCTAAAACAGGGGTGTCGATCAGGGGTGTCTTTTTAAAAACAGCAAAAATGACAACCCGTCATCTGTTATTGTTGTGTTGCAAAGGCCTGGATTCTGTCCCTTATCGCCTTGTGCTATTCTCATTTTTCCAGAATTCACTGGGTAATGTAGTGGGAATTCTAGCTGCAGCAGTACCCTGCATTTGGAAGGACAGTGCATATTTCATTGCATGGTTCAGTATGTCGTCTCACAAACGGAGCAGAAGTGTTTTTACAAGACTGTTTGTCACTGTTCTGCTCTGGGAAAAACAGTCTCTGGGAGAACCGAGGAGTCTTCTGAGATGAAATGAAGCCCTGGAAACCCTTAGGCAGCCTGCCATGGTTTGTGGGAACATGCCTGGTATTTATATGTAGGCTGGGAGTGGGCTTTTCTCCCTCCCTTGATTCTGCTTGATGCAAACATGAGAGAGTTTTGTGAGGACGAATTACTCAGGTGTTGTTTCTGGGACACTTTTAATAAGGGTGGTGTTAAGATGATTGCAGGAGAATTTGGTGATTTTAACATTATCACCGCATCTTTGGAGGAGCCTAACATTTAGCTAAAATCAAAATTTAGGAACATCACAAAGTAGCAGTTAGTATTGATTTTTTTATGTGAGGAGTCTTTGATTGTTATGTAGGTTGCTTGATTTTCCTGTTTTATAAATTACAGTCTTGCAGGATTTTATGTTTGTTTGCTTGCTTTTTTGCTTACACCCTCACTAGGTCTAGATTATCCGTACTAAGTAATGGTCTTCACTCAAAATCCTTTCAAGATTTCACATAAAATCCTGAATATGTTTCAAGATGGGCACTTTAAACTTTTCATGTAATTTTCAAATCTTTACTCGATAGAATTCAGAGCACGAGGGGATATCAGTATTGCCTTTAGCTTTTAATAGCTATATTTTTGTTGGCAAAATGAGACTGTATGTAGTGCTGGTCGAGCTATTTTTACCTCATCAGGTATTGGTGTCAGAAGTGAATAATTCTTGTATGTGCCTCCTCTGATAATGTGAAGTTAATAGTAGTATGTACCAGAGAGATTCTGTTGCCTGTTATGATAATGATTCTTATGGATGCCACATTGTAATTATACAAATGAATAGAAAGTGTCTATCTTGGTTGGGTTTTTAATTGATTGGATGGCAGAGGTTGTTAATCATGCTAGAGAGAGCATTAAATGCACTGTGTATGGGAGTATTTCTCATACTGTTCTCGTTTTTTTGTTTTATTGACATTTCTTTTTATTAATTTGTCTAAGGACTGAAGCATAAAAAGCCAGACTAGGAGAAGTAGAATCTTCTCCCTTTCACTGTTTCCTACCAAATCAAGTAAAGAAAACCGAGACTGAAAGTCTATGTTAAAAATAAGAATATATATTAATAGTGATTAACTTAATTTTCCAAACAAATCTGTTACAAAGAACAGAATGTGGAGAAGAATGATTTTTGTTTTTTCTTTCTGAAGGAACATATTCATGCAACAAAAAATTCAGGTGCAGGCTGACTAAAGGTATTTGGACATCTGGTCAAATTCCTTTGTAAGTCTATCCTAGTGGAAAGTATTTTTGTAAATAATAAACTTAAATACGTCAAGTCCATAGCAATTAAAGCACACTCCTTAAGTTAAACGGGAATGTCAGGCATATATCTTGACTTTAGTATTGTAATAAGTATTTCTTTGAAGGTGTAAGAGATGGTCCCTGTACCCCAGTGGTCTGGGCATTTTGCTGGAAAATGGAAGACCAATATTGAGTTGTGTGTTTGGATGTACTTTTGGTTATTTATGCAAGTTGAACAGCTCCAAGGGGAGAGACTACTTAGAAATAAACAATAGTGAGCCATTGATACTGAAAGGAAAAAAAAAGAAACTAAAAATCTGTTTATAAGACTGTCTTCTCCGTCCCTTTTCCTCAGTTATACAAAGAAATGTTGCTCTACAGTCTGGAATGATTTGCAGTTCCTCTTACTTCAGAAAGCATTGCCCTGTCTTGGATCCTAAGACCAGTCCTTCAGAAAGACCATTAGTGACTTCTCCCTAGTATGAAAATGCTCCTTTTAAAACAGCCTTCATCCTCCTTTTGTCCATTTCTTTCCCAACATACTGATGTTTAAACTTATTCCCAAGCTACATATGTTTCAGTTCCCTGTATGTTTCAACCATTATTAATTTATCACCAGTACACTGTATGTGCTACCACCTCTTTTAGAGATGGGGATGGCATTTGTATCTTCCATGTGTCCTTTTCCTTCAGCATCTCATCCCTCAGAAGAGCCTTTGACCTGTTCTGTGGGTGGATGTTGTGGTCCAAGCTAGAGAGGTTTTTTAAGTGCTTTAGGGTCTCCTTTGAAGGAAATGTGAAAACCCACAGATGGGCGAGTGGAAGTCAGACTAAACACCATCTTCCTGCTAGCAGAACATCTGTAGCTGAAATGTTAATGTCTAAGTGGATTTTTATTAGAAATAGGTCTCCGAGATTCTAATTCAGACGTCAGAGGTTGACAGCAATATCAATAAAAAGCCAGCAGCGTGGCCTTTATTCCCTACTCTGGAGCTGACATGTGACAAAAATAAGCATGATAATTTTATAGCTTCTTTTTTTCTGTCCAAAACATAGCTGCATTAATCTGAAGGACAGCTGATTTTTCAAGGTCAAAAATACCTAGCTACAAATTGATGAGCTATTATGTGTGTCTGTGGTTTCTTTGATGGTTCTGTATTAATAATATGAATGCAGAACAGGCCATAAAAATTCCATTTAAGGGTATTAAAACATACTGGTACATTTAATCAGGTCAGAATTCCTGTCAGTTGCCAGTAGGCACAGTTTTTTTCGGTCCGTCATTAACAAAGTGTGCAGAATATAAAGATGAATGCCTGTTACATCAGTTCAGATTTCACTGGAATGACGTTTTTAGTTTTGGGCGTTTGGCTAATGGTTCAGTGGAAATACATTGCACAAGTGTGGGTACACTACTGGCTAGCAGAGTAGTCCACTGTTCCTACTGGAAGCAAATATATATAGAAAGACAGAAGAACAGAAAATATTTCCAGTATCATTAACAAAGCTTTTGTAATAGGAGTATATGCATTTTGCAGCAAAATATTGTTTCATCAGCTTCCACTATTTAGCCTTTAAGGAATAACTTTTCTAGGGGTGTAATGCTGTTCTTAAGCAACCTTACCACTAAGATTAATCTACATTAAAAATTATTGCAGTTTAAAATAGATATTTTGAGGAACTGAGAGTTTTACTGGGTAACAAAAAAGGTGATATTTCTACCAAGATTAGGCTCTATGTAAAGTCTGTAACATGTTGTGTGTAAAGTTCCATTACACAAACTCTGAAGTAAATTGTCCCTTTTTAAACTGAATTTGAAGTAGCTGAAAAAGCAAATGAGTCTGGGAATGAAAATAAAGCTAGACATTGGGATTGCACTATTAATGTACATTATGTTTTTACCTATGGTAAGTGCTTTTGTTGTAGAAAGTTTCTTCATACAACTAATTCTGATTTTGAACAATTTAGCAGATTGTTTTTTGGCAGATTCTTTAGTAAAGGAAAAAAAAGTTTGATTTTATACTGGAAAGTCTGGATATAGTCCTTGCCTCCATTTTTTAAGTAATACCTTGGTAAAATCTGCCATTTTTGTCACTGTGATAGTCATATTACTTACATGGGTTCACTTTAAGTGCAAAACATTCAGCTTAATAAAATATGTTTTAATGGATGTTTAACTGGTTTCAATCCTGTTAAGAATTTGTGATACTTTAAGATACTTTGTATTTTGTGCTTTGGTGTTATATATCTTTAAAACCTCCTCAAATGTGCAATTTCTCATACTTTCATTATTTTTATCATGAAAAGTCAGATCCTTTCATTCCTTCTGCCTGCCATCCTGGTGATGCCTACCATCCCGGTAATGCCCAGTAGAAACCTCTTCAAAGTTGACCATCGGTTCCCAATTTAGCCTTTAATAGTTTCTTTTGTAATTTTTTCTCTCTTCAAAAAGGAGGAGAAGTAGCATGGAAAGTTCCCTTACTTAGGGTAAGCTCAATGTCATTTGGCTTGGAAATTTTGCCCACGTGCATGGCTCCTGGGGTTTGTTCTCCCTTTTGGCAGAGACTGGATGGCCAAAAAATGAAGAATGCTCCTGCCTGCCAAGATGTGGACTGCGTCTACCCCAACCCATTGCACCTCTCTGGCCAGCTTGGCGCCCGGTGAAGCATTTGAGATTTGCCTCTATCAAATTCTGTCTTTTTGATGATGAAAACCTATTACGTTAGCTGTTCCCCTGGCTGAGCTAGAGCGAGGGAGGAGGTCCTCCAAGCTGGCTTAAGTAAGTGGAAAGCCTTCAGTGTTTTCAAGGTGAAACATGTCTATTCGCAACTTTCCTGAATAATTACATATTGCAGTAGTGCTAAGGAAGATCTGACTTTAAAGGCTCCTCGGCTTCCCATTTGAGTCCTGTTCATCACAATTTTCTCTCGCATTAAATAGGTAGAATTTCTCTTCAAAATGTTGAGAAAAATAATGTGTTACATGGTATATAAGGAGTGAAGTTCAGTGAATAAATGGTACTTTACATCATGGCAGCTTGTAAGGATGCTGTAGCCTTTTTTCAGCTATTTCTTCTGAGACGTGCATAATGCTCCCAGTAAAGGGCATCTTAGGAAAACATACGAAAAATGGAAGGATGTGTATCTTTGATGTCAGTATCTTTATTATGATATATCCCTATATTCCTTCCTAGTATATAGCACAAGAGAGAAAAAAAGAAACTCAGGAGATGGTAAAAGGATTTTTATTAAAGTGATACAGTGTCTTTTTCGTGAATGTAAGAAAAGCTAAAGCTATTTGGCAAGTAAAATCCTGGCTAAGTGAGCAGTTCAGGAAAACTGTTTTACTTCTGAGTACTAGATGTGCTAATTGCATGATCTGATGCTTTACAGAGAAAGAAGTGTCTTGAGAGATTCCTTATCAGGAGGTGTTTTCGCATAGTTTTATAGAAAATCTTTGCAATAAATGACCATTATAAATAGCCTGTGGGTCTCCAAAATGACAGCCTCCTTACAGTTGCATTGGTAAGATATATTTTATTAGGTTTTTAACTTTCTGTTACAAGCCAACCACTGATTGCTAGTAATATCTCAGACTCTTATTTTCACTGTATTTTTAAATAATGACTGTTAATCCTTTAGTAGTTATAGGATATAAAATCTAACCACAGGAAAAAAAAAAAGTTTATTATCAATTTTCTCTCACCATAAATTGACTTTTTCACAGTAAGTGGCAAGCATTGCTAGAGCAAAGTACTCAGATTTTCATATAGACTGTGAGATACTTCTGTGCTATCAGTATTAATAAGTAGTAGTAGTAGTATTGCTAAGAGTAGCAATCTCTCTACATCACTCATTTGAAGCCTTGAACTTTCTGTACAACCTTGGTCTAATCCCTCTGCTATTTCTGTTCAATTAGTACCTTGAGTAATTTAGCATTGAAGTGGTTTTTAAATACACAGGCTTAAGACTCCTGTATTAATTCCGTACTCTATTGTCTGTAAATTATGTGCTCCAACATAATGTTTAAATGCAGTTTCAAATTTAGGTCAGGATTTCAAACTTTTTGATGTTTTAAAAACACATTCAGAGCTGATTGGCTCCCGCTGTTATTTGTAGTAACAGCAAATTCGTTTCTAGATTTAGGTTGTGAGGATAATACATGTCATGTCACTTGTAGCTGACAAAAATATGCTAGTAACACTTATCCTAAAGTAGCATCACAGCATCTTAAAGAAGCGTGCTTAAGGTACTGTGTGATGAGAAGTCATGCAGTGAGTATGAGGGAAATGTCTCTTTTCATTTATGCACTTATGTGTTACAAATAAAGCTGCCAACAGCACTGAGTTATATCTTTCCTTATGCTTAGTATATGAGCAATAAGGGATCTCCTTGGGATCCTACTTGCATATGTTCACACTCTGAGGTTTGCGGATAAGGGTACCTCAGCTGCTCTGTGCTGCTGCACTGGCTGAGAAACTCTTTGGTCTCTTGAAGGACTATTTCTCTGCATATGTTAGTTTTTTCTGTAGGTCATATGCAGTAATTTTACTACTGCTTATAGGGTGGCAAAGGAGGCTTTTCCTCCTGTGCTGCTTCCTTCCCAGGAAAAATTTGCAAAGTTTTCCTGATTTAAGTATACCTGTCTTCAAAAACTGGACAGAGAGAGCTGGCTTGTAGTCTCTTCCTTACCCCCTTCCCCCATCCCAATTATGGTATATCTTGATACCAGTTCTACCTATTTACAAGTGTGCTTATCCCAGACAAAGAGAATATTGCTAAAAGAATATCTATCTAATAAAGATTAAATTTTTGCAACAGGCCTAGTAACATCTTGCATAATTGGCAGCATGCCAGTTTATGTTACTAATGAATATATTTCTTGATAATTTTTAAATTTACAATTGCAATTAGAAAAACATATTTCTCCAGCTACATGTAAAAAACCCCACATTATCTGCTCACTGCTGACTAAAGGTGATAAAGCTAGTTAAAAGTCTGCTTCTCAGAGAAAGACAGCTGTCATTTAGTGTGAAAGTCTCAGTCATTTCTAGAAACAATTATAGCATGCAAATTTTTATTCACTTATGAAGCCTGCACCTTCACTTCTACCAATAAAAACATACGTATTTTAATTGCATTCTATAGTTTCTATAAATCTACTAGTTTATGTCTACTTTGTTTGTGTAAGTCCGGAGTCCAAAATGTATCCACTTTTTTCATTATCTTTTTATTATTTATTATATAACAAAATATTTTAAGTTGCTTGTACTTAGGCTTTTTTTTTTTTTTTTCAGATAAAATACCTGAAAAGCTAAATCCAGAGTACTTGCTGACAGTTTTTATTCCATAAGCATACTTGTATGGCACAATGCAGGGTCCTACACTCCGTGTACACAATTTTTATTATATTACTATTTACAATTTTTTAACTGCATCGTAAAATATAAGGACTGCGTGGTGCAGCCTGAGTAAACGTTGCAGGACTCTCTGTTGTATTCTGAACCTTTGGAATTTAAATGCCAATTAAACTGCAATGTGCTTTCCACACGATGCAAATCCGGAGGCTATGCATCTCTGTTTATAGCACAGTCACCCTCTGGACTGTGTGGTGCACAGGGCTTAGAGTCTCCTCTGGCTCAGAAGTGAAATGAGGATAGTTTTGTAGCCACTGTAATATTTGCTACTCAACAGTAAAGTCCTGATGCAGGAAAGGTGTGTGGGAGAAGGACGGGGGGGAAAACATATCTTCAGGAGAGGCAGCAATTTCACCTCCAAATGCAGATGCTCTCATTTTTTTCTCTGTAGGATTACGTGAAAGGAAGGACCAGTCCTGGACAGCCTGGGTTTTTTTGCAACACATTCAAGATTTGCACCCTGAATCATATTTCCTTGTGATGTAAAGGTTTCAGATAGGGAATCTGAGCCTTTCTTTGTGAGGAGGGAGGTGAAGGATCTGCCAGCAATGGGCTCTGTCCGTGTAAATGCTCTGAAAGGATGATATAAACACACCAGCTTCATATGCAACACAGATGTCTATTTTTAGAAATTAATGAATAGGAGTTTCTGAAATACAAAAATCCTAATAAAAACCTACAGCTTCCTATACAGCAACTTACCACCAAAAAATTAGAGACGTACAGTGATTTCTGTGATATTTCATATTTTCAGCTGCACAAATTGCCAAGTATTAGAAAAACATACTGTACTGTGGATTCTTATAAGTCATTGCAACCTGGTACTTGAAGCCATTGTATAAGCCAAATAACATCTGTTACTCAGAAAGATATTACAACGTTTCATGATCCTAAGTATTTATGAGATGGAAGCTGACTGCAGAAAAGGAGCTCATGTGGTAAAGCCAGTCAGTTTTTGGAGTCTCTTGCTCCTTGTTTATTTTACCTTACCTTATCCTTATCCGTTACCCTTATCTTTCACCTAGATATAGACAGATTTTGCCAAAACCATACTTATGATAAGCCCCCCCCCTCAAACATAGCATCCTCCTGGCTGCCCTCAGGAAGTTGCCCAATGTCCTGAGCAGATGCCCCGTGCATTGTGCAGAGGTTGGAAACCTGCTGAAACTGTGATTTTTCTAGCAAGTTCAGTGTGAATAGAATTTGGGTTTTTGAACTGAAGTGCTAATTCATAATAGGATATTTCCCCCCTCCCTGTTCAGATTTATGGGTCTAGCATCGAAAAAAAAGGCAAATGTCCTGGAAT
>VYZM01002884.1:96663-128691 GCA_013398915.1 Dromas ardeola | reverse complement strand
ATTTCCCCTTGGTGAATCCATACCTTCCCATCTATGTTTCAATTGTGGAATCGCTCGTAAGTGACTCAAGGATGTGGCTTGACTAAGCAATATTGCATGTTTTAAATGACCACAAACTCTACCAAAGTGAGATTCTGATTCTGTGAGTGATATGATATCCATACTGGAACCAGTGTTATTTAATATCTTTATCAATGATTTAGACAGTGGGATCGAGAGCACCCTCAGCAAATTTGCAGATGACACCAAGCTGAGTGGTGTGGTCGACATGCCAGGGGGACGGGATGTCATCCAGAGGGACCTGGATGAGCTAGAGAGGTGGGCCTGTGCAAACCTCATGAAGTTCAACAAGGCCAAGTGCAAGGTCCTACACTTGGGTCGGGACAATCCTCGTTATAAATACAGGCTGGGGGATGACGTGATAGAGAGCAGCCCACGGAAAAGGACTTGGGGGTTCTGGTGGATGAAAAGCTGGACATGAGCCAACAATGTTCACTCGCAGCCCAAAAGGCTAACCANGAACCGTAGCCAACAGATCCAGAGAGGTGATTCTCCCCCTCTACTCTGCTCTCATGAGACCCCACCTGGAGTACTGTGTCCAGCTCTGGAACCCTCAGCACAAGAAGGACATGGACCTGTTGGGAGCAGGTCCAGAGGAGGGCCATGAAGGTGATCAGAGGGCTGGAGCGCCTCTCCTACAAAGACAGGCTGAGAGAGTTGCGATTATTCAGCCTAGAGAAGAGAAGGCTCTGGGGAGACCTTATAGTGGCCTTCCAGTACCTGAAGGGGGCCTACAAAAGCTGGGGAGGGGCTGTTTGTAAGGGCATGTAGTGATGGGATGAGGGGCAATGGTTTTAAACTAGAGCGGGGTAGGTTTAGATTAGACATTAGGAAGAAGTTCTTTACAATGAGGGTGGTGAGACACTGGAACAGGTTGCCCGGAGAGGTGGTAGAGGCCCCATCCCTGGAGACATTCAAGGCCAGGCTTGATGAGGCTCTGAGCAATGTGATCTAGTTAAAGATGTCCCTGCTTACTGCAGGGGGGTTGGACTAGGTGACCTTTAAAGGTCCCTTCCAACCCAACACATTCTATGATTCTATGTCACGTAATCATACTCTTGGAAAGGTCACCAAGAGGCTTGTTTAGTGCATCTACTCCCCCGAGGCATTCCTGGCAGGGGTTTTTTTCACCTGTTCTGGGAAACCTTGTTTAGAGGATAAATCATAAACTTCCCCAGTGATCTCTTTCAGTGCTCCATCTACGGAAAGCATTTTCGTACGTATAATCCAAATCTTCTCTGCCATGCTTCACACCCACAGTACTCCTCTTCAGGGTGCATACAGAGAAGAGAGGGTTCTGCTCCTCCACAGTTGCCTGTTATGTACTGGAAAGTTAGTATTTCTGCCTCAGCCTTCTTTTCCTTAGCCATTGAATCTTTACTCATGTTTTTTTAGACCTGTGATTGCTCTCAGTGGTCTCTTCTGAACTCTACCACAGTTTGCCCTCCTTTTTTTGAAGAGTGAGGTTGTCAAAACCAGACACAGTATTACAGTTGAGGCCTAGATAGTGACAAGGCTTGTTCCACATGCCTTTTGCAAAAGCATGACGTGGATGATTAATGTTCAGTTTGCAATCTACAATGACTCCAGATCCTCCTCTGCAGAAGTACTACCACCCATTTTTTATTTAGGTAATTATACCTATTGGTAGACAATACTGAACTCTTGTCCCTGTTAAGCAGCATCATCTTTTGCAGATCATATCTTCTATTTGTACAAGGCCATTTTTTATTTTCAGCCTGTCTTCCAGTGTGTGGGCTGTTCAAACCATCATATTTTCATCCTTTTCCTTTTTTAATTTCCTCTCTCCTACGACTTCTGTAAAGAAGCATTGAAAATTAGCCTTCAAGAGCAATTTTTCCAACCAGTTTTCACAAACTCTATGGTATTTTCATCTGTACCTTAGTTTGTTTTACAGTGGCATGTGAAATCATAACAACATTATTATTCAAGCTGGGACATCAAATGTGTCCTCTCTCCCCCTTTTCTGTGTCCCCAGAATCTATGCACTTATTACCCTTCTGGAGAAGGTGATTTGTGATTTGATTCTAGAAAAAAAAAGCCCTGGCCTTGCAACTCCTGTTTTCTTCTAAGTTCCTATAAAAATGATTTGGTTCAAGTAGCTTTCTGAGACCTGACGCCCAATGAGTCTGTGGTTTTGGGCTACTCCATATTCCCTTTGAAAGATAAGCATTACGTTTGTCTTATCCCTGTCTTTTACTCTGATCTTCCAAGTTCATAGAGATAACTTTTATCGCCTGTGGGATCAAATGGCCAAGTTGGATACCTGTAAAGTGAACAATTAAAATGTATGAATGCATGAATACAGCTGTAAAGCTAATTGACATTTGGTTTTACTCATATCAGAGAAACAGGGGTCCTAAAAGTAAAACAAAGCTTACTAGATGTGTATGAAAACACTTAAACTAACTCCAAATTCTGTGGAAATACTTTACCGAAAAAATTATAAAACTTATAATAAAAAAATTTCTTACTGCAAGTATTCTTTCCAAATCTATATTGCCATATGAATATTTAGATTCAAACACATACTTACATTTTCTGTGAGCTTTTAAAATAATCCTGCCTAAAATAAGCAAATGTAACAACTGAATTAAAAAATATTTTGAATTCATATAAATTGTCCCAACCTGGGAATTTCAAAATGCTTTAACCAAAATTGATTATACTGAGAGTTTGTTCTTTTGGTTTGTTTTTGTTTTTGTTTTCCAAAACAAGCTAACAGTATTCATTTCACAACATAGACCTGGGTATTTCTCTGAAGTGTATGATTGATTGATATTTTGAAATAGTTAATAGCTTGCTTATTAACTAAGAGAGCAAAAGATGATCAATTCTGATTTTATATTAATTGTAGTTTACAAAATTAAGTTCTGAGGTTTGTTTTGGTTAGGTTGTGTGGTCTCAGTATCAGTAATTTTATAATTTAGCTGCAAATGCCTACTGATGATGACAGCGTGTCAGTGTGTTGATTTACAGTTGGTGTAAATATAAATGCATATCTGGGTGGCCTGTAAAAACTAAGTGCCCTAAAATATAAATTAAACGTGGTCATGAAGTAATGAGACAGCTGGGTATGAAGAATGGATAAAATAAAGTTTGCTGATGAAAAGCAGAAAACTGACAGCAAAGAGCTGGGAAAGAATTCACAGCGCTGGATGAGCATATGATAAACAGACATTAGAAAGTCAATGCTGATAGACACAGGTGATGTGTATGAGAGGCAAAAAATCCTCATTTTACAGGTACAGTGATGATCTCTGAACTAGCTGTCACCGCTTCAGAAAGTGATCTTAGAGATCTAATATATCTGCAAAAAACTTCAGCTTAATGTTTGGTAGCAGATGAAGCAAACAAAGTGTCAGGAATTGTTATAAAAGGAACTAAAGGAAAAAGAAAGGAAATACGAAGATGTTAGTGGCCAAATCCATATTCCAAACTGGAAATCCTGTATGCAGTAGTAGTGCCCCCAATACAAGTGCATAGAGAACCAGAAAAGACACTGAGGAGGCAAGAAAGCTGATCAATGGTATGAAATAGCTTTCAAATGAGGAAATGACCGACTAGACCTGCCCCAACTAGGAACGATGGGGACATGGCAGGTAAAGCAGAGAAGACAAATAAGCTAGGAGGATTCACAGTCCTTTCTTCTTTCCCTTATTGAAGGGAATGATCAGGTCTCAGTTTCAGAACAGATGTAAGATGGTAACTTCTCACACCATGCATAGATCAGCCAGGGGGCGGTTGGCCACACTAAAAAGTAAATGTCAGAAACTTTCAGAACCCTAAAAAGCAAATAAACACACTCATGGGAAAAGTCAGCCCAGGTATATTATTTCGTACAAAGTATCACTTCTGGCTCAGGAAATCCTTTATCTATAGGTTGTTGTGAACTTGCAAAAAGTACAGAGGAGTTACGAGTGTCTATTTACACCATTTCTATACCCTCTCCTGGGTAGTGTTGTTGATTGTGAAAGGGCACTGGGGGTCAGGCAGGGTTGCATGAAGTTTTTCTGTGGGTGATATTTCTCAGTGCTGTGCTATTGCCCTTTGCAAGGCCAAAGTGAAAAAGATTATTAAGTTTGAAATATAACCATAAGCCAAGGGCTAAAATTGATCTTGCTCTGCTGCTGTTTTATTCTTTGATGGTAGACAAGTACTTTGGTCTTAGTAGTGGAAGAATTGTATCTTGTGCTTGATCTGTGCTGACATACCTCTGTGGCTTCTAGGATAATTTCAGACGGGCTGTGCAAAGATGAAATCTGCAAAACAGCAAGTGTTGAACTGAGCCTAGCTATTCTGGTGGCCATTCTTAGAGATTTCTTGTAAGAAATGCTTTGTAATTCCTAAAGCTGGCTTGGAAACCAAAAATGCAGCTACCTTTTCTCTTTCTCTTTGCTAGGATATGATGCTGGGACTGTCCTTTTATTCCCTGTTCTGTTCCAATAGATGAGGTAACCAATAGCACGCCCTGAGTAATTTCATAACCATTTCTGCCTGTGTCTACAATAATGATTTTCTTCAGTGCTCTTTCATCATTTTGATCTCTGCTTCAACATTTTGAAAATAACACATTATCTGTTTGGCTTTACAAATGATATTTTAAAATCATTGCTATCTTAAGCAAGGACTGTCTGTAAAGAAGTGTGGATGCCTTTTAAAGGACAGTACAGTGGTACAGGGATACCACATACTCCAGTCTCCACCATTGTACCTCAGTCTACAACCAGAAAACATTTCTTTCTAGCAAATTCATCAGTGCCAAAAAATATAAGGGAGGTCTGTCTAGGAAGGGCCTGACAATGTCCATGTCCATTTAATATATTTATTTCTTTACCTCCTTCCCTACCATTGATTAAAATACCTAAGAAGAAATGAAATCTTCTTCAGCTCTGTATTAATTTGGTTTTAGAACAACCTCTGGTGGGGAAAACCCCTCTCTTAATTTTCATTCTCTGCATAGGATGAATACTACTGAAAATATATAGCTATAGCCATCTTAGTTGGTGTATTGTACACTAGTCACTCTCAGTTAAAAATCCAGAGTGCTTCTTTCAGGATAGTGTGTTTCTCAGTATTATGGTGATTATTTCTTCATATTGTAAGACAACCCCAGTGGTACTGTTCAGCAAGCATTCTCCCTAACCCACTCTACCTGAGAGCAGCAAATGGGGCCAAGAAAAACTCAACACTACAAAGCTCATAGATTAGATATACGTTTGTCATTTGATGAACTGTTACTACACGATGTCAGTGTTAAATATATACTTGTGCACTTAGCCTCTTATAAGTCACCCAGCTGTCTTCAGTTACCAGTTTTTGTAGTTTCCTTGGGCTACAGAGTGGAATCTGACCCTGGGAGAATTCATAATTTCATCCTTGATGTTGTGCAGTCTGTTGAAGACAATTGAATGTCTGTGATCCTAAATGTAGTTTTTCAAATCACTTACAAACTAGGAAATGAATGTAATCACTTGTGCATGCTTATTCACAGGAAAACCTGCAGAATCCCCATGCCTTTAAATTAATCAGTAACAACTTTTACTTTAGGAAATGGATTTTAAATATGAGCACTTGCTAAAAAAGTGATAGAGGAACAAAGTGTAACAGGAAAAGTCTTTCTCTGGGTGGTTATTGTTGAAATAGATTACTGAAAAATCACAGGGAAGGAACTTTGTTGTCTTAGACTCTCAGGCAGGCCTGAGATATAGAATTTCTCAGAGAGATCAGTTTTCAATTTTGTAAAAACAGGAAGTTTTAGAGTTAGTTTGTGTTTATTAGATACATTAAAGTTAGTATAATCTGTGTTCAGTTCTTGAAAATGCTGAAAAGTAACAGTTAACCATCACTATGGATTTTTATTTCGACCTAAATAGATGTTTGTCTAAGGAGTCATTTTGCAAACTGTTCTTGCATTTCCAGAGATATTTAACAGATTTAGATACTAGGATGGGAATGACAGAAATCCTAAATTCTTTTAAATTCATGTAAATCTAGTTCTGGTATTATTTGTCTGAGCAATAGGAAACTTTTGATGAAATAGATATTTCAGCAGCAAATGTCAATCCTTCCACATAATTTCTAGTTAAAGTCAGGCAGGGCGAAAATAACAAGCTCACACATGCTTTTTACAAGTGTTCTGATCTGTTCAACAAGTCCTCAACAAACTGTACCCTCTGGGTAGGATCAATTTAGGATAAAAAGTCTTGGTATGAATTAGGCAGATCCTAAGGTAGATCTCCCACTTTGGGTAAGAACCTTAAGTTATTTTCCCTTAAGGGAAAAAGTACTGCTTATCTCTCATTAAAAATCTTGAAAGGTGTTTGGCTTTGCTTTGGTGTTCAGCAATGGAAAACTCTTGAACTTTTTAATGGGCTAGGAAAACGTTTTCTAGACTGTCTGACAGTATCTGCATGCACAACCAGACGTGACGAGCACAAAGGCAAAGACCCAGATCACTCTGTAAGTTGAGAAAGTCTGGAGTTGAATCTGGATATGAAAGTCATAACTTGTGAAAATAATAGGAAGAGGACTATTCATGCAGAAAAAAAAGAGATATGTGGGTATCTTTAGGATTCACATTTTGGCACCATTATTTTGTAAAAATCAGAACACCAAGACTGAGTTAGACTAACAGTAAAAACTGCAAATCATCAAAATTCAGTAAGCTGAGACGACTGCAAAAAATCCTGCTCCTCTTTCAGTTGTATGTGATTAGAGTAAGCAACTGTTATGAGCTGAAAATACATGGGACAGACATTTCTGTAAAGTAGCTCAAAAGTAAAGCAAAGTAAATCCAATGACAGCACAGAATCTGTTGTCTAGTAAATTGATCAAAAACTTAAAAAGAAATATTTCTGACTTACCTAAATATTTATTTTAGAAGTCTTGACTGTCCACTTAAGAAAATAAATTATTTTTGACATCTTGCAGCTGCTAGATTTTTCTAATATTGAATATTTAGTTCATTGAGTAAGGATAATGTAGGAATTACAGAGAGTTTAGAAATGCTAGCAATTTCTATTCTATGTAAATGAAACATATATATTCAAAGTGTGATCGGTTCAATGCTGTCTCTTCAGCAAATAGCAGTATTGCTTTTAGGGGAAAAAAATTAGGACTGAGATAATGCTCAGGTAACTTCAGTTATCTTCCTGTAATTGTCATGATTTTTCACAGATAATAAACAGTCAGCTTGCAACCACATCATACATCTGTTAGCACTCTTAAGTGTCTCATATGGCACTCTGGCTTTGAACACAACCAGCATATATAGGTATTCCCCAACCTGTTGCTCTCCCACTGCTGTCTGTCTCTGTCCTGACACCATGCTGGTGCATGCAGAGGACTGGGAGTGGGTTTTGACTGAGACTGAAAAGACATCGAGTACTTTGGCCTTTCCCATGCCACCTGTCATCAGGTTGTCTCTCCCATTCATGATGCCCAAGTGGGTAACAGTCAGAGGGGCAGGTGCAGCAGACCTGCTTGGCTGGAAAATAGGTGCATCTTCCCCACAAATGCTGGATTTGACAACCATTGACTGTGGCTGTCCTCTTCATAGTGCTAGTCCCAATCTGAAGACCTTGGCCATGCTGCCTGATGTCTCTCCTCATTTCCCCCTCCTTTAGCACATCCCACAATCTCTTCTCTAGGTGATGGCTGCAGATGGAGCTGGAGTGAGAGATTTCCATTCTGCTGGGAGTTAATGTCCTCTTTCCTCCTGCTTTTGGCTGCACCATACTCCTCTCCCTTGCCTTCCCAATGTGTACATTTTTCAATATAATAGTTCAAGATTTTTTCACTTCATGCTCAGCATGCAGCTTTGTCATGCAAGGTCAAAAGGAATAGCAGAAAAGGCCTGATTTAAAAGGGATGAAAGGGAATGGAGGCATGGTATACTCCAGCTAGGTCTCTGCACCACAGTGCAGCTACAGAAAATTAGAGTTTCTGGAACTGCTGTATAGCTGATATCTTCTCAACCCAAAATATACAGACAAGATATAATAATTTCTATCCCTAGTGTACCAAGACAACTTTGTGTCTTCTCACCTGTGAGTATGAGCCCATTCCACTTCGAACTTCAGTAGATCCCAGGTTTCTGACCTGACTAAAACCATGCTGGGAACGGATTTTTTCATACCTCAAAACAGTGCTGGGTTTTGTTGTCTTCTCAGAAGGATGTATGGATGTCCATCTCAGGGAGTATGAAGAGGACAGATGTGTCAGCTCCACAATGAAGAGAATAAAGGTTAAAAAGTAGATGATCTTGTTAATATTCAACATCTATGCCACCTGACCTGACTTTTTTTTCCAAATTAGTATGTGTTTCTAGTATTGTGTGAATATTTAGGTGTGTGCAAGGAGGCAAAAGCCCGGCCTTGAGAGTTCATACACTAAAAATTAAAAACCACAACGAAGAGAAATTCTTATAAATATTTTTCTATTATTTTTCCAGTTTATGCAACTGGACAGTAGCTCGAAGTATTTAAATTCCAAAAAATTAAAATAATAATTACATGCTTATCACTAACAATTAGTATTTGACCCCTATAAAGCTATGAAGGTATTTTTGGCATGGTTTAAAGTTACTCAGAAAATGTCTCATTGGTTGAGATTTTTGCAGGATCTTTAGTATGAAGATCTGTTTTAAATGAAGAGTTCCCCAGGGGTCAGTGCTGGGCCCAGTCCTCTTCAATATATTCATCAACGAATTGGATGAGGGGATAGAGAGCACCCTCAGCAAGTTTGCTGATGACACAAAGCTGGGGGTGGTGTCTGACACACCGGAAGGCTGTGCCGCCATACAGAGAGACCTGGACAGGCTGGAGAGTTGGGCGGAGAGAAACCTTATGAAATTCAATAAGGGCAAGTGTAGGGTGCTGCATCTGGGGAGGAATAACCCCCTGCACCAGTACAGGTTGGGGGCCGATCTGCTGGAGAGCAGCTCAGTGGAAAGAGACCTGTGAGTCCTGGTGGACAACAGGATGACCATGAGCCAGCAATGTGCCCTTGTGGCCAAGAAGGCCAATGGCATCCTGGGGTGCATCAAGAAGAGTGTGGCCAGCAGATCGAGGGAGGTCATCCTCCCCCTCTACTCTGCCTTGGTGAGGCCACACCTCGAGTACTGTGTCCAGTTCTGGGCTCCCCAGCTCAAGAAGGACAGGGAACTGCTGGAGAGGGTGCAGCATAGGGCTACCAAGATGATTAGGGGACTGGAACACCTCTCTTATGAGGAAAGGCTGAGGGAATTGGGTCTGTTTAGTCTGGAAAAGAGACGGCTGAGGGGTGACCTAATTAATGTGTACAAATACTTAAAGGGTGGGTGTCAGGAGGATGGGGCCAGGCTCTTTTCAATGGTGCCCGGCAATAGGACAAGAGGTAATGGGTACAAACTTGAGTGTAGGAAGTTCCATCTCAACATGAGGAGGAACTTCTTTACTTTGAGGGTGGCAGAGCCCTGGAACAAGCTGCCCAGAGAGGTGGTTGAGTCTCCATCTCTGGAGACATTCAAAACCCACCTGGACGCGTTCCTGTGCAACCTGCTCTAGGGTGGCCCTGCTCTGGCAGGGGGGTTGGACTAGATGATCTCCAGAGGTCCCTTCCAACCTTATGATTCTATGATTCTATGATTCTATGAAGAGAAAATAGTGAAAGGTTAGTCTACACTTCAGGTATTGAATAGTTTTCTGAAGGTATGCACTGAAAAGTCATTTAACCTGTGCATAAATGCTTTGGTCAGAATACTCTACAACCATATCATTTGTCAGACCCTAAATCCTGTGCAGGCTAAGAGGCTGGTATAAAAACTATTTCAAATTGTCTTCAGATGAGAATGTTATCTGAGAACATTCACATGCTAAGATGCAAGATAAGCTTTGCTGTTTGCTTGTCTTTCACAGTTGTTGTGGGATAAGGTGTATCGATTGCTGTGATTTTTTTTACTGGCAATCTGAGAATTCTGATATTAACCTTCAGTACTTGCAATATTTTTTTCCAAATACGGGTAACATTTTTAGGTTCTTTTCTGGTATATCTTTTCAAAAAGTTGTAGGAATATATCCAGGAGAGCTGAACACTGTCTCATGTCCACTCAGAGTCCAATTTTCCTGATAAGCATAATCTTTCTTGTCCTTTCCCATCCAGGTATTACCTTTTATTTTCTGGCTGGGGCTGCAAATGCAGCTTACCACCTCATTTTGCCTTTCCACTCAGAGAGGACATCACATCTAGCCTTAACATTATAACATTACAACCTGTTGGCTTTGTGCTGTAACTGAGTTGCATGAAAAACGGAGTAAGGAAAAGTTATTTCTTCTTTCCTTATAATACAATTGCCAAAGAGGCAGCAAATGAAATTAGCAAGTAGCTATGGAAGAGCAGAAAGAAAGGCTTTTTCAAAGAACTGTTTCTTTTATCCCTTTTTTTTCCTATATGTGGGTGAGAAAAGCTCAGGGAAGTTAAGAGGCAAAGAGACCAATTCATGCAAAATATATTTTATCAGATGCTGTTAAATACAGAGATACCTGTTGTGATTCCCTCAGTCACAGAGCAGTAGAAGCTGTGGGGGAGATGTAGTGGTGTCATAATGTGTCTCATTCTGGGCCTCTGATATTGGACGTTGTGGGAGATTGGATACAGAAACAGGTATTCCTAGGCTCTTATGCTACAGACTTGTCTTGGTTTTGTTCTTACAGGAGAGGTCATTGATGCCGTCTCAAGAGGAAAAAGAGAAAACTAGACTTGGATGGGTTGTGGAATTAATGACGCAATGTTAAGCATTCCAAGTATTTTGGCATTTGAGATTTTTTACCTTGAAATTACAAAACACAGGGAGAAATGTGTCAGTGCTTATCACTGCTTACATCTTCAGAGGCACATAGCCCTGAAAGTGTAACAGAATTAGAGAATGATATTAAGAGGAATTACTGTACTTGCTCTTTTCAAGACTGGCATGTAGACCTCTGGTATGAGAGGAGAAAAATCCAAACCACCAAACTACCTATGAATTTATATTAAACTGGGAAAATGTGAATAGTGTCATGACCATTCCTAATTACTACATCATTTTTCCTACCTTTGCAGATGGAGCATAGCAAGGGCTATAGAGTCCAGCTGTTCTGCAGCTGTTAGTCTCCCAGAATTCAGCTCCCGTGGTAGAAACCTAAGCCCCCAAATTGACTAATGCCATTCACACATGACTGTTGGCCTGGACATGTGCTTGACCTTGTGAAGATTTGGGTCATTTCATTACAATGAAATACATAATTAGTAGAAATAGTAAAAAAAAAATTAAAAATATTAAAACAGTTGGCAACTTTTTTAGGTTTCTGACTTAGGTTTCTGTGTTTAGATGCTTTTGACAATTTAACAAATAAACTCTAAGCCGTTAAGACCTAATATATATCAGTTTCTACTATACTGTTTGCAGTTACCTCTGGTCATGGGGTTTATCGTAGTTCTGTGGAACTGTGGAGAGAGTAATTCAACATATCATTGTATATGAACTTGTGATATATATGGCTTTGATTTGTTATAAACCATTAAGTTTTTATCTGATTGACGGTGCTTTGGCTCTTTGAGAAACAGTTAAATGATGAGCTTGGCAGGTAAAAGCAAGATCTTTGCATAACCATAACCAAAAATCACAATAACATTTCTAGCTAAGAAATGTGTAGCAGTGAGAAGGTTACTTGGTTGATGTCTTTAGCCCAGGTGATTCTCTCTGTGCAGGAAAGGAACAACCACTACTTATATATGTGAGATGCTGTAATTCCAAGTGACAACAAAATGTAGTTTCAAAAGTTTTAAACTTGAAAACATAGAGCTCAGAATCTATTAAGAAAATTATCACAAGACTACCAATCCCAGGTGAACCATGCTTCATTTGATATAAAGGTATAAATCGTTCTCTAGGGCAGATAATATCTGTTTAATATGATACTGTAATATAAGTGATTAAGTTAGCAAACGTGACGCCCACCTAGAATAAGGTCCGTAAGGAGGATCTGGGGAACTACAGGCCTGTCAGTCTGGCCTTGGTACGAGGGAAGGTTATGGAGCAGATCATCTTGAGTGCCATCACACAGCATGTACAGGACAACCAGGTGGTCAGGCCTGGAAAGCTGCCTGGCAGAAAAGCACCTGGGGTTGTTGGTTGACTCTCGGCTGAATATGACCTGGCAGCGTGCCCAGGTGGCCAGGAAGGCCAGTCGCATCCTGGTTTGTATCAGAAATAGCGTGGCCAGCAGGACTAGGGAAGTGATGGTCCCCCTGCACTCAGCACTGGTGAGGCCCCACCATGAATTCTGTGTTCTGTTTTGGGCCCTTCACTACAAGAAAGACATTGACATGCTGGAGCATGTCCAAGGAAAGGCAACAAAACTGGTGAAGGGACTAGAGCACAAGTCTTACGAGGAGTGGCTGAGGGAACTGGAGTTGTTTAGCCTGGAGAAAAGGAGTCTGAGGGGAGACCTTATCGCTCTCTACAACTACCTGAAAGGAGGTTGTAGCGAGTTGGGCGTCGGTCTCTTCTCCCAAGTAACGAGCGATAGGAAGAGAGGAAATGGCCTCAAGTTGTGCCAGGGGAGGTTTAGACTGGATATTAGGAAAAATTTCTACACCAAAATGTTGTCAAGCATTGGAACAGGCTGCCCAGGAGTCCCCATCCCTGGAGGTATTCAAAAGACGTGGAGATGTGGTGTTTAGGGACATGGTTTAGTGGTGGGCTTGGCATTGCTGGGTTTACGGTTGGACTTGATGATCTTAAAGGTCTTTTCCAGCCCAAATGGTTCTATTATTCTATATTGCCGTGACAGTTCTCTAAGTTTTTCTGTGTTTTATTTCTGTGCACACTATGTTTTGCTTCTTATTTTTGGTCTGTGCTGTAGCCAATGACTGTTTCTTTCCAGATTCACGATATTCACAGGCATTCTTTTTTCTTATTTAAACATTTGTGAAAATATCTGTCTGTGGCTGTTTCCTTCTAAAAAAATCACTGACAGTAGTCTTACCTTAATGATTAAACATTGTCCTATTTTTGTGGTTTTACCACTTCTGCTTCCTACAAGAACCAGTTTTGATGTTGATGGGATGGAGCTTAATTAAAAGCTTCTAATACTCATTGTGAATATATGGGGATGAACAGGCAGTCTTCCACAACTTTTAATTTTTTATGTGTGAAACTCCTATTAACAGTGAAGCATCTGTTCTCTTAAAGGAAACCATTTTTCACACACTTTGGCATTGGGAGCTCTTGTAATCCATTTATAGTACAGGTGTAAGTGTGCTATCTGGTTCAGGTGTCTTAATGATACTTTGCAAATCTGCTGTTTTTCTTTATGTAAGTTGTTTAATCTACACAAATCTGTTGGTTTCACATGGAATAATCAGTGCTTCTAAACCAAAGCAAGCACCTCTAGTTTTGGCACAAAATGCTAGTCATATATTCCACTTATCCCCTGCTACAGTTATAAATGGTAAATGGCAGGCCTTTTAAGAAATTCCCCCGTGGTGCAGCTAGCAGGAGATTGCTCGATTGTATAATAATCAGATCTGACCAGATGGTGATGAGGCTGGGTAGTAAATGCTTTTTAAGCTCTCCTGCTATGTTTTCTCATTTAAAAGTGGAGAAATCCTGCTTTAAGGCCTACATGATTTCAAAGACACCTTGCTATGAGGCACACAGAAGTGCCTATTCTGTCATATGCAACAGCACTTCACATTTCCAGGCAATGGAGAGAAGGATCATGACTTATTTAGAAAGTCAGTGTGTTGTTCATGAAGAGTACCAGCCTGATAGCTCTGGAGAAGAAAAGTTAATTAGTTAGGGAACACGTAGAGATTTGATACGGGAAATAGATGTTGAAGTACTCTCTTTATCGGTGCTTCACCTTTGTCCAGCTGCAAAATGTCACAATTTGGGAACAAAATATCAGAGCTGAAGGAAGGACACTCAAGGTGGGGTTTAGCTCACAAATGGGTGACCTGCACTGAGATGTTTTATGGCTGTATCAACATGTGAGCTAGGTGTCTCTGCTCCTGCTATAGTTGCTGAAGATGAAATCAGTGGAGACCAGGGAGCTCGTAATCTCATGAGCTATGTGGTCAGGCACCTCCGCTGACTGTATTGACTAGATCTCCATCAGCAGTGATGGGATCTTAAATACCTGGTGCACATTGCAAATAGCCTCTTTTTGTCACCTAAATGTGGGTTATTAATCCCTGAACTGCCTCTTGCCCCTCATTCCTGCTCAGTCCATGCAGGGACAGTTCTGATAACTTTGGGAACTGTGCAGATCTCCTACAAAATCTTCTTGCAAAACCAGGGGTGGCTCTGAACTGAGAGTGAAAAGTTTGTCATCTCAGGTCCTTGAGATGGCTGATTCTGTCTACTGTATTCAGATTCTTTTGGGACAGGCTCCATAGGGTATTTTTTTCAGTATCAGAAGTTAATTAGCTGTTTGAAATGCTACTGTTTATAGAAAGCTTCAGTATATCTCCTTCTACTGAATACGAGTTACATTCAGTAGCAGAATCCTCATGAGTCTTTTTCAATCTATCTATAGAATTGAAGACTTATAAGTCAATAAAAAAATCTACTTGTCATAAGTTAGCATTAGTTTACCTTTACCTGGAACACAAAGGTTACCTCTGAAGCATTATTAAATTGTTTGACTACTTGAGGTATTTTCACTGAAGCAATCCAATCTGTGCAGGAGAAACAAAGGTAACAGAGAGCAAGTAAGCAATTAGCTTGCATGGAAACCTCTTACATTTCGGCAGGGAACTGGGTACAGTGGGATTACTCATAATAAAATAACTAGCAAATCTGTATGTGGGATGTCTATTTAAATCTATGAATAAGAGTAAAAGGAAGTGTGTTTTGAGTGGTATTATACTTCATGCATCATACATGTAATGTACTTCATCACAAAGTTTTCATACCACAGATTTTTTCATTTACTCTTTTTTTTTTTTCCTTTAGTGTCTAATATTTAAGGTTTGACTGTGGGGACTGAGTCTCATTTAAGTTGATGGGCATATGAGTACTCACATCTCTGAAAAGCGGGGCTTTCCAGAAAAATGAGTTACAGTGGTCACCTAGAATGCAAAATTTTGCCCATAGTCTTTATGTACCCCACTCTGTTAATTTTTTTTTCAATAACTATGGGACTTTCACATCCAGCCTTGCTATTTCAGGTTATTTTGTAACCTGATACTGGGTAGGATGCTGTCTTTTAAGCTTGTATCTTATATGGGTAGCAACTAGTATCCCAAAGGAAATTTTTTGCTTCTTCATTTTGCAGCTTGGTTTTCATGCTAGATTTTTATTATTATTTCTTAAGGGGAAGAAGCTCATACCCTGTGCTTGCAAGGAATACTATTCCTTGTGATTGAAATATATTGTGTTTAGTACAAAAGGTGTTTCTCTCCCTCTGTCTAGTGATGGCAGGCCGATGGCAGTGATGGCCCGAAGTCCCATAAACCTACTTTGTGCTAATTCTGTGTCTCCTGGTGGTACCAGCGCTGTGATGTGCTGTCTCCAGATACCCTGTCTGCTGTCACTGCATCTCTTCCATGGGATTTTCCTTCTCTCCTTTCTTACATTTTATTCAATACTGTTGACTTATCTGTACATCTCACATTTTGCTGTCTCCATACATTCCTTCAGTGTGTTTGAACTGAATATTTTATCTTAAGCTGAGAATAAATCCCCTCTAATTCTCTGAGCTCCTTTTAAAAAAATTATTCTACTGTTTCCCAGACAAAAGCAAAGGTTAATGATTAAATAGAGGAATAATCTAATTTTGAACAGTCTTGTTACTTAAGTTGCTTTCATGCGAAAACTCTAGTACCTGCTACTCAGGGTCTATTCAATATAATATGTAGCAAGAGGTGCTGCTAGCAGAGGCTAGCTATTGATCTAACATCAACTTTTTTTTTTAAAAAATTGGCTTTCTACAGTACTGAGATCTGAGGAAACAACAACAGAAGTGTTAAAAAAAAAAAGCTAAAAATAACATGAAGGTGTAAAGCTTCATCTAAGATTGTGACTCTTCTATACAATAAGTCTGTATTTCCTACAGTAACTCCTGACCCAACACCCTAATTATTAAATGGGTTACCTCTATTTTCAAAGATGGTGGAAGATTTTCTTTAGTCTTGTAAGAGCTTCTCTCACTGTGATGCTAACAAGGCCACAGACCTTTTTGTTTTGTGCTCCTCTTGAGAGTATTGGCAAAGGAGAGCAGCAGTGGCTTCTGGACAACACGGCTGAGTTATTGGCTTTGGCAGGTGAATCATTAATTTCTCAATCAGCACTTTTTGTCTGACAGCTGCCACCCTGCCCCAGAGGAAGAGAAGATGACCTGGCTGGGCAGCATGGGCTGCCAAAGCTCCTGGCATCCCTCTGGAGCTGGGCACGGAGTGGGTGGTGGGGCTGGGCTGACCAGGGGTGCATGGGCATGGTGAACCTGGAGCCGTGCCTTGATCTGCACATGGGTGTCACCTCCTGCTGCTGGCAGGAAAGTCAGCAAAACATGCAGTGGGCTCCCAGGTGAAGGATGCCACAGCCTGGCAAGCTGCCCCAGGGTGGTTTGCAGCTGCAGCCATGAGCAGGTTAGAGGACAGGGCAGGGCTTATCTGCGGCTTGGCCTGTGCTGGGGAGAGAGGAAGCGCTGTGCTATTTTTGCCATTTTTCATCCAGAGAAATGGCTGGCTGCTACGCCTGGAAGGGAAGGAAAGCAGTGCTGTGCTTGCGTCCTCCTTGCAGGGGAGTGTGCAGGAAGGACAGACGTTACACGTTGCAGTCTCTAGTGTGCTAACCCCGTGCAGCCACAGGGTCAGTGCTCTGTTAAGGGCTCATCCCCCACGCCCTTTGTATCCCCTTGTGGGTTATATACACAGCAGTGGAACGTGCACAACCCCTATTTTCCTGTATCCCTGTCTCGTTGTGACTGTGGAAATTCTGATGCAATTTTTTTTGAGATTAGAGTTTTTTTTCTCGTGGCATGAATTTAGTTTATTATTCGCCATAGCTGTGTCAGTCAGGCTCTGGCCTTTGTTAAGAGCAGAACCTTCAATATCCCCACAACTTATTCATCACAGACATTTAACTTAAAAATAATTCCTTCCCCTTCAGAGTTGTCATTCCCATGTATTACTCACATTCAGAGCTGACCCTATCGCAAGCACAATTCCCTAATGCCAAAACTCTGCTCTGGCAGTCTTTTTTTCATCCTTATTTCACTGCTGAGTACACGGAAACTGGGTTTTTTTGTTTGTTTGTTTGTTTGGGCTTTTTTTGTGGCACAGCATTGTTCCAAATGCTTAATGTCTGCTCTCTTTTTTTGGGCCATAATCTCATTTATGCGCTTTTATATTTCATGTGTTGTGAAAATTGCACCAGCTGGTACATCTTCTGAAATGATATGCTATGAGAAATGATTAGAGGACTTGCTGACCTACCAGCCACCGAATAATTATATCCTCAGGTGGGGAAATTGCACCAGACTAAAATGCTCTTCAAAGCGATATTCAGACAACTTGCTGAATACTTTAATGTTTGTTTGTTTGTATACGTATTTGGTTTGAAAGATTGGTGACTGAGGCTTTGAGTTAAAGCAAAACCAGCTCTAAGTATTTCAGGGGAGGAAGGACTTACCAAAATGAGAAATGCTTTCTTTGCCAGAGAGAAGTGATAACTAAAACAGAGCTGTGCGCAGTCCTGAAACTGTCCTGATGGAAAGAAGTGGTTGTCCTAACCTATACGCAATCCAGATCTGCATAAGAGCACTTTGAAAAAATGAAAAAACGTTTGGAGGATTTGCATGAGCCCATTTAATTAAGCTGTTGAGGTAGGAAGAGCTACGTAAGGGCTTTTTGTCAGCTAGGAAACAGGAAGATGGTTAATGGGTTGCACGTAAGTGAGGATACTGTGGTGATCTTCAATGTTGTATGCAGTTTTGCTAAAAACTAAAATGGGCAAAGCTGAAGAGATTAACCAGAGCGTTTAGCAGCAAGCAATACCTAGTGGAAGTTACTAGTTCAGCTGAAAAACGCATGGTGAACCAGGCAGGGTAAGACACCTTAGGTTTGCTACACAAGAGTGTGGAAACCATTTTTGCAGGAAAGGAAAGCAGCCAACTGGCCTTAGCAGTTGCCTCCCCAAGACAGGACTGTAAAATTGCTATATTTTGGGTATGAGATAATGTGGTTTTCTATGCACAGCTGATGAATGCCCAGCTTATCTACCTTGTTGGTGTTTTTCTTTTCTCATTTTAATATAATATGGTTTGTTAAGCCAGCTAATTCATGTTAAATTAGCTTCTTGAGCATCAGAAAGTTTAGCTCAGTTTTTCCAGAATCATGGATGGGGTTTTTAATCACTGTCTCATTAACACCTCTTTCAAATTTGGACCTTGTTCCTGCCATTTAGTGCCTGGTAGAAAGGTTGCAGGTATATTAATCCAATTTTGTTTGCCTTTAAACTTTCGGATAAAAACAGCTCTGGGTACACAAATGATTATTTTATGTAAGTCCATATCAAGGATTCCTTTGCAGCAGCACAAGGAATCTTCTTCTAAAACAACAGTGATAAAAAGTGAAAGAAAATTGTGTTCCACTATCCAAACTGTGAGGACTCTACCAAAGTAGTTCCTTGTAATGCATCTTAATGTCACAGGATGCAGCTCAGTGTTCCTCAGTGACACAAACGAAGGGACTGTTTTGCAGATGGTCAGATGATTGGAAAGGCACTTCTGCTCTGCCCCTAGTCCTAGGATTAAACTTCCAGTGATTTACTAAACCTTTGAATAAGACTCATTTAACTCAGAGTGAGGAGCTGTGACAAAATTCCACCACAAAGCCAACACATGCACCATAGGGATCTCAAATGGGGAGGACAATGTTTCTAGGTGAGAAATCATGCTTTGCAGCTGTTGACTGTTAAACTCATTATTGTGCAGATGAAAAAGCCTAATTTGGGGGCTATAGAAGCCTGGAGGAGCTCTCAGGAAGACAGTCCTTTCCAAAGGTGAGGCTGCTGCAGGAATTTGGGGAGGGGGGAAGGAGGAGACTGTGGGTGTAAATACAAGGTTGACATCCTGCTTTGAGCACTGCCATGTCACGTGAAGGACACTGCTTAGGAGGTAGTTCCTCCTAAGAGGAACTTAGCCTCAACTTCATGGAGGCTGAGATTTCAAACACTGGTGCTGCTTCAGTTTGAAAAGAAAAGTAGAACTGTAAAGAGTCCTTGTCTGGAGTGAATGAAGCGGGGAATCTTGGCTACCTGTAAGCCTTTGCAGACTTTTATCACCTGACATGACGCTAAGCTATCTGTCAGTGGAAACCCACCCAATTTTATAGGCTTTTGGCAGATTTCTATACAACTGAGCATGATGCCAGGAAGTGTTTGGATTTCAGCTCGCTTGCAGATTCTGATGAAGGTATGTTTTGATGATAATTTTTTCCCAAGAGCTCTTGTGACTTAAGTTAGGCCTGATAAACAGTTCATGGTAGTAATCTTGTACGTGCTGCTTGGGGAATTTCCAGAAGACAACACTGAAACCATGTTGTTTTAGCAAGGTTCACTAAAACAGTAGCTGATCTTTAAACACAGAGCAGTTTCAGTTAACTGGTCACTGAGAAAAGTTTCTGAGATCAGAGTATAGCAGGACCAGCTTCACACTTACTGGGGTTCTTCATGCAGGAAACCATATTCAGTGCAGTTTAGATAACAGTCTGATTTAAATGCCTCTTATTTATTGAAGGGTATCATTTGGAACTAGCTTGAACTTCGTATATTTTTATTAAGGAAGCTTTTTTTTTCCCCCAGCAAGAGTTTAGCTTTGAAGACTCAGAGAGCAGGTAATTATCAGTTGTGTCTTTTCTTATTAATCTTTGGAAGGAGGTGAAGACTTTGGCATCTATTAGTTGCATTGCTGCTGAGGGGACTGGAGGTGAGAAGGAAGATATTTTTCTTTAGTTACTTTTGAGAGGGGGGAAAGCTGAAGAGTTAAGACATTGTAAGGGAAGGTAATAGGAAGTTGAAATGCAAGTTTCAGAAGATGCGTCTGACATAGCACACGCAGTGACTCTTTTTTTTTAAAAAAAAAAAAAAAAAGCCCAGAAACTATTCCGAGGCAGAGGTTTCATTTTTGGTATCCAATACCGAGGGGTGGGGGGTGGGGGAAGTAAATATTGCTTATATTGAACACTTTAAATTGGGGTTGTCTAAATAAAAAGTACTTGCTGTGGTAGACAGGAAGACTTCATTGGAAGATTTATCTGTCTCTCTGCTCAAATACAAATTGTGGACTTTAAGTGTATATGAAAACAGAGCTAAAACACAAATTAATCCCCAGAACTGCAAGGCCAATAAACATCGCGCTATAATTTGAAATGTGGTACATCTTTGTGACTGCTAGAATCCAGTTTATGTGTCATTAGACTGTACATTTTCCTTAAGTTCAGAAATGAAAAAAACAAAACTGTAAGATCAGTGCCTGAAATCGTATTTAGAAGCTATGAAACACTGAGCTGGAAGTTAGCATAACAGCATTGCAAAATGGTGCCCTTGCATTTGTGAAATTTAAAATAAGTGTCCAATGGAAAAAAAGATTGCTATGGATAAGAAAATAGACTTTGGTTTTGATTTAAGGTTGTGGATACATATTTGGAAGTTTTCATAGAATGTGTTGGGTTGGAAGGGACCTTTAAAGGTCAGCTAGTCCAACCGCCCTGCAATGAGCAGGGACATCTTCAACTAGATCAGGTTCCTCAGAGCCCTGTCCAAGCTGACCTTGCACGTTTCCAGGGATGGGGCATCTACCACCTCTCTGGGCAACCTGTTCCAGTGTTTCACCACCCTTCTTGTTTAAAANCACCCCCCTTTTTTTTTAAAAAAAAAAAAAAAAAAAAAAAAAAAAAATTCTTCATTCTATCTAGTCTAAATTTACCGTCTTTTAGTTTAAAACCGTTCCCCTTTGTCTTATTGCAACAGGCCCTGATAAAAAGTCTGTCCCCATCTTTCTTATAAGCCCCCTTTAAGTACTGAAAGGCTGCAGTAAGGTCTTCCTGGAGCCTTCTTTTCTCCAGGCTGAACAGCCCCAACTCTCTCAGCCTTTATTCATACCATCCCTCTGATGGTTTTTGTGGCCCTCCTATGGACCTGCTCCAACAGATCCATGTCTTTCTTACACTGGGGGCTCCAGAGTTGGACCCAGTACTCCAGGCAGGGTCTCACGAGAGCAGAGCAGAGGGGCAGAACTGCATCCTTTGACCTGCTGGCCATGGTTCTTTTGTTGCAGCCCAGGATGTGGTTGGCTTTCTGGGCTGTGAGTGTGCATTGCTGGCTCATGTCCAGCTTTTCATCCACCAGTACCCCCAAGTGCTTCTCAGCAAGGCTGCTCTCAATCCCTTCATCTCCCAGCCTGTATTGATACCGGGGCTTGCCCTGACCCATGTGCGGGACCTTGCACTTGGCCTTGTTGAACTTCATGAGGTTCACATTGGCCCACTTCCCGAGCTTGTCCAGGTCCATCTGGATGGCATCCTGTCCCTCAGGTGTGTCAACTGCACCATTCATCTTGGTTTCATCCTCAAACTTGATGAGGGTGTGCTCAATCCCACTGTCTCTGTCTTTGATGAAGATATTGAACAGTACTGGTCCCAATATGGACCCCTGAGGGACACCACTTGTCACGGATCTCCATGTGGACATTGAGCTGTTGACCACTACCTTCTGGATGGGATCATCCAACCAATTCCTTATCCACCGAACAGCCATCAAATCCGTATCTCTCCAGTTTAGAGAGAAGGATGTTGTGGGGGACCATGTCAAAGGCCTTACAGAAGTCCAAATGGACAATGTCCATAGCTCTTCCCTTGTCCACTGATGCAGTCACTCCATCATAGAAGGCCACTAGGTCGGACAGGCATGGCTTGCCCTTGGGGAAGCCATGCTGGCTGTCTCAAATCACCTTCTTGTCCTCCATGTGCCTTAGCATAGCTTCTAGGAGGATCTGTTCCATGATCTTCCCGGGCACAGAGGTGAGGCTGACAGGGCAGTGGTTCCCAGAGTCCTCCTTTCTACCCATTTTAAAAATGGGTTCAATGTTTCCCTTTATCCAGCCACTGAGAACTTCACCTGACTGCCATGACTTTTCAAACATCATGGAGAGTGGCTTGGTAACTACATCAGCCAATTCCCTCAAGACTCTGGGGTGTATCTTGTCAGCTCCCATAGCCTGCTGTGTGTTCAGGTTCCTAACGCTTACTTATAAGCTTTCAACATGCTCATGGCTATTCTTCAGACAGGTGTATCTGTGTGCGTTTGCCTCAGTTAGCAGAGGTAAAAACATATATTGAAGGCAGTATGTGTTCACAATATGGAGAAACACCAGCTGATCCCAGACTGATGGAACAAAATTGTGTATTTCAAAGAAGGTTGCATAGCAAAAAATGATGGGAATATTTGCCTGAAGGACTCGGCCAGTGGTGTTTACGAACAGCTAACTGCAGCCACAGGAATATGTTGGCTGATGAGAGACTTTGGATTATCTCTGGAAAATAATCTACAGGGCTCAAAAGTTAAGATGCAGGAACTGCTTGACTTGTTCAGAAGTTTTGACCTGTACAGATGTGCAAAGGCAGTGTAGAACAGCTGGCTTGAATGTGTATAAAAGTAAGGGCTTCATCAGGGCTGCACTTTGCGCATTACATGATTGTGATCTTGGGGAAAGATATTTAATGAGGTTAAAAGGACACTAGAAGATCTATGTTTTGACACAAAGGTGCTTATTGTCGTAGTGCCCTGATAGTACCTAAAAGCCTCAGATAATGTAAAATGGACTAGGGCATAGACACTGTTTCTTTTGTCTGCAGTAACCTATAATAAGAACATATATTATAATATAAATATGTATTGTAGTTGAAACAAAAACATAATGGCTGGTAGTTTAACTAACATTTTCTATGCCTGTGTCTGAAAATAAGTGTAGGAATTTAATCATTCACTATGTCTTTCAGGAGCATGTAAATAGTGTTGGTTTAGGTCAGCAAACTTTTATGGCTTCAGCATGGAGCCATTCTGAAGGGAAATTTTGACACTTCCAATGTCAGACATGTATTTAAAATTATTTAGTAAACTTTCTGAAGCTACACTTCATGCATTTAAACAAACTAATCTCTTTACAGCTACAAGAAAAAGCAATATGAATTTGGAGACACATTAATCATTGCAGTTTTTCATGAATAATGCATTTGTTTGTTTCTGCATGTTATCTGATAATATATGGTAAAGCATGTTTACCTCTTTGGCATACACATTGCAGCTTTTATGTAATGTATTATGCGTGGAACTTAATTGGAATTTTTTGTTTGCTTTACATTTTTCTTTTAAAGTGCACTTCTCATCTGTGTGAGTGTAGCCAGTACCTTCCCCTTTTCTCCAGCTTTCCCACTCACCAACAGCTGTCCCCTCCCAAATATTTCGTCCAAATTTTGCAAAAAGGTAGAATCTTGAAAGATAATTAATCTTCCAAAGCTTTGTGAAAATGGGTAGACAGGGGAGGAAGAAGTCTCTAGAAGTGGCTCACCTGAGGGATGGGTAACAGCATGAACACTCAGGTTACAGGATTCCAGGAAATCCTGAATGAAAGACCTGATGAGGGGCATGCAGCAGGAATGTGTACTGCTGTAGATACCAAGGGCAGTGAAGCATAACTGTATCTACAGTCCCTGGTGTATCCAAGCAATGCTATGAGCTGCTGTCGCATCCTAACATGAACTAAGATTTGGCCAATGGATGCACTAAGGGACCAAGTTTTCAGTGCAAAACTCGGAGCTCACTTGTCTTCCAGCATATGTAGGGTCTGAGATCTAAAATTATGTGAGATTTAAATCCTTAGGAAACCAGGATTTTTCAGTGTCAGTGCTTGTCGAAACACATGTTTTCCTCTCCCCTCCCCTCCCCTCCTCTCCTCGCCTCTCTCATTTAAAAAAGGGAATAATATTGATCTGGAAGAAAACTCGCCTTCTAGGTGGACACAGCCATCTGCAGAGCTCTGCTGTGCCACCCACTGAAATTAAAGTAAAATTTTCTTACCCTACTTTTATTATTTTTTTCACCTATGCTTCTGCAGTGAATCAAAATATTGCTGTTAAAGAGGAAAAAAGACGATGCTTACGCTGCTAGTTTACTGCTGTAATATTGTTTTATGAAGAGGACTTGGGGAGAGAAAGTATTAGAGAAACACACTGTCACATTCTTCAGGTCTTTTGCTAGGCATGATCCTCAGCTCTGAACCATACTGGTTTATAACAGCTAGAAGTAGGCTGTTTGTGCTCTGTCAGGTACGTCTCTGAGTAATTTCCACTAAGGGAGTGATTTATAAGATGGACTTGGAAAGTCCAAGTTGACAAAGGTGGGCTTTTCATAAAATATGTAATTAAAATACCAACAAAAACAGATCTGTCTTGTGCTTGTCAAATACTTTATTTTTGGTGTATGGTGAGTTTTTTTTTGTGTTGACAGTATGCCTTCAGTAGAAAGCAATATTTCCTATAACTACAGGAAGAGATAAATCACGGCATGCTATTTGTCACTTTAAATAAAAACTAATAATCTAATTAGCTTTTTTATTAAGTGATGTTGTTAATACTTGGTTAAATAAAGCACCAACAAAGAAATATTTCTCCCTTTAATATAAAAACAAATTCTAAAATTCCAGTAGACTAAATGATACAGCTCTCTGACAAATCAATTTTTCTCACAAATATGTGCATTTTTTCTCAAAAATACCTGTATTTAAGTATTCAATTACTTATAAGGATTCTGATTTATTTTTTTTTTCCCTGCAATTGCATCATGAGGAAAACAGCTCTGCCCGATCAACACTTGAGGACTTTATTCCTTAGAAAAATGGGTAGTATATTAGAACAGACAAATAATACCTCAGCTCAGTTTGACAACTGAAATATTTAGATTTAGGTAAACCTAAAAGAAATATGTTTCCATTTCTCCCCCTGACTAAAACAGGGGAGAAAAAAAATGAAAAACTTTCCTGTGGAAAAAATGGATTTTTTTTTTTTTTTTTTTTTAGACGAAATTACATTTCTCATGTTCTTGACCAACTGAACCTTTCAGTTTACAGCAATACTTTTAGGATGGTATGGTGTATTGGCTCCTTTTTTATGAAGCAGTGCGATATATTGCTTTCTGGTGACTATTCCACAGAGGGAGAAAATAATTTATTATTGCTTCAGATAACTGAGTTCTCTTGTAGTGAAGTAGTAGAGGTCAGTGCTTTTGCCACAAAAGCACTGGGCTCCATCTCCTCAATGAATATTGGGTGGGTGAATTTTTTCACTATCAAGTCTATTTGCAATACATGGGTTTCAAAAGGCTTCAGATTACTGACTCCTATTTTCAGAAAGTCATTCAATCCCCTAAACTCATTTCTACCAGTCCCTACAACAAATGGTTAAAATGAGACCGATGTCCTGGAATTAATTTTCTGACATCTGCAAAATAATGATTTAAAGTAAAATTTTAACATTCTGAACTTCCCTGTAGTCTTCCTGACTTGAATTACTTCCCTTGAAATTTCCAGAATCCATGCTTATCTTTTCTTGTTGTTATTGAAACAATAAAACTTATACTTATTGGACTTCTTCAGAAATGATGGAGGTTTTTGTGGCCTGGCGGTTGTGTGCGTGTGTTTTCATTTTTGTTTGTTTTTTTTTTCTTCTTCTCTAGGGTATTTAGCATTAAAAAATATATTTGTATTCCAAAAACTTAGTTATCATTATTTTCAGTTGCAATAGTGAGCATTCAACACTTCCACAAACCATATCTCAAGTGTCTAAAAACTGAGCCTTGGAATCTAAGGAAGACAGTGGTCAACCAAACATTTTAATGACAAATAATTGCTTGGCATCTGTAGTAGGCATTTGGGTTGAGTGGAGTTATCTATGACACCATTTTACTCCCTTAACCTGTTTTTTCTTCTCATTCCACACATCTTCCGTCTCCTGCAACACATGACAACTATCCTGGAAACAAAAGACTATTATACAACATGAATTCATCTTTCTGCCCACAGGGAATCCTTTGGAAAAATATAGGACTATATATTGTGGGTACTGAGTGCAAATGAGAGAGTCTTGCCTCGACTCTGGAACTTCTTAATAGACAGTTTTTATTAGATTTCCTCATCTGTATGTCTTGGAGTCTTTGTGAAGTAAAACTCGTGAATTCTCTGGTGAAATGCATGTGCATGGCAGAGAAAGAGATGTGTTAATAAGGTGGAACCTGTAGAATAAGGAGCTGCTGAAGTTTACTTACCTAATCTTATTAAGACTGTGCAAACATGGATTTTTATTTTTAATTTTTTTTGGGTGGGATCCCTAGATTCTGTAAATTTGTATGAATTTTTGCGTGACGAAAAAAAAAAAGCCTGTCCTTGACGCTAAGGACAGTTTTCCCTTCACTATCTTTCAAGTGCCTTCTCCACAGCAGGAAGGCTCTAACGATTCCCAGTACAGTGGCTAGAAAATGTTACTAACGTGGAGAGGTCTTTTGTTCTGTGAAAAAGCTGAGCTATTTTAAACTCAAAATAAAAATAATAGAAAGGCTGGGAAACTCTGAAATGAATGGTTACCATTAGTGAAATTATAAGTAACTAAAAACGTGGTCTCATCCACTGTCAATCAGCTTTAAGCAGAGGCAGCATGATCATTGAAATCTATTAATGAATGGGAAAAGAGTTAAAGCAGTTAATGTAAATAATTTCCAAATAAGACCTCACGTTTATCAGAAATTAACAAAATTTTCTCACGACAGCTATAGCAGTCCTAGATGTTTAGAATAAAAGCTCCTCTTGGAGAGCTCCTGATATTTGCCCCATCTGTTTTGGAGGGGGAAAATCCAAATCAAACAACAGTAGAAGAAAAGTTTGGACTAGCACTGATAAGGATGAAAGTGAAAATTCAGTCCTCCAAAGATGTGGGCGCGTTTACCTTTAAACTCACTCGCAGTTACATTTATTCTTCTGGGAAAAGTTAAATAGCTGTACTTGTTTGCAGAATCAAGGCCTTAATCTACAAAATACATTTTGTTTCTGTGCTACCAAGTTCCATTGAACTCATGAGTGTTGGCTCTGTTGTGAGAGAGCCAGGAGAGGCCAAAGAGTTTTTCTCTCATGTGAATTCCCATTTTTTCAATCAGGTTTATTCAACTTACTAGTTTTAGGTGTCTGTGCAAAGATAAGGAAATAAGGTGCACAGATAAACAAATACAGGATCTAAATCCAGAATATTTTTCTTATGTTCTTCCCATTGCCATTTTTCACCAAGTCTAAAATACCCTCTGTGAGAAGGTGCAATCTGAGTGGTAAAGATTTTGAAGACCTACATATATATATGCACATATAGTCTTGGTGCACGGTGGTATAGTCAGGCCAGGCTGGATGGGGCAACCTGGTCTAGTGGTTATGGGGATTGGAACTAGATGATCTTTAAGATCTCTTCCAACCCAACCCATTCTATCATTCTATGACTATTTTACCTTTGAGCTGCATTTTATCTTCCTGCCCCCTATGATGTGCTGAAGGACTTTGGTCTTATATTTTTTACATCTTGCCAACACTGATTTCAAAATAAGATTTTTTTAAAAATGCAATATGAAGTTAAGCACTTTTTATATAATTGGTAACAGTCCACTTGTAATGGCTGAGATTGGCATGACTGTTTGTTACATGGCAACTAGTCCTCTCCCCTGTCTGATTCAGCTCTCTGGTTTATTGTCAAGAAACTCTCCTCCCTTTTTCTTTGATCATTTTTTATGCATCACAATACTGTCAAATTTTCTGAGTGATTTTTTCCCTAGGAGTTTACAATATCCTGCAGTCAACCACTGGTATGGATTATAGTTTTTCAGGCTCTTGTGTTACCTTCCCTAATTGTCCATCAGCATCTCTTGCCTTCGGAATCTTTCAAGTACTGCACCCACCTTCTCTCGACCAAACTTAAGTGAAGTACAGTAGGTGGTGTGTTCGTCCTCTTACTGAGATCTATCTACTACAATGAAAAAAGAAAAAACCTGCTTGGTAAAGGCTTATTTTAGCAGTTGGTGTTAATAATATATTTATAAGAAAAATGATCAGAGTAAGGATGAATATTCCTTTTGCAGATGGTAATCCTTTGGTCATGGCCTTAGAAGTACTCAAAGTGAAGTCAGTAGTTCTTTCCAGAGAAGGAACATCTTAGTGATATTCCCTACCCAAGGAGTCTCTCAAATATGTTCCTGCAAACACTTTGCTGTGATGAACTGGTCTTTCCCAAGGAAAATACTCCAAAGAGCATCTTCATCAAGGAATTCCCAACCAGCCTAGTACTCAGAGCAGTGCAACGCTCATGCTCAGATAGAACAAACATACAGGGAAGAGAGATGTTTTCATTAGATTTCACTGGCACTGTGTGATACCACCAGATTTCAGTATCTGAACTGAGAAAGATGATTTAGAGTGCAAATAAACTGTTAGCATAATTAGATTAGACATACCATGGTGCAATTAGAATCGCCTCTGTCAGACCATTCTTCATTAATAGAACTTGTTCAGAACATACTGTTTGCTTTCTGCTTCTCCTAGACTAATTAGTTACATGTATGGATGCTTGGATTGCTTAATTATTTTCATTGTTCACCATTAACATCTTGCTGAACTGGGATATACTTTCACTCAGAAGGAGGCTGTGGAATTGATCTGGATCCAGGAGAGATGGAGTCCAAACATCCACCAGGCTGAAATAACAGTAAAGGTAGAGAAGAGCTTGGAATAGAGCAAACATAAATGGAAGGAGTTAATAGACTTACTGGGAGAGGAGGAAGGTATCAACCAAACTGCTGCTTGGAGACAGATCTTGCTGCTTACTAACAGTACTGAGAAATGGATCTGAGATAAAACAGGAAAGTTATTGGGGTTGGAGGGAAGGAAAAGATGAGGGACAGGTCAGGAGTCCTTTTATGAATTTTTTTTTTCTTTTTAATAACAAAATGTCATGCTCTTGTAGAAATCTTCTGATGTGACAATTCAAAGATCTCCACAGGCATTGGCTTTCTTAGCCTCTAAATTAAAGCTGGTCATGTAATAGACTTTTTGCTTTAGTTAGAAAAAAATAATTAAGTAAATTTGAAGTCTTTTTAGGGAAAGAACCTCAAACAAACACATCTTTGGAGATGTCAGTTGAAATGTTTGTTAAACTTCCCTTTAGGAAAAGGCAATTTTGGAATGAAAAATGCCATTTCAAAATAAGAATAAAAGTTGACATTAAATGAAATGTCAAAACAGAATGAGTCAACATTTCTGAAATACCTCCTTTTCTCAACAGTCTTCAACTGAAGCTGTTTTCTAAATGTGGAATTAAGGCAATTTCTAGCTCCTTCCATCCAGACTGACGTCATGTTACGTTTATTTTATGACCTACTATTTGCCAACAATTTTGGCCAGTACTAGTCTTGCTATTCTGTGAAGGAAGCTTACCAAATCACTTCTCCCAGTGCTTAGATGTACTTTTATCTCCAGGAGAAATTGCTTGCTCGTGCGTGCCAACCGAACAGAAACTCAGCGCATGGTGAAACCTGGTGCCCTCAGTTGACAATGCAGCTGCCTAGTTAAGATGAACACATTACAAAGGGATTGTGTTGCAATATCACTAGAACACATAATTTTTAGTCTTGCCAAAAATACAAGCATTTTCTTCTGTTTAGCTGTGGTGAAAATGCTAGCATCACCTTTCATCTTAATGACTAAGTGTTCAGCTATGCAGCTTTATCCCTTCTAATCTCCTCTCTGACCTTTCCAGTAAACAAAACAGTTTGTAGTTCCTTATGGAATTAGAAGAAAAACAACAGTCTGGCAATATGCCTCTGGTAGCACCTGCATGTTTCTTGGATAGAGAACCCAAACAAAAATCTGACTAAGTTACCTTGCAACTGCTAATATATGCCCTTAAAGGCAGAATCATTAGTTCCTTCCATTTGTTTAATCATTATTCAGTTGTATCTGATTTTTTTTCTCATAAATAAACTTGTATGAAGTCTTGATTATCTGCTCTGGTAAAAATTATTAACTTCTTGGTAACTACCGGACAAATAGGAGGACCTGGGCAGATTATTTTGACATTCAGAATTTCAGTGGTTCAAGAATCCCTTCTCTTGTGTCTTTCAGAGAAATTTGGTCCTCTTTCACTAATTCTGACAGCTTCACTAGTATAAAGGAAATAATAATGATTTTCACTGAAGTTAAAAATTGAAGTCATTTTCCTGTGGCATGCTGAGTAAGGGGGCTAATCTGTTCCGTTGTATTCTACATTCAATATATCTCTCAATTCTGTGTAATAAATTGATAAAATTTATGTATTCTTGTAATATAAAAGGATGGATTACTACGGTACATAAAGGTGGTGCAAAAAGGCAGACTTAAAAATTCACCAACCAGTTTTTTTTCAATATATGACTGCTCAAGGACTTTGGGCATGGATATATTCTTTTAACATACCATCATAATTACATCTAGTGCTAAATCAGGAATGACAGTCTGAGATACTGTTCATATTGCTTTTCTGTTCTTCTGTCAATCTGCCAGATGCAGGTGAAGATGTTCTTACTTTCTAAACCTGGCATTTCAGCCCTAATTAGGAGTGCTTGTGCTGTTAGTTTGTTCAGAGCCCTTCTACTGGCAAGTTGCATGAAGCTTTTGCAGTCCTCTGCTTCGAATAATTTAATGGGTTGATGGTTTCATTGCAATACTTTAAGTGCGAACTGGGGAGTTAAAGTGTTAAGCTCATTTCCTGTAGTGCTTTCCTCTGTATTTTTTTCCACAGTCTCTTCATTTTATTGGACTTGAATATTGGATGTGCCACACTTGAATATGCTATTATTAGAGCTACACTATCCAGATGATAAGCAGATATTTTTCATGCAACTTTTAAAATGAGATCAGTAAATCAATTTCAAAGTGAGTTTTACAAAGCTGAGATTTGTTTGCAGCAGTCACCTCAAACAATAAAGCATCTCTTTTATAATATATGGCACATTTAATCTTATATATAATTTATGAGTGTACCAGTTAGTTCATTACAAGTCTGACTAGAAAGCAAAGGAATGAGAGGCTGACTACACAGAAATCCACCTTATTGAAATGATATCTCTTCATGTTCATGATTTAACTATCTATTGACTAAAATGCACCCTATTTTTTTTTAGAGGCTAGCATACCCTTAAAGAATAAAATATATATAGTCACTTTCCTCATTTTCTTTATCTTACAGCAGGGATTGTATTATCCCACATGAATTGTAGAGCACCCTGTACAATGTATTCCTCATTGCAATAGAAAGAAATAAGTAGGAATTTTGGTGGGTCCTTGAGCTGATTGTCAGTGACATATCCTTAAAAATAAAACTGACTGTAAGTAAGGGTTTGGTTAGTTCTCTGTAGAATGCTACCATTCCAATGTGCAATTGTAGTCTCAATGAAGACAGTGAGAGGTTTTGAACTGATTCAAGATTTATCTGAGAAATGTGTTTGTAACGTGCTACTTCTGCCCTAATCCTGTAGTCAATCAGAATGATGAAACTTTAAGGAAGAATTGGTCTTTTGTGAGGAACTTAATACTTGGATACTTTTCTGTATTTATTGTGCAGGTACCTGAACTGTTCCTCGGAAAGTTGTTGTCCGCTTCTAACTTTTTGATGATTTCCTTCTAGAAAGAAATAATTTTCTGCACAGTGTCTTGCGAGAAGCTATATGTTTTTTTCTGACAAATCTTTTCTTAAAGTATTTCATCTTCTTTGACCATGGTTGTTAAATTCATCTGTTAACCTCCTAATTACTCAACCCCCCGCCCCCCCACCCCCCCAACCCTTGTTTCCTCATTTTACAAT
>VYZM01002884.1:0-96616 GCA_013398915.1 Dromas ardeola | reverse complement strand
TATTTTTGCTGCCACTATTAGTCTTGCCTGACTACATTTCTCTCTTGAAAACTAATTACCCCAAATGCCTTTCTGAAATCAAGCTTGCAATATTATGTTCGACAGATTCAGGCTTTACAAAGTCAGCTTTTAAAGTTCCTGCTTAGTAGCACTATATTCCAAACACTCTGCTTTATTTTCAGTATTGGAAGTATGAACACATAAGAATAATTCTAAAAAGCCATTCTGGGACCTGCAGGATACGTATTTCTAGAAGCAATGCACCCATTACTCTTTGGATGGAAAGACAACCATTTGTCTAGTGAAGTTATTGTCTCTTGCTGACTTCCAGCGGAGGATCTCCGTACAGAATACATGCGGTGTGCAGGGTTCTGCATTTGGAAATGGCAGGAAACAGTCCAAAACCAGTTTCATTCTTACTCTGTTTCAGGGCTAAGGATTTACAGTAGAGGCCCTCTGCAATTCATTTTCTCCCCTTTGGAAATAGCTGACACCTGTTATCTATTCACTAGCAAATTGTTTTTTGTTGATTTTTATATCTCAGCGAATTTCACTGACTATAGGTTTCAAATGCAGGAGGCAGAAAACCTCTTCTTTCGAAATCTTCTGAAATCTAGAGAACACTGCTGTAACTACAAATCTTCACCTGCTACAGCATATCCTTCTTATAGAAATAGCCTTCATCAGCACATAACTGAAAAGAGCAAGTTAGGTTCATAGAACAGTATGTGGGAAGTGTCTCATACGCTCTTTTCATGTTAAAGATCCTGAGGCTCACATTTCAAATACTGCTGCCTTTAGAATTGTTAACACACTGAGACTTTTCAATGATAGGGAATTGTGTCACTCGAGTTTCAGGTAGCAAGGCTGAGCAACTCAAGAGTAAACTTCAGGTACAAAGAAACACTGGTAGAGACATGCTAAGACTTTCCAATGAACGTGCAACTTCCAAATATTTATGCTGTTAAGCAGGAAAAAGTATCAGAAAGAAAACATTGCATCAGGACAATCATTCTGACCTTAAAAATTGACGAATGTATATTAATATTGAAGAAGTGAAGAAGAATATTGAAGAAATGAAGAAGATTATTGCTGAAGAAATCCTCTTTATTTTGGCTGTGAGTGGAATTGCAGAATGGTAAATTAGTCTAGCATCAAGTTGGGTGGTGCAGGGTAACTGAAGGACAGACTCACGAAGGGCACAAGATCAGTCTTAGCTTAAAGTCAAGAATGCTACCCCAGTTTGATTGGTGTTGCAAGTCAAACTAGTTCTTAGTGCAGCCACAGGAAAACATTATCAATAATGCTTTTATATATATACCCCTCCACAAGTGTCCTTGAAAAAACAATGTTGATTTTCCAGGCAATTTCTCAAGGTCCCTGAGGAATTTAGAACTGCTTAACTTTGCCAGATCATTTTCTATGTAAGTAAACTTGTTCATAATGTGTAAAATTAACTTTCCACTGGAATAAGAGATAGAATTACAGTGAAGCAAGCATGCAGATTTTATTTTCAAAAACATTGACAGTGATATTTCATGTTTTGTCCTTATCCTGTTGGCTCTCTAGAGCCTTCTGTGACCTCTGCAGCAGGCATGGTGCACCGAGAAGCCATAGAGATGTGGTTAAGCAGTGGAACTGAGAGCCATGGAAAGACAAGGTGGTTCTTAGTAGCCCTGCTGACCAGCTTGGTTGCCATCATAAGCATCCACAGACTTGTTAGTGGTACTTGCTCATGCTAGCTATGGAATAACAAGAGATTGTCTCATTTTCTGACCCCCATGTCTGAGCAGTACATCTAACAGCAGTACATGTGTCAGGATGGACATTGAACAGACCTTACTGTGTATAGGAGCAGAGTTGGTAATGTTCTAGAACTAATATGAAATAAAAAGTTAAATGCTGAGACTCTGAGACAGCAATTCGCTAATTAGTAGTATTGCTGAAGTTCTGTTTAATCGCTTCAACATTCAGAGGAGCGAAACGTACCTGAAGTACCAAGGTATAGTGCAGCAAGCACACTCATTACCATTCTGCTTTGATATATAGATCAAAGACTTCTTGCATCTAGAGATGCAAGCTGCCATTGAAGTCCATACTAAACACCTGCTTGATCATGTGCAATGGATTGTATTACGTGTTTCATGTCTTTGAGGAGTGCATTTAAGGACCAAGCCTGCTCAATGTTTATTGGTATGATGATATGAATAATTGGTGTAGTATTGAATTCAGCAACATTAGGACTTCTTAGTAGCGTCAAAGAAAAAAATGTGTTATAAGAACAGAGAGTTTCTATGGCTTTACACTTTATCCATCCACACAGTAAAATCAAATCTATGTAGTCATATTATGTACGTTATTCCCTTAAAAGAAATCGAACTGAGTCATTTCTTGTATGTATTTACCATAAATTTCCCAATGTATTCATCCTCTGTGTGTGGAAAGATGCCCTAGGCATCTTCTAAATTAAAGAAAAGTTAATGAGCATAAAATGTTTCAATAGTTTGTACACCAGTGTGTTACAGCTTCAGCAGCAGTAATTGGGCTAAGTCCAATTACAGGTCTTTTAGAAAATAAAGATGGTATTTTATTTGAGACTTCTGCTAGTAGCTTACTCAGGCCCATGTTTTAGGAAAGCAGCAGAGTTAGGTAATCTGCATATTCCCCAGGCTATTCTTCCGTACCACAGACCCCCATGAAAACCCTCTGGAATATTAGACTGTTGGTTGTTTTTTGTGTGGTTTATTTTTGTTTTGTTTTGGTTTGTTTTTTTTTTTTTTATTTTTTTACCTAGTTAAACAAGACTGATAGAAAATGGTGTAGGGGAAAGCATGCCTTGCTCCCAGTTATTTTAAATGGCCTGTCCTTGAGTCTGCATGTGTGTCTGTGAGAATGAAGTTATAACTGTTCCTAAATCTGTGAATTAGTCTTGGTAGCCAAAGGACCAGTCAGGTGAAGGTTTCTTATCAATGCCAACTGTTTAAGCAACTCCTCTCTTTCTTGATCCATAACTTTCCTCCTTTAGCATTTCAAAACTGAGTTTACTCCTGTCTAGCTTGCCTATATTCTCAGGCTATGCCCAGACCACACTTTATGCCAGACACTGTTGCAGTCTTGGCCAGAACGTTCCCTTGCACGGGTCATGAAGACTCGCCACTGTCTGAAAAAGCTTGACCTGTCTCTTCCTGCATAAAGTTTTCTCATCTATGGTTTTCATAATGTTTCAGCAGTTGGAAATGATATATTCTGCTAAAACTGCTTAGCTGTTTAAATGCTCAAAGAAGTTGAGATGGACATGGATGATTATCATCTTTCTTGCCTTTGGGAGAAAGGGGCACCTGTTTGTAAGAGGAGCTCCTGTTTCTGTGAGTTCAACCAAAGGAAGGGCTCACTTTGCCAGACCACAAACTCCTCGCTCCTTTTGGAGAACTGCTGCCTAAATGCCACCCCTAACCTCAGTCTTTCAGCAGCCATAGGGCTGAGCCCCTCACCTGGCACCAAGAACGCGCTCCTTGTTCAGCCAGAGGAAGTTTCTTTCACATTACATTACAACCCTTTCACTAGGTTTTACCTTATTTGGTTGCAAACACAGCTCAGGATTTCCCCCCTGGCCAGAAGGGAGACAGCCCAGGGCTGTAGCTCGTTTGGTGATGCTCCTGACCAGACACAGGCTGCTCAGGGCCATACATTTTGGTTCAGGCCCAATGTCCTGCTAGCATCCATAGGGACTGTGGGCAAAGGAAGGGCAGGGTCGCTGAAAGCCCAGGTTGGCACATGTATGTCGGTCCCTGAATGCCCTCTGTAAAACTTCAGAGTCATCCCTGGGGCATTTCTGCAACTGGTATAAATGATGCCTTCTGGAGTCAACGGCTTTCCTCTTACGGAAGTAACAGAGAGCTCCTTTTTCTTTCAGCCTTATGGCTCTGGGACTGTTTGTGAATACTTCTACAGGGACCAAAACGTGGATACCCTGTGTTCTGGCCCAGGGCAGGACTCTTAGGCAGCCCTCATTACATGTAGCTGCAAGCCTGTAGTTTGCATCACCAGTGGAAATCTTGTTACAGAACTGATTTAAGAGGGGGTTGGTAAATGACTCTGAGGTGCTCAGTGGATCGTCACATATGCTTACCCAGTGACAGGAGAAATAGAAAGCTGATGAGCAGGGCTTAGGCTGGATCTGCTGAGTTTATGCAATAACAAAAAAGAAACTCAACCCTGACAGAAAAGGATTCCGTCAAGTAGCTAAGGTTTCTATTTTATATTTTATTTTGCATATAATCCTGTGAAAACCTCCTACCCTAGCAACAAATGTCACTTATTAAAATCAGTTATGTCTTTCTTTCCACCTATGAATAACGTAGTAAATCACAACTACACAGTGAGTTCTAGCATGTAGTGCAAGAAAGTGCAGTGAAGTTTACAGCATGTGCTTTGAAGTCACAAATACCAATTGCTTATTTGTTGTTCCTTGCTAGACAAGCTCTTCGTTATGATGCACCAGTCAGCATCTGAAAGCTGCCTCGAGGTGGCTACTTACAGCAGGTCTAATTCCCATCAGGTTACCCAGTTTCAATTCTGGAAGAGTAAGAGCATGGCTTATGCTCCATATAGGGCATGGTGCAGAGCTTTGCTGTAGGTCTTGCCAGCAGGTGGGTTATTTCTTCTGTCATGCACTGTGTGCCTGGGTTGCAAATGCATGACTTGCACAAAGGAGAGCGCTTTACCTCCATATCTCAGAAACCTGGTCTCTCTGGTGAGCAGGTGCAACTGATCTTTGCTCCCAATGTGAACACAGAGAAGACTGTAGGGGAAGATGCATGTATGTAAGAGGGGAGGAGAGTGACTGAGGAATGCTTTCTCTGATCGTAGTCTGTGTCTAAATCTAGTGGAACATGATCAGCACAGGTTAAGTGCATTTTCTGTAGTATTGAAAATTTGCAGTTAAATTTTTTTCCTAGTGCTTGAAGAAAGAACAGGTAAAATGCCCACTTGAAGGTGGTGCTACCCAGACAAGGTGTTTCTCTTCCTCCACTCTCCTTTCTCTCTTCATCCAGCACCCTCTTTTCCCCTACTGCTCTCAGAGTTGCTTCGTAACATCTGCTTTCTCACCCTTCCTTCTGCATGCCATCAAGTGCTTTAAAAGACTTCTTATCACCTCCCAGCAAAGAGCATATCAATGCCATCTCCTACTGCCATTCTAATAACTCCAGGTTCTGTCCCTCTTCTTTGAAGGCCCTCAATGTCTGGCCAACATAAAACATATCAATACGTTACCATCTCCTGCTTTCTTCTGTCTCCTGATTTTTACTTAATGTGAAACCTTAATACTAATAACATTTCTTTGAAGTTTGGCAGCCAATTACAAACTTAATTATCGTATATGTATACAGAGGAAAGTTCTTGAGTAGATTTTCTGGCATAAAGTGAATAGAAGTCCAGAGATTTTCCCCTCACGTCAAGTTTTTCCTTATACTTAAAATATTTTTCTGGGACTGAAGTGTAAAAATTATGCACTTGAATCCCCCAAATCACTTTTGTCCTGAGCATTACTCTGTGGGACAACAGGCCACTGACAGATAATCATTAGAACCATTCATTCAGGTTGGAAAAGACCCTTGGGATCACCGAGTCCAACCATCAACCCCACTCTACAAAGTTCTCCCCTACACCATATCCCCCAACGCCACATCTAAATGACTCTTAAACACATTCAGTGATGGTGACTCAACCACGTCCCTGGGCAGCCTATTCCAGTGTCTGACCACTCTTTCTGTGAAGAGTTTTTTCCTAATGTCCAGTCTAAATCTACCCTGTTGCAGCTTGAAGCCATTCCCTTCTTCCCAATAAATATTCAGTATAATTTTACCATTAGAAGGGAAGATTATTGCCTTTAAAAATTTTTAGCTGTATCCAGAAAGGATCACATGGTTTCTACAATGCCAGGATTGAGACTTCTGGAGAATAATTAAATTTCACTCACAGACAGTAGCTTTCTATTTACCATATTTTCCCCATCCATATTATGGCCATTTTACCACCAGTAAGTACAACTTCCTGTATTTATACAATAGATTGGTATATCAAGAGACATATTCATGTCAATCATGCATTTCTCAAAGCAGTGTAAAATGGATTATTTACTAAAAGTACACGCCCTTATGCAATTAGTTTGTGGTGAATATTCTGTGTAAATAACTTACTGAGTGGCTGTGCATTGACCTTTGAAAAGGCGACTTTAGTCTCAGCTCCACCATCCCTGAAGACTGAACTAGTTGATACAGAAGTAAACCTGAATAAACATCATGAATAGACATTGACATGAGCTACTGTTATGGTCAAAGCTAGACTAAAATTTCAGTGTGTGGAAAAGAGAGTTTAAAGCAGTTTAAAGCTGATGTTTGAAATGAAAGGAGCAAAGCAAAACAATGAAGACTAGTCTTAGGTACCAGCTTCAGTTCAGCTAGGGTCAATTGTGATTGAAAATTATGGTTTTAATAGCAATCCTGAATGATTTGGATTTATTTCCATTCCTGGTGGACAGCTGTCTGCTGACTGACACTTCTACTGGCTGTCCCAGATAAGACCAAGGATTGAGTGGACTCTAGAGGCTGAACTACATCATTATCAGCGATCTCTTTAGTCAGAATTAAGATAAATTTCAGAGTCAGAAGTAAGACAAATTTCAGTTTTCCCGTTCAAAAGTGAGAATAAATTTTTCCAAATCAGAGTGACTGATCTGATACTGGCTATGGCCAGGATGTCTGACAAACCCAACTTTCATCAGAAAGCATAAGTTCAGGCTGTTTCAATAGCCTGAAATATTTATCTGGAAGTATCATGGATTCAGTGAGCCCTCAACAAATCCAGGACAGTGTCTGGGGATCCAGCTTGCTATGACTGACTATCCTGTAAATTAAACAGAGCCAGGATCCTTTTATGACATTAAGGCAAACTGCTCAGATTATTTACTACCCCTTCCTAAAGAGAGTTTAAGTGTTCCCTTAACTGCTAGCACTGAGCCTTTCAGGAACTGTAGCAGCTGTCACATTTTCCTGGGAACCATGTTTGGGGAAGTGCCAGTTAGAGTTAAAAGCATGCCACGAGTGACTCTAACTGTTTATCAGTACAAACATTTGGGTTTCCAAAGGGATCTCTGGCACTGCTTCATTTACAGGTATGGGCACAGTCTGTCCGTGCCTAAAGAAGCATCACGTTGCTGCTCCAGCCCACAGGTGGATTTTTGGGCAAAGCAGCTTCGAGTTAGGCTCCCGTGATGGGTTCAGACAGGCCAGAGGCTCAATGCGTGCTGCCATGCAGCCTGGATCCAGGCAGGTTATGAGGTGACCATGTTTGCAGAGTAGATGTTTACTTCTGAGTCATTTGTACTGGACTCCCTTTACAGCCAGTGAAGGTCTTAGGTCATGAGTCACCCAAACCCAAAATACATGAACTTTGCCTTACAGGACTTATTTCCCACCACTGGCTATAACGAGAGAGTGGGTGACCTACCAGCATTTGAAGTGGGATGCTATGGTTGCCGCTCCAGGTCCTGTGCTTTCTGAGCATGACTCAGCAGCTGAGATTTGGGAGGGCTTTCTGTTCACAGGAAGTTTGGGAAGGCTTCCATTTCATGTGGAAGTTAGACTTAAACTGGCTTTTGAGAAAAATCAAGTTCTATGTGAACTAGAACACCAACTTTTTGGACAGAACTATATTACATCTTCTTTGTAGAGATAATGACTAATCATAACACAAGACTCTGGAGGTTAAGCCTTGTTTATTTTTCATCAAACACTCTTTGAAACAGCCAGTACTCCAGAAATAAAAATGATGCAGTGATTTTAATGAGGCACTGCTCCTTTGTCTTTGTGTCTCTCGTCCTACTGTTTTAATGTTTATGTCTTAATGTAGTTTCATGCCCAGTGTTGACCTCCTGTAAAAGATTTTGGGCTGTTTTTTTTGAAACAGTACAGCACCTAACACATGCATTTAGCAGTGATTTACATTGTAGGTGAATTTAGGCATGTTGCACTGGTTCGTTCAAAGCACCAAAGTAACAGTACCAGGCATTCAGAAGCCAGTAATACCACTATATTCACTGTTTTGAATCATAACTGCAGAGTTCAGAAGTCAATCTGAGCCTCCTATACCAATAATTTACAGTAGCATATTGACACCAAATTCTTTCAACATTCATTGCTAGTTTTCAAGGACCCCCACTGATGTCTGCTGCAAATCCCTTCTTGTGAATATTGGAGAAGTCAGAGAAAAGGATTCTGGACATTTCTTGGGCTCATGGAGCCAGTCCCAGTAAGTACATCTTTGAAAAATGCTTTGTTTTAAAGTAGGAGGGCAAGTGAGGCTTGTGCAATGTCAAACAGTCAAACAGGGATCACAAAATGAACATCTGAGGTTATCTTCTGATAAGTTAAAATTATGCTTTAAATATTTTTAAAGACTTTGATGGTGTGATCAGTTCAGTAACTGATTTTATATTGCAATGTTTTAGGTTAGGAGTTTCTGCAACATATTTTAATAAAAGGTAGTCTTTAACACAAGCACACACACAGAGAGAATTATTTACTTCTGTCTATTACAGAAGTTTGAAATGAAAATAATGTAAATTACAACACTTAGAAGAAACTAAATTATTTTATTCTAACGTAAAAGTTTTCTTAAAAATAGTTATTGATGCCAAAATTGGACTAATTTCTATGAAAGCTCCAATTCTATTTTTTATTTCCTTATTTTGAGACTATTGTGTATATATTTTTATCTGCTACCCACAAAACCCCCAAATCCATTCACATTGCATACAATAAGCAATCTTTCAGTGATAGTGACCTGTAAAAGTTAAGGCCAGGATTTGGAAATACTTTCTTATGTAACATGAAGTAAAACAGCTGTGGAACTCATTGGTATGGGACACTGTTACGGTCAGGAATTTAAAACCACTCCCAATGAGATTAGCTATTTACTATTAGTAAGAGTAGTATTTGCAGTTACATAACTAGTGCTACAAAAGGAACTGTAAAACTGTTTTAATCCCCTGCGTGAGAGCTAAACTTTTTCAGGAATAAAGGATAACAGGTGAAGGACAAATTATTTCACATTTGTCTCCCAGTGAATTCTTGCATTTTCGGTTCAAACTTCTAGTGCAGTTGGAGATAAGACACCAAAGACGAATTATACCCCTGTGCCCATTCACTTTTGCCTTCATATTGAATATTGTGTGCACCCTAGTTCCCTCATCTCAGAAAGGATGCGTTAGAACTGGTGGAGGTTCAGAGAAGGGCAACAAGCACAAACAAATGTGTGGCCTGTAGGAATGTTTGAGCAGGCTAGGTCTTCTCAATCTAGAAGAGATGATTTAGGGGTGTAAAATAGATGACTGCAAAAATATGAATGGCCTGAGGTGGGCAGAGAAAGATTAATTTGTCCAATGCAAAACCAGGAAATAACCTAGTAGGAGCTGGGTTCAAACCAAGCAAAAGCAGGTGATTCTCCAGTCAATAGATAGCAGCCTTGTGTGAATACTTGCAAGAGGCATTGTGAACGCAAGGAACTTGAGTGGATGTGAAGAATGACTGGAAAAGTACTTATCTAAGAGATTCATTGTGATTTACCAAATAGACATGCTGTCAAGCTTAGGAATGCCCTGAATGAAAACAGTTTGAGCCTATGAGAACACTAGGAAAGAATGTTACATGCTTTCCTTGTTTTTACACCTCCCTAGCTATGTCCTTCATCTAGATGGATTCTTGCTCTGAACCGCAGGAATTCTTATGTTCTTATTCTTAGTCTGATCCCAAAGGACATTTGATACCTTCCTCTACACAAACTTGTGGGTTCAAAACAACAAATGGTATATGCATTAATTTTTACTACAAAAATAGTTGATATAAACAGACTGAAATAAACTCCTTAGTGATGCTTCTGCTTTCTTGTGGTCCCTACTACTTCCAAACCTGCCACACAGCAGATGGGGGTTGCAGCCACTGGTTAGCAGATGACCCTGGCTACATTTACTGTCAACCTTATACAGAAAAATCTTTTATTCTGTTACAGAGAATTAAAGAAGTCAATCCAAGAGTTATGTCACCACCTCAGAGTGAAATCTGACATTGACTACTTTATATAACTCCAGAAATTACTGCAGACAATAGTCTTGGACCCATTGCATCAAATGAGACAACGCTGGCTTCAAAATACAGTAATGTGTCTCCGGTTATTAAAAGAAGTGTAAGTCAAGACTGAATTTTTTGTTTTTGCAAAATATCAGCTCTCCTATCTCTGTCTGATGAACACTGTTAAATAAAGAAACGTATAATGGACTATGAATATAAAAGAGAGAAAAGGCAAGTCTATAACTGGTGCAGGTGATTCACTTCCAAGTATCTGTAGATAATAAACTCGTGGAACTTTTTGAGACTATTCTAGTGTATATCTTTGAATCCTTAGAAACGATCTGAACAGACAGCTTAAGTGTCACTAATACCATTAGGGTTTTAATAGTTATTAATTCAGCCATTTTAACTTCCAGGTAGCGAGATGCAGTTTTACTTACCAATTTTATTCTTAAAATGTTTCAAGAGGTTGCTGGTGGTAGCATATTTGAGTTTTACGTGTGCCTCAGCATTTCTGCAGGTTAATAACGTCTTGAAGGCTACAGGATTTCCTTTTGGTTTCCAAAATTACATATGCATTATTGCAAATGAGTTCTGCCACAAAGGAATTCATAATGAAAACATCAGAGGGAATTAAAGTGCTTCTTATAATACTTGAGCTTGCTCCATTAATCTGAGGGCAAAATGAATTGAGTCATTATGTTCCCAGATGGTATTAAGGACCAAATGGGCAGCCCTGTCCCAGCTTGATATTTTTTTTTCACTGTAAGTATTTTTTGCTGGGGGAGTGGGTCAAGTCCAGGGGCAGCAAATCCATAGTGGGTAATTGAAGTCCCCAAGTAATGTTTTAATTCAAGTTTTAATCTTTATGCACAGAGACAGCAGGTCATTGTTAACTAGCAAGAGAAGCAGAAAGATTAAGAATGTACACAGTGCATTACCTTGAGAGGAGAGTGAAGGAGCGTAAGTATCTTTTACTGTAGAATCATTTGGCTTTAAAGAGCTGTCTTCTCATATGTATATGCATGACTTCATTGCAAATTCGCTGACGTCTGAAAGGTGTCTGAAAACCATCAGGCAGCATAATATTTATAATAACAGTGTTGTGTTAATTGTGATTGTCAAGGATATGAACAAAGCAGTATCTTTAATTAAGCCAGCTGATCCACCTGGAAAAAAACAGAAAAGACTTCCAAACTTGGAGCTAGTATTTATTAAAGCAGTTGAAAGGTGCAGTTCTGCCACTGCGCTGTGCATGTTTTATAGAGAGATTTGGGTGCATTTTTATTTATTTGTATGAAGAAATATCCAGATGTCCTGAGTGTCTCTTTCTGCAAAAGAAACTTCTCAATTAGCCTCTTCAAATAACACATTCGGTTTTAAGCAGACTGATCTCATACTTAGAACACACTTCTTATGTATTCATGGTGACCGGGATATATTAACACTGGATATTGTAAGCAGGTACAGTTCTGCTTTTGCTGTCCTCCAGGTGGATGTGAATTCACTTTATCCCTGCTAAAAGATGAAAAAACTGTGTAAATATGTTAGATGACACCGAATCTGGATATATACTGCACCGGAAAGCTGCATTTGTTTGTCTATAGTGAGATCTGCACTAGTGTGGATACACAACATTATCTCAGTCTGGAGGTCAATGAGCTGACGTGTGACCACAAGAAACCATAAATATGTATGCAAATTATTTCCTTGCATGTGAAAGTGACAGTTCTGAGAAGTGTTGGAATCAGGCTGGTGGAAGTCTATGTGCACTGCATGGCAAAGCTGAATCCATGCTTTTGTTCAGCAACACGACTCTACCTGTGCCACTGAGCTAGGAATTGTGTGGCCTTTCAAAATGGGAACCAGTAGAGGATGCGTGAGGTTGTCGCTTCTTTTCCTGCCCTGAAACATCTAGCTTATTTCTGTAGAAAAAAACTTTCCTCGAAAAATGGCATCGGCAGAGCTGCAGTTAAAGCTGTCAGGCATATCTTTCATATAAAAGCTTTTTTTTACTGGGAATGTCCTATTTGTTAGTCAGCAGGTTCCTTGGAAATGGCTTGGTTTTGAAAGACTTCTCAAGAAACAAGAAACTGCTTCTGGTCTGTAATTTCTGAGGCTAGAGCATCCATGGCCACAGAGCAAACTGCCAGCTGTCTCATCAGAGATGCCAGGGCTTGCAGGTCCCGAAGCAGGGAAATCCAGTTCCAGCAGAAATCCCCTTTTTAGGAGTTTTTTGACTCTCCTTGTTTCTGCGTGGGCATCCTTAGATCTGAAGAAATGTTCACCTTTTCTCTCTAGCAGAAGCCCAGAATGGAGGATAAAATTAGTCATGAAACACCTCGAAAAGCCTGACATATGCACCAGCCAGGGCTCTGCTGCTTTCCTCTTCAGCAGGGCAAGATCCTGGGCAGTGAGACAGTTGAAAAGCTGTGGCTCTGCCTTCCCAGCATTTTTGCCCCGTAGGGTCTGGGAAAAATTGCATCCCCAAGGGTGGGATTGCAGCAGCGTGTGAACTCTGCAAACCCTGCTAATATGAAGGTGCACTTTGCCACTCCTCTGAGATGATGCATCTCCACAGGAGCACTTTTATGGGGGAGATGTAAATAAGACAGCTGAGCTCCTGCAATGCACAGTACTTCCTTGAGAAAGGAACTCATTGAACATCCTGACAGTCTTGTGTGGTGATGATTCAGGAAACTTAAGAACATTTTGGACTTCTTTATTTGGGGTAATAATTTTGTTTTGACCGACTAGTTTAAGCTAAAGAGTAACTCAAAACGTAAATGTAATCAAGACAACCTTGAGAGTAAAGCAAGAAAAGCTTAATCTTCCCCTTTCAGGTCTCACCTTTGTGCTTTGTACATGTTACTTTTAGTATTAACACAATTTATTTCCAAGTGACACAGAATGCCAGTGAGAATGATGAGCTACCCTGTGACATTTTTAGCATAGTCATGTAATAAATGAAAAGAGAAAGTCTGGAAGAAAATTATTTTTCTTTTTGAAAAAAAAAAACAAAAACGCCGGTATCTCAGAACAAGTTATAAATGGGATTGGGTTTGGATCAGAGACCAAAATCAGAGTGACTAGATCACCCTCATCAGTTTCTGGTTTGGGTCTTCTCAAGGGAAAATAGGACAGGTTCTTACCATTGTCACCAATATATATCCTCATCTTGGTTACTGCATCTTACTTGGTACTTTTATCCAGATCCACAGCCTCTTCTCTTTCCCAGTCTTCTTTGCCTTCTGTTTTCTTCTCGCTTTCTCCTCCTGCTGGTTTTGTTTCCATCTGCTCATTTATCTTTCTCTGCCTTTTGCTTTTTTCCTCCTTTATTTTTCTTTCCACACATCTCAGTCTTACTGTACCCCCTTTCTTTTTCCTTCTTCCTCTGACTGACCACTAAAATCCCCAAATCAGCCCCTGCTGCTGCTATTTGGTTGCCTCTCCTTGCAGCCACTGGCACTAGTTCTGTGCAGTTTGCTGCACTTCATGCCTCCACAGTTAAGGCAAGCAGAAAACAAGGCTTTGAAGACCCCATAGTAGTAAACTGTGTGATCCTGGGAGTTGTGTTTGGATTATTTGCTATAAAATCATCAGTGGAGAGTGATACAAGCAATTCATGCCTTCTGCTAGCCAGACCTTGGCTTCCTCCCTAGACAGGAGAAGAACAGAGCAGCTGGCTCAGACCTGCTGTATACTTCCAGCCTAAGTATCGTGTTATCATTTTTACTGACTGTATAGGGAGACAAAGATTGGGAGAGCGTGTGCTCTGAAGCATTAACTGATCTTAGACATCAGAGGTGGTACTTGGTCCCTCTCAGACACAGAAGGGATGGAGTGAATGCAGCTCTGGGACTGCAAGGGGGCACCAGCAGTGCTTCTGTCTTTCTTACAAAGCTGTGGCATTCCCAAACACTTAATTGAGGACGTATGGGAGGCAAATGAGAAAGTAGCCTTCTAGTACAAAATCATTTACTATTATTCTTATTCTCATCTGTTGGTTAAAACCAGTGAACAGAGCATTCATTTCAGGATTCAGAAGGAATCCTTTTCCTTTCCTCCACAGAAGGAAGATATTTACTGTTTTATGAAATACTAAGAAGCTTTTCTGGAAGTCTGATGCCATGGATTGCCAGGCACTGTCATCTGCCTTTGGCCTCCCGCAGAAGTGAACTTTACTGTCAGTGCTCAGGAAGGTGCGGACAGGCTCGATGCGAACACGCCACATGCTCTTTCCCAGCTTGCTTTCAGTTGCTGATGGCTCTTGTTCCTTCCCCTCCCCCATTCCTATGCCTCTAACAAGTCTGTGCCATTTCATTTGCTCTTTTTAACTGAAAATGCCTCATTAAACATGTTTCTATTTTTTCCATGAATTCTGTATGCTTTTCAGTCACACACAAAAGCCTCAGACTGGAACTCTTGCTTTTCACCTGTTATCTCTTTATGTCAGTCATGCACAAACTTTGAAGGTGCAGTTACAAATCTGTGGCCAAGCAGCTGGATAGCTGTCAAGAACAGAACAGGTCATGTCTGCCAACTTGGGCATTGCCAGCTGTACTGCTGAACATCCACAAAACCCAACCCAAGCCAAACAAAGCCAACATCCCCCGAACATTCACTTGCCCTTTTGAGTCCTCCAGTATTTGAACGAGGAAGGAATCAAGACTTCTGTTTAAATTCTCAGAGGAAAAAGAAAAATATTCCGGGCCACACTCAGAGTAGACAGTTACTCCACAAAATAGTTGTTGAACTGTTGGGATCTAAAATTGTAGTTGAGTTCTAGAAGTGGGGCTGACATAAGGCAATGACAAGGTAGCCAGCTGCAATAAGACAGGAGGAACTGAGGCTTAGTCTTAGTATAATTCTGTGGTAGTGCGGTGAAAATTCTAGGAGTTTTTCGGTTTTTTTTCCCAAAAATTGTAAACGAAATAATAGTTATCCTGAAACAACCCTGGAAAGATAAAATGGATCTTGGTTATTTTCCCTTTAGGCTAGTGCCATTGTTGCTAAGCTGCCCATTGGCGCCAGAGTATGTAACATCTCAGTCATCAGCAATCTGGCAGGTATTTTGTCCCTTATATTGATCCAACAACGATGTGCCAGGCTGTTTGCACCATCTGTCACACCAGAGTCAGAAGGGGGGACAAAAGGTGGACAGCTGGTACTATCAGTCTGCAATACCATTTTAAGGGAGAAATACCAGAACCTGTGTCAAAAAAGCATAGAAAACAAAGAGCCTCAGTGGTGAAAACATGAAAGCAAATCTGTTTCAGATGCAGCAGCTCGTCTTTTCTATCATATTCTCTATGGTTATTAGAAACACATTTCTAAGAATGAAAAAGGTCATGGGATGCCTAAACTGAACATAATCAGTCTTCATTATGTATACTTTTGGTTTTCCAAGGAAAGTAAAGTTGCCTAAAATGACTGGTGATAAAAAACCAATCTGTAATGAGTCCCTCAGCTGCAGAGAACTGGAATAAAACTGCAGCAGAGAGAATTTCTGGATTGATTTTTGCCATAGAATCATAGTTACCAGGGAAGCATTCATCAAATGCTGGCCGGAAGCTGACCTCCATTACTCTGCTCCTCCTTGCAGGTTTGTCTTTGGTAAAAAGCTATTTCACAGTCTTATGAATATGGTGGCAAGAGAGTAATGCATAACCCAAAGCAGGACGCTTGGAGAGATTTTTCATATGTCCAAAGGCAAGTCAACCAATATTCAACTACATAGTGCATCAGCCAGGCCATCAGGCAGTGCTTCAACCAGTCAAATCTGCAAATCAACCAAGAGAGACATTAGGAAATGCATAAAACTATACATTAAAGGTTTTGGTAAAGAGCGTACTGCAGCAAATGTGATTCGGGAGTTACCGCACCATTTTGAAATTTACAGCCAGTCTATACCTTCTGGATTAAAAGTGGTGCCAACATAACATATGCAGCTGAGGATTGTGCTTATATTCCCGTACTTGTTTTGCAAAGTGTTGCAATTTGGTTTTGACAGACTTGAATGATAACTGCAGCACTGAAAATAGAATCATGGCTCATCAGAAGATAGTCACTTTGCATATTTCACTGAGGCCAGCGTAATGCAGAGTGAAGACCAGAAAGAAAACAACTTGTTAAAGATCAGCTGAAGCAAAACAGTCTGGAGTTTAAAGATGAAGGCTTTGCTGTTATATATAGAAATACTGAAAGCCAGGGATTTGTGCTCTGTGGAAAATGTTGAAATTTAAAATTTTATTCTGAGTTATAAGAAATGCAAAGTTGACCAAACCAGATTTTTAAATAGTCATTTGACTAAGAACCTGATTTTGGAGATTTTTCTAATCTAATGACTTTTTGTATAATTACATAATCCATCATAATTGGAAGAATGGTATGACTAGAATATGAAATATTTTTAATGACAGTCTGTAAAAATAGCATTAAGGCATTCTGTTAAAAATATGACTTTCTTTCCAGAAAAACCAATGCATTCTGACGGATGCTGTGATTTTCATCAAAATGGTATTTTCTGATAAAGGAACAGCTACTGAAGTAGTTTTGACCAGCTGTAAGAATAATCCATAAAATTTCCAAAGTCACATGTAACATGGGAGACAGGGATTTAATATTATATAATTGACATTCAGAATGACACAGAGCTGCTGCTCTACAGGTTCTAAAATGTATGCAAACTTCTAAACCCGTCACAAAATAGCAATGACAAAGTAAGGGAGGATACCACAATGAAATTTAACCTCAACTGTCATAACTAAAGTAGGGAAAAATGCAATTCGAATTTTTTATTGATATTGCATATAGCAATATTGGAGTCATAGAAGTTAAGCTGTGATTAATCAGATATCTGACCTGCCTGTTATCTCTCTGCAGTAGCCATGGCCAGAGTTAGATTCATCTCAAGCATTCTTTTGCCGAAGTTGAAGGACAATAGACAACAGTCTTCCGAAAATATTCTCATTATTATCAGCCTTCTGTCAAAACTACTTAATGAAAACTTCTTTCAAGAAAAGTTCTCATATCATACAGAGATATTTTCCAAATCTAAATAAGAGGAGAGAGAATGAGATCGTTTGAAGTGGATGCTATGATACTGGGAAGTATCCTCAATCTTCACGTATCTCCTCATTAAACAGGACATGCGTAATAGTGCATGGTTGAGCCTGCATTAATTTCCTTTGTAAAAGAAACAAAGGAAAGAAAGAATGAAAAGTTCTGCAATCCTCTTCTGGTGTAAGTCAAAAAACTTCATCATCCTTATTCTAGACATTACTGGTTTTGAGTGACTCCTCATTACTCTCACCTTCACTGATGTCTGCAGTCTTATGGAGATGCTCTAGGTCTGCTAACCACACGAGAAGTGATGAGACTGGGGCCTGTGCGGCCATATCCTGTAAAACAACATCGATGCTGCATATAACTTCATTAATGGTGGATTTAATTACAGAATCACACAGAATCACAGAATGGTAGGGGTTGAAAGGGACCTCTGGAGATCATCTAGTCCAACCCCCCTGCCAGAGGAGGGTCACCTAGAGCAGGTTGCACAGGAACGCGTCCAGGTGGGTTTTGAATGTCTCAGGGTTAAATGCAAATACTAGCCTTGACCTTCTCTTTCAGGGTTGGCATTGGAAAAAATGGTTGTGGCAGTCAGGAATTTAGCTGTGAAGCAAGAATTGAACACTTAAGACTATTTTCCACTATTTGCAACAAGATCTTTCAGAGTATCTATGAACTCAGAAAAATCTGGGATCTGAAATTGAAGTACATCTTCTTTGCTGCCTATCTTTCTACTCACCATAGGATCAATTCTTTCTTATCAAGTGCTGCTGTTGTTGAAGGACCAGTTGTCCCTCAAGAACATTTGTGATTTCTCTTTGCATTTTAAGGATAAGGATCTACCTCCTACATGATCCTGGGTTGGAAACGAATAAATTTCTTGTGAGGTGAAATTCATTTCATGCTGTTGCAGGAAGGTGAAGCAGCTTTCCTCTGGGACAGTCTTTGGAAAGCAGCACTTCCAGTTCTGCTTTTACTTTTGCCTGTGGGCATTGTTGCGTTAAGACTGAGTATCATAAATGGGGATGCTTTGCAAAAGAATAGATAAATTCTATGTCAAATTTTGTGCATTAGATCACAATGACAATATTTTTACCAAGTATTATTATTACACTCTCATGAGTGTACTTTGCCTAATAATCTTATTCCATATTATTTCAACATTCAGATGAATCCATCATCTGAAGTAATACCTGCTTTCTTCAGTCTGAGTCTCAGAATAGATGAACATTTTTTATCACTGTCAATAAGAAAATTACTTATGTGACCCTTGATATTGAAATGAAACTCAATTATGTTGACCTTGATATCCAAATGAACTGTCTAATATAAAGATTACACATATTCCAGTCTTTTAAAATTACCAGAAGTGATCTACTCTTTCATATGATAGATGAATTATTAAAAGAAGTCAGGTGGAGAACTGCGAAAACTTTTGGTTAAATTAAATGGAAGCTTTCATTAATAATTTATTTAATATAGGAAGAAAATCGTAACTAAGAATTGTCAGGAAATGGAGAATGACTTAGGTCAAACTTGTCCCAAATTATCATTCTTCCCCAATAGAAATGAAGGTGAAACTAAGCAAGTGTATAGACTGTAGTTTCAGGGGTGAGTTTAGATCAGAATGGTAAAAGCAGAAATTACTACAGCCTAGAAAGCTAAATATATTAAAATAAAAAGAAGTAGAAGCATTATTCAATATCCTAGAGGATTTGGTAAAAGAATACTGCTTGCTGGTGCACTTGGTGATTGCCAACAGTGCTGTGCATGGGGTCTGTAAGATCAGGTTCTGCTCTGAGATGTTACCAGTCAAGAAGGTACAACAGCCTGGGCAGTAGTCAAGCTCCTCACGGTAGTGTGTGGGCACAGCACTCCATGGGTGGGACACCTTACAGGGTATGACAGCCTGTTTCTTCCAGTTTGCACAAGCAGCCCCATGCGAAATTCTATGTTCAGCAGGGTTAAAAGTGGTTTTCTTTGCTTGAGGAATAATCCTACTAAAGACAGGGGCCTGCAGTCTTCATAGAAGAGAGCAGCTGTCAATTAGAAGAGACCTAGAATATCTTTCAGAAATTGCTTGATGAAAAGCATATGTCAGTACTTCTCTTCCTGTGTTCATTTGCCTTTTTGAAGAACACAGAGATGTTATTTATTTTGTCAAAAGAAAGAAAATGTCAAACCTTTGAGCTCTCGGCCTTTCAGCAGGTGAGCTCACCAGTGTATAGAGGAGGTCATTGAGCTGAACTCTGGCAGGGATATTAATATTTTATAATGCTTTGAATCAGCATAATTTACCTCATCAGTTAGGTCATGTCACAGTCCTGTGCCTTTTAAGCCCCGAAACATCACTGGGAGTTACAAGCCCTGCTCTCACTGAAGGCAGGAGGGCTCTGAACGTAGTATCAGCTCAAAGCAAGCTCAGATCCCATGATGCTTTAAAATAAAAACAGAACTAATTTTTAATCCTTTTTGCCGAACAAAGAAGGAATGCAAATAGACAAGTGAGACGTGATATTAATAAATAAAGACAATTGAATTCTCTCTCTGAACCAAATCTCTGAACCAAGGAGGAAAATTGGGCAGAGCTATCTCTATGTGTTCTTGGTATGGAGGCTTTCTATAGTGGGATCCTGGACTATGGCAAGGGTTCTCAGGCTTGCTGATAACAGGAAATGCTAACTGACAGCAAAGCATTTAGCAGGAGCAAAGGACTGCACAAGGAGTAAGTTAGTTTATCTCGGCAGAAGTGAAATCCTAATGATCCCATTTGCAACAACAGAACAGCAAGTGCACTTACCAGTGATAAGTTATTACATTTCAAAGTACTTTTAATGTATTTAAAACTAAGTGAGAGGAAGAACAAGCAAAGCTCTTAAAGATATGCTCACTTGACTTCAGCATGTGGTATCTGCCCTATTGACTTGTGCTTAGTAGGATTCCTTACTGTGCTTATTTCCCAATCTTATTCGCCACGTGTCTCTTGTTTAAGGTTCCTTGAAGAGTCCCACCAGTGCTCTTGAGTAACCCCTTCTGAGAGGTATGGAGGCAACATCCACTTCATTGCTAGAGTTAGCATATATCTGGCTGTGGTGGGAGTCAGGAAAACCCAGCTTTCTAGCTTCCTGCAGCATCCTGGGTGGCTCTGGGACGTGTTGCAGTTATCTTTTCCCAACATTAACCTCATGATTCCCTTCTGTCTTCTTAAATTTGGGAAATGCTGACTGATGTGCTTGCCCAAAAGCATGAGTAGGAATTATCTCTAGCAGCTCATGTGAACAGTCATACCTGCCAAGGCACCTCAGTTCAAAACTGCTTTAACCCTGTTGTGTCAGTCTTCCTTCAGTGTAGCCGCTCAGTGTTGCAAAGCTTAGTGATAATTTGGGGATGCAGAGAAGATAGAATTTGCAGAGCAAATATATTTTCACCTGTGCCTTATGCCATGGCCTCAGCATGTGTTTTCAGCAGTGATATGATAGTACCCACTGAGCCACCTTGCTTCATGTGTTATACCAGTCTATAAATCTCAAAATAATTTTTCCTTCAAGACTTCCTATTTTACAGCCATAAATGTGCCTGCACACTGTAAGCACCTGTTGGAACACCATCAATTATGGTAGCAGCAGGAAAACATTGAGGGTATAAGAACATGCTGCTCAGACTTTTTCAGTACTAAATTCACATGTATTCCCTCACCTCTTCTATTTAGAAATCATAAATTATGTTGCATGAAAGTTCATATTCGTGGGCCTAAGTGACAAACAAATTCAATAATTATGACTGAATTCATAGTAATGTCCCTTTGCTACTCTCCTACTAGGACTGGAAAGGGTCAGGGAAGCTTCTTTTATATGCTGTTCTGGTTTTTTTGTGCTCAGAATATCCCACTACTAAAGTGGGTAAGCCGGTATAGGAGAGTACGTTCTCAAGAAAGCAGGAGTTAACATCAAAATCTAAAGTAATGCAGCTTGTTTCAGGCAAACTCTGTAAACATTTATATTGTGCCAGTTCTGCAGTCAGGAATCATTTTTAAAATCTGACAATGGCTAAATTAGACAGTTTTCCATTACTGCCTAGAAAAGTAAAAGCATAATTGCCACTTGCGTCTGCTAAAATGGATTCTGCATTGTGATATTTAACACATACTGAATGTGCAAGCTAAAATCAATAAAAAGTAGACTGAAACTTTTTCCTTTCCCTCCCTTTTCTTATTGTTGCCTAGGAGCGGTAGGTAATTGATGCAAGTATTTATTGTAGAGGTTTCGATAATGCTTCTTGCATAACATTTCTCTATAAAATCTGTGTATTCCAGTCAGAGTTCACAGCAAACTTACTGAATGAAGTGCAGCAGGTTTGCTATAGGTAGTAAGTAAGGGAGGCTTTTCAGTGGCAGAAGCTTGTTGCTGCTTTTAGGACTTCTGTAGGCCAATATGAAAATATAATTCTGGAATATCAGGACCGCAGCAGCCTCCTCCCAGGAGGACACGTCGTTGTCTTGTGCGCTAGGGCAACAGAGGTTTTGGGTAGTTGTTGGGTAATTTGGCTTGTGCATTGTTGATAAGGGGGTTTCCCCTCACCTGAGGTCCCCGGCTTGTGGGTGGTAGAAATGGCAGTACACAAGAGAGAATTGTCCCATGGGTTATCTCTAACCTGTGGGCCATCGGCTGTCACCTCTGTGTAAGCTGGTCACTGGGCGCTGGTTTTCAAAGAAGATACCGTTCGATAATGCATGATCACTAGTTTTCTTTTTAACAATCTCTGAAAACATGTGGTGAAAAGAAGGCAAAGTAAAACCCCCATAAAACCTTCCTTCTCAAATTAACATTTTGGGCAGTTTTCACACACTGGTGTCATTGACACCACGGAGTTTCTCTTTGCTCAAACATGGAATAGCCATGGAGACATTGTGTATATATATTAAACCTGAAAGAATAACCTGAAGAGAATAATTTATTTGGCATATTGATCTACCATCTCACCTTTTTATCTGCCTTGTCCATTTAGACAGAAAGGTCTTTGGTCACATCCTGACCCCAGTAAAGTCAATAGCAAAATGCTGATAGACTTCACTGAAGCCTGGATCTTACCCTGGGGGTTTTCACTTAGCAGCTCTATGGAGCCTTGATATTTACAAAGCAAAATGAACTGATTATTTAAACAAGAATACAAGGAATGAACAAATAGTTTTGTGAGCACCAAAAAAGAGGTGCTTGGTCTGGGCCCTGGGTCAATTCTCCAGTGTCTAATGAGAGGTGAGTGCATACCTCAGGCTTTCCCTCCAGCTTCTTTTTGATAGACTGGTTTCATGAGGCTATTGGGAAGATAATACTTCAGAGACATTTGCCTCTTTGTCAAATCTGGTTTTAGTTAAGCAATAGGAATCAAAATTACTGAATGGGAGGGAAGGGAGGAAACACAGTTACAGAGAGTGATTGTATAAGGCAAGTATTCTAGGAAAATACTTTAAAATGAATCTTTTCACAAGAATTTTAATTGGTTGCCCTTTATTTCTGTTTTATTTTAGAGCTTTTTACCATTAGTCTCAAAAGGGAATTTTAATAGATCCTTCATTTTCACTAGATGCAGTTTTCTAAAGTGTGGCATCATGAAATCTAATAAGCATGTGTTTCTTCACTCTTACGGTTCCTCTAAAATAAATTAATGTTGAAGTTTGTCATGGACTATCAGAAACCATAGAGAAGGAGGGAGAAAAGCGTCTCCCCTCAATTCCTGTTGCTTGTCCTCAACATGCACCAAATGATAAAATAGAGAGTTCACAGCTGTGTTTTACATAGCTATCCATATGGTTAAACATGGATCAAAGGGAGGTGCTAAGTGTGCAGAAAGGTATGACCTTTTTAGATTTTAGGAGAAAATATTTTGGAGAACTACAACTCGAGTAAATGAAGGGTATACTCAATGCCTTTCCAAAGAATCCTAAAATAAAGCAGGAAGAAGAAGGAACAAATTAAAGGTTCTTTGAAAAAGAACAGCCATAACATGCATGGATAAGGAAGACTCATAATGAATTGCTTGAAGACCTCATGTTTAAAGACCTGTAGAAATGGAGAGAGCAACTAACAGAAGAAAACCAACTTCTATCAATTATCCAAATTGCACCCATTTTGCCCAAGAATGTCTAAACCGTTAAGCTTCTTGTAAATCTGTAATCTGTCTTCAACAAAAACACAGTTTGCAAAATTTGAGCACTGTCATGATTTAACCCCAGCCAGCAAATTGGACCATGCAGCCGTTCACTCACTCCTCCCCCCTGCGTGGGATAGGGGGAAGAGGGAGAAAAAAACCTCGGGGATTGAGAAAAAGACAGTTTAATAGAACAGTGATGGAAGAGAAAATTAATAATAATAATGGTAAAAGAATATACAAAATGAGTGATGCAATGCAATTGCTCACCACCTGGTGATCAGTTGCCCAGCTCATCCTGAGCAGTGATCATGGAATCCCTGCTCCTCAGCCAACCCCCATTTATATACTGAGCATGATGTCTATGGTATGGAATATTCCTTTGGCCACATTGGGTCAGTAGTCCTGTCTATGCTCCCTCTCAGCTTCTATGAGAAGCTGAAAAAGTCCTTGACTGCTTAGCCACAACTAAAAACATTAGTGTGTTATCAAGATTATTCTCATCCTAATCCAAAATCCAGCACTGTACCAGCTGCTAGTAAGAAAACTAACTCTATCCCAGTTGAAACTGAGACAAACACTGACTACTTGTGTAGGTTTTGAGCACCCTCAATTCCTGATAATGTAAGTAAGTGTATTCAGCAGGATAGGGTACTGGGAAATTGGAAAAACCTGCGACACGTCTTGGAATGTCCAGGAATTTTCTGTACTATTGATATTGATAATTTTCTGAAGAGTATTATGCTTCCTGGGTATGACTTTGTATTTTACAGCTTGAGATCAAAAACGTGGATGTAATTTCAAACTGTTATATACAGTGACATGGTATTGAAGAGCTCTGAGGTATTGATCAGAACATGCAGGAGAATAAATGACAGACTCAGGAATGGATTTAAGTGATGGACTTCAGCTTTATGGCTTTAACAAAGCATCTGGGCAATAAATGTCTAAATTACACTTACATAGGTGGCAGTTAGAAGTCAGTGCGTGGTTACAAGAGTCCAGCCATAAAATCAGTGATTTGTGGTGGAACTCCCTCTTCAGCCCATACAAGGATATAGCCTTTTCCCCCTTGTGAGCTGGTGTAGAGGTTATCAAGAAAGGATTCTCCTAAAGTCTCACCTTTCCCTGCTGCTAGATGGGTCTGGGCTCAACCAGCCTAACTGTAGATATCTCACTGAATTGCCCAAGTTGGAGGAAAATGCACGAAATCAAAGATGGAATGGTAATACCCTCAAGAGGTTCCTGTTCTCAACTGACTATATAGGAGTTTGGAGCAACTGGTAGCCTTAGCTAGGCACTCCAAGTACATTTCTAAGATTCGACTGGTTGAATCCAGCTATGGTCCATCAGCTAAGTCTGTCTCGTTTACCCCTGAGAAAAGAATGAGAGATTCTAGACAAATTTGTCTTACCATTCTAAATATGGAAATTTCATATCTCACCATGCTTATATTATAGGGAGGAAGAAAAGAAATGAAATTCAGAGGGTGACAGAAATACCTTTTTGATCCCCAAAGACTGCCTAAGTGCCTTCTACTGTTAAGGATTGAAAGAGCATCTAACAGTAAAGACTGGAATTTAGCCTGTCTCAGACCTAATCTGCTTCAGCTAGTGAGCCAACCTGTTTTTTGGTGAAGGATTGAAACAGAAGTGTCTAGCCCCTGTCACATTCTCTGCTACAGTCATTGCCCCTCTCTCATTGATGAGGATAGGAGCATTGAGGATAGGAGGCAAGTGAATGGAGATAAGTATATCCTAAGTGTAAGGAAGTGGAAAGGTGTATGAATACATTTTGACAATCTGCTTCCATATATCATAAATTTGTGCTGTATAGGCTCAAAAATTCCTTCCGCTACACATCATTGTGCAACCCTTCTCATGTTTTTAAATCCAAGGGGCAATCACTCACAGAAGGCCTTTTATTGGTGGCTTCAGAAGCAACTAATCCATGGTGTGGTCTCTGCTGCATCAGAGGCAATCTGCCTGGGTATTCTAGTTCAGTGTAATTCAGCTGGGCCAGCTGCAGATCCAGTAAGCCTGCATATTCAGAAATGAATTTTTCTGTTTGTATTTACAGCAATCCCAAGGGATGTGCTTTGCTTGGACACTGACCCACTGGTAAGACAAGCTTAGACCCTAGTGGAATCTGACTCCCAGCACCCAAGAATCCAAATTCAGGGCCTTCCAGGGGCCAAATATCTCAGCTGCCTCTGAAGCAGTCCTACAAGAATCTATAGCAAAACGCAGGAGGGGCAGCTCAGATAGCTAATGTCATCATGCCCTTGTCAAACTGATTCCAACCTTATGTGTGCTTAGCAATCCTGGCATCCAGTACCTAAAAAGGCCTTGTTGTCTTTCCGAGTAAAAACGTGTTCATGGCTATATTCCTTCAGTGTGACCCCGACCCTCTTTCTCTGCTGGTTCGTTTCTGAGCACATTAATTTCAGTGACACTGCTTCTTGCATAAATTGCCCATTCAGTCATTCCAATGCACGTCTGGAGCTGCTCCTTCGCCGCCTTAAGAATGAGACTGCTAATCCTGGAAACCAGCAAAAAGACTTCAGCAAATGCTGCTTTAATCAGTTGACTCCCATTCCTACAAAGGTGATTTCTGAGTAAATGTACTACATTGAAAGCAATATTGGTTTGGAATATGCGTCACCTTTCTTGTCTTGATGCCAACAGCAGCTTTAGTTAGAATATCTCTTTTTAGTATATTGCAAGTCTGTGTCAGATCAGATCTCCCTGATCCGATCACAGCTCAAGATCACAGATGAAGAGGATTCAGGGTGAGCTACTTATTGTTCTTCTTTTTTGTCTTAAGCTTATAGATGAATCAAATATGCTGGAATAAGACTTACAGTCTCCTACATTCATCAAATTCCACCAAATGTTTTTGGAAACCTTAATTATCCAGGATTTTCTGCAGTCCTAAAGTTTGAGACTGGCCCCACAACTGATAAAGCTCAAATAATAGGCAAACTTGACAGGGCTCCCCAGATTTGTACTTCCTACAGAACATAATTATGGTCCTGTGGATGTCAAGAGTGACAGACCGTGGAAGAAAACTCCCTGAGCTAGCTGTCATTTTCACAGGCACTCACTTGACATCTATCATCACGTAAAGTTGGGAGCTGGGCTGCTGACCGGTACTATGGTTTAGGGTTGCCTTTGGACCTCAGCATTTATCGGTCACATTTTCAAACCTGAATTCAGGAATTTTGAATGGTGCACTGACTTTCATGTTGGAAGACTGCTAGCATTCAAGTAGAGAGCTCATAGCTAACATTGCTTGAAGCCTGTTGAAAAGATAATTCTTCAGTTACCCTAAAAATGTATCTCTCAGAGGCAATAATATTTTTGAACTAACTGTTTTCTATGATATTATTGAAAGAAACTGGAACTGAATTTTCTCTGAGGTTTCAGAAGCATTATCTTTTTCTCCCCAGTAGAATTGTTTTCTCCATTTTCAGCTTATTCCCATTATTTTGGGGCATCAAGATGAGGATAGAAACGTAATACTTAGGAAAATTATTATGCAACCATATTCCCAGAACAACCTGATACACAAAATAACAAATCTTTCAAAAGCAGAGAATGTCCCAATGTGAAGTCTAAATTTGGAGCTCTTTGCTAAGGGTAGTTGTTTAGGGCAGTTATGTGTACATCTTAATTCCAGCTCCACTCCTTTTTCATTGCCTGAGCTGCAGTCTGAATTGTTAGGAAAAGTTTAGATGTGAACAGGATAGTCATACAGATTTGTAGGGGCTTATTTAAACTGAAACTTTAAGCTTTTAAACATTGTTCCATGGTAGCTCTAAATCTTGTGGTCAATAACTGTGTAACGTACTGGATGCCAGTAATGTCAAATATTTCACACTATGTTCTGATGACGCTTCAGAATAGGGGACAATAGTACCTTTGCAATTTAGTCACAAAAGGCAGGAAATATTAAAGGAAATGACTGAAATAAAAACTATGTAGAGATTTGTCTAATGAAATAACCCAAAGTATGTCTTGCAGAAGTGAAGAAAAAAAAAATAAAATCTCCTCATCCAATGAAAACAGCTTTTTGCTAAAGGATTTGCAGGGAAACAGGAAAATTCAGAGAACAGATACTCACCCCACAGTATCTTACCTTCTTACACAATCAGTGGTTTAGTCCCGGCAGTTTTCCGTATCGCTCTTCAAACTGCAGGAAACATGAATAAAAAGTAGTTGACAAAGTTTCACTTTTCTATTCACAAAGATTTATGAACAATAAGTAGCAAAACTGTTCAAAATCACTCAGAAGTATTTATGAATTAGAAATATCTGTTTCATGCTTACAAAGTGCTGGTTGCATAAATTGAAACTGCATGGTCCTTCCTGGTGGTGGGCTACGTGCCATAGTTCAGTTTCTCATCATGATAGCTGTGGTACACCTAGTGATAGGGTGGATTTGTATATGTAATTATGGAAATTCAGAGCTTGGATTATGCATTTTTTGTTAGAACAACCTCTCCGAGCTTCGTCATGAAGATTTCTGTTAAACAACTTAGATGGCCAGAATCCGTGGCAAAGCAGCTGAGTGTGAGTGGTGTGTACCCCTGCACTCTCCTTGCTTTCCAAACCCAAGAGTTTCTGTGTTCAAAATGTGTTTAGGAAAGTTACTGAAAATACAGTTTTGTACTTGTGAGATGAGTTGAAATAAAAGTCTCCAAAAAACTCCACAATATTTTAAAAGGCAATTTTAGTTCTAATGGAGCCAATCACTAGATGTACCAGTCTCACTAGATTTGCTTCAATTTCCATTTGAGTCAATGGAGAGAATCCCATTGGCTTTAAGCAGGAATTAGATTAGCAGGATTTATGAAGCAATTGTGTTCAGTCTGTGTTAGGAACAGGAAACTCTTGAAATTATCCCCTTTTTGAGGAAATCAAATCTCTGTACCTTGGCTTCAGATTGCACATCGAGAAAGAAGCAGAAAAAAGGCAAACTTCCACTTAACTCAGATAGTCTGTGTATATTGCAATGTGTGGAGAGACAGAAAAATGCCCTCCACAACAGAAGCCTGATAGAAACAATAGTCCCATCCGTAGCTTTAGAAAGGAATAAGTTGAAATATTTGGGGAGCAGGAATTAAACATGCACAGTGCTTTCAAATTACGGATATTTTAACCTTTTTTCTTATAGTCTTTATTTATATACACATCAGGCCTTGAAGCCAAATTCAGTAGAAAGTAGCCTGTGGTCCTGAGACGATTAGCTCTGACTGGTTTCTTTTTAAAAGAAAGAAAAAGCAGAAATGTGTGTACAGACAGGCTTTGAAAAACATATCTTTCCATGATAAAAAAATTATGTACTGTACTAACTGCAGCAAGAATAGCACCTTTTCTTCTCACCTTTTTCACAAAGCCTATGTGTGAGCTTCTTTTCTCTCTTTCCTCTGACACAGCCTCCTAATTTAGCCAACCTTTCATTTATGAATGGGGTCTGAGCACAAAGTTCAGCCTATTTCCAAGTTCCTTGAGGGCTCAGAGGCAAACAAATCCATCTTTAAATGAAAATGATGAATGTAAGTCCAGTAAGTCCTATATATATTTTTTTTCTAATGACATCAACCTCTGTTTTGCCTGCCTTACCTGGAAGTCTGCACGCTCCTTGTCTGTGAAAGAGCTCATACTTCATTCAGAAACCTCAGAGAGAGTTTGATTTAGGATGTGGATTTTACTGCTGCCTATTTTTATGGCAGAGGTTTATATATATGTGTCTCTACAGTTCAGTGGGGTTAGAGGTGTGTCATCCTGTAGAAGCATCAGTGCTTTCTATTCTCTCTAGTTTCACCAGAAAGGCCTTACTACTTGTGTTGAAATTTTCCCATTATTTAAAGGACATTTGGTGCTTTAATAAATACATCTGTATTTCACAGACACCTCAGCATCTGACCTGTCATTATACAGGTGTAATACAAAATGGAGAGAATGTAAGAGGCTTTCCTTTCCCCAAATTACCCAGGGAACTAGAGAGGAGCTGTGCAGTATTGTTGCCTATCTTTTACATCTCAGCCGGATCCATCTTTGTTACCAGGTCTTCTATTGAGAAGTCACAATTCTTGCAGTGAATAATAAAATAGGAATGAGTTCCTTTTACAGTAAGACTTTAAAAGGTCTTTAGAATTATACTCAGCCATACACAAATGAGCTCACATGGAGATTACAGTGCTAGCAAGGAGGGATAACGTGGACAGCATTGTAGGTCTTTGTGTGCTTTGAAAATTATGACTTGACTACAATATTATGCAGTCCTTAAAGTGCATTAAAAATGAATAGTCTAAGGGCAGTCAGTTGCATACTCAGAAAGATTCAGTGTCTTCAAAATTATAGTGTTAGGCATGTTTATCCAAACCAGTGATCAGATGGGATAACTGGATGAAAATTCCTTAAGTGCTTTATAATGACTGTGGCTTGCAGAGTAAATCATACACATTTTACAGTTAAAAATAAATCGAGCTTATTTTGCTACAGAAACTATTGCTGCTGCCTGGTGGTGTGTCCTCCATTATCATGCTTAAATCCAGGCATCAATAAGAACCTATAAAATACAGAAATGCCCCAATGTAATTCTGAGTATTTTGAACCTGCTGCATTTGATAGCTAATTTAAATATTATAACTCTTAATTATTTTATTTGTATTATTATTATTATTATTTTTACAAAATACATAAAGCAAGTTAAGCCTGATAGAGATGCAGCTGGAAAATTGTGAAGATTAGAACCTTGATCCTGGAATTTTCTTGTGGATCTGCAGCAGGATATAGTGTTGTGATGCTCAGTTGCATGCTGTCATTTCGGAATGCGTTGCTGCAGATGAGGTACCTCTGCTCCCTGCAAAGTGTTGGAAGAATTAAGACAGTCTCAGAATTGTGACATAAAACTGAGGGTGTGACTGAGCAGCTGTCAGAGTCGGTTTGAAATCCTCTTGGGGTCCCCATCACCTGAGTATGGAATGGTGGTACTGAGTCAAATGAAGATTCATGCCTGTAACTATTTTCTGAACCTGCTTCTTTGAAAAGGTGTACAAGAGGCCTCGCTCTTATTTGGAAAATTGGCAGCTGGAGAAGCTTTGTTTTTGAAATGAAGCTTTTATTTCCAGACTCCATTGCCAGGACTGTTTATGCATTTTATCTTATGACTGTTTGGGCACAATGCATAGGGAAGTCTGGGAACAGGCAGCAGAACCAGATATTTCTCTCTTATAAACCAAGGGTCTAGTCACCTGGGCTATGTGGTTTCCTGCACTTTCTTTCTTTCATGCAATGACCCTTGTCTTTGTTTCCACAGCACGGCTCCATGCAGCAGGGAAGGGTAGGAAGCTCATTTCTGCTGCCTTACTGATTCAGCTTTATTTAAACAGGAGGGTATGAACCTTTAGCTGAAGGAGGATCAAATCTGCCATATTCTAAAGAAGTCCCATACACCACTGAACTGCTCGATAAAACTGAGCCAGCATCCTTCCCTGCATTTCCTAGGAAGCTCTCTTTTGCATACAGTATTAAATGTTATCAGCAGCTCTTAAGCCTGCTCTGAGAAAACCTACAGAATTGCATTTAGAAATCTACCTCATAGAAGTGATAACCTTCAGAATCCTTCTTGGGCTCTGATATCACAGAACCACAGAAAAGTTGAGGTAGGAAAGGACCTCTTGTCCAACCCTTCGGCTCAAGCAAGGTCACCAAGAGCAGGCTGCTCAGGCACTGTATGTGACATGAACAGAGGTTTATTAAGGCGATAACAGTTCTGTCTTCATGTAGAAACAGGACTTTTTAAATTTCACTGCAAAAAAAATTAATAAATTGTCTGAGGAGCCATTCAGGGCTTTTGAGGATTAAATTTTTAGCTTTAGATCCATAGTCAGGCACTGTCTGGGCACTTTTGGTGGATTGCTCTAGCGTATGTAATTTTTCAGATCAGATATAATGGATATCCAGAAGGCTAACATCTATGGACTCCAAGGATTATTCTGTGAGCTGAAAACAATTCAGCTCAATAGGGAGGGGGCCCTACTGGTATCAGTTCATCAGATGCCACAAGCCATTGCAGCCTGTAGGGAAGGATTTAGTCCCTCGAATCAGGTATACAGACATTCTGCTATGGAAGACTACACTGGTGAGGACTAAAACAATTAATGAAGATGCTCTTTTGAAATATTCCTATATTAAATGTCTGCCAGGGGAAAGGGGAGATGTGACTTGTTGTGGATGTTACCCTGAAGTACAGTGGAGGATTTAATGGATGCTTTTCTTTCACCCTGGGAAAAGTCCAACTCTGCTCATTTATTTTTTCCTGCCATACAGATTCCTATAATCTTAGTTCTTTGGATGCTAGCCCACTCAGCACTTCTTTTGCTTTAAAGATGGCCTGCCTGGTGTTTATTCTGCCTTTTGACAGCACAAGTTTAAAATTTAGAAAAGATTGGATAGCAGGAGCAGCAAGTACAGTGATTACATAAAGTGCAAAAGCTGAAGTTCCCAGCACCTTGTAATTTGGCCATTTCCAAGGTAGTTAGATAAGAATCCCTGTAATGCAGTGCTGGACTTTTGAATACAATATTATTTTTGTTTGCTGTGGTTTCACCCTATGGCACTAGGGGCAATCATTTTAGCATACTCATTTCCTGAACACGTACTCCCTGTAATGCAGTCAATAGGAGAAGAAGGTTAGTGAAACAGCTGTTAATTTTCCACCATGAATGAATACTCCATCCTACTTGGTAGATTTTTTTCCCCCTGCAAGTTCAATAAATATTTATGTCAGCCCTGCTGTCAAGTAGCACTCTCAGTAACAGACAGTTGCTAAATTAAGATACTTTCTATGGCAGTAATGGAAAGCTAATAATGCAATTGCCATATGCAATCCTTGGAGAAGATTTGCCTTATAATTATCATAAGAGGTGGAACTGCAGCTCTAAGAATAATAAAACACAGGGGCAGAGTGTAGTACCACCAGGTGAACCAAGGCAGCACTGAGACGACATAAAGAAATCAGGTTCCCTTCCTTGGTAGTGCTGTTTCACAGGGGCAGCTGCAAGTGAACTTCAAGCAAAGAAGGCAGAGAGGTTGGGAGATGGTGCTGCAGACTCTGACCTGCTCACAGGGGTGTTCCTCCTGCAATGTGTCCCGGCACAGCTGTGCAGCTGTAGTTATGCTTACCCCTCAGGAGGTCCCAGCACAGACAGATGTGTGCTAGTAGACAGAAAGTGCAAGAAAACTGCTAACCATTCAAACAGACCTGTTTTTTCCCGTCCATTCATCCCTCAACTTCTCTCAGGCTTTACTGTTGTATCCTCAGTAAAATAGGCAGATGGAGAATTAATGCTCCTTTTTGCAGCTACAGTTCAGGAAAGAGATCTTGGAAACATCATTGACAGATCTCTGAAATCATTTCTCTATGTGCAGCAGCAGCTAAAAAAGCCAACAAAANATGAACCTTTAGCTGAAGGAGGATCAAATCTGCCATATTCTAAAGAAGTCCCATACACCACTGAACTGCTCGATAAAACTGAGCCAGCATCCTTCCCTGCATTTCCTAGGAAGCTCTCTTTTGCATACAGTATTAAATGTTATCAGCAGCTCTTAAGCCTGCTCTGAGAAAACCTACAGAATTGCATTTAGAAATCTACCTCATAGAAGTGATAACCTTCAGAATCCTTCTTGGGCTCTGATATCACAGAACCACAGAAAAGTTGAGGTAGGAAAGGACCTCTTGTCCAACCCTTCGGCTCAAGCAAGGTCACCAAGAGCAGGCTGCTCAGGCACTGTATGTGACATGAACAGAGGTTTATTAAGGCGATAACAGTTCTGTCTTCATGTAGAAACAGGACTTTTTAAATTTCACTGCAAAAAAAATTAATAAATTGTCTGAGGAGCCATTCAGGGCTTTTGAGGATTAAATTTTTAGCTTTAGATCCATAGTCAGGCACTGTCTGGGCACTTTTGGTGGATTGCTCTAGCGTATGTAATTTTTCAGATCAGATATAATGGATATCCAGAAGGCTAACATCTATGGACTCCAAGGATTATTCTGTGAGCTGAAAACAATTCAGCTCAATAGGGAGGGGGCCCTACTGGTATCAGTTCATCAGATGCCACAAGCCATTGCAGCCTGTAGGGAAGGATTTAGTCCCTCGAATCAGGTATACAGACATTCTGCTATGGAAGACTACACTGGTGAGGACTAAAACAATTAATGAAGATGCTCTTTTGAAATATTCCTATATTAAATGTCTGCCAGGGGAAAGGGGAGATGTGACTTGTTGTGGATGTTACCCTGAAGTACAGTGGAGGATTTAATGGATGCTTTTCTTTCACCCTGGGAAAAGTCCAACTCTGCTCATTTATTTTTTCCTGCCATACAGATTCCTATAATCTTAGTTCTTTGGATGCTAGCCCACTCAGCACTTCTTTTGCTTTAAAGATGGCCTGCCTGGTGTTTATTCTGCCTTTTGACAGCACAAGTTTAAAATTTAGAAAAGATTGGATAGCAGGAGCAGCAAGTACAGTGATTACATAAAGTGCAAAAGCTGAAGTTCCCAGCACCTTGTAATTTGGCCATTTCCAAGGTAGTTAGATAAGAATCCCTGTAATGCAGTGCTGGACTTTTGAATACAATATTATTTTTGTTTGCTGTGGTTTCACCCTATGGCACTAGGGGCAATCATTTTAGCATACTCATTTCCTGAACACGTACTCCCTGTAATGCAGTCAATAGGAGAAGAAGGTTAGTGAAACAGCTGTTAATTTTCCACCATGAATGAATACTCCATCCTACTTGGTAGATTTTTTTCCCCCTGCAAGTTCAATAAATATTTATGTCAGCCCTGCTGTCAAGTAGCACTCTCAGTAACAGACAGTTGCTAAATTAAGATACTTTCTATGGCAGTAATGGAAAGCTAATAATGCAATTGCCATATGCAATCCTTGGAGAAGATTTGCCTTATAATTATCATAAGAGGTGGAACTGCAGCTCTAAGAATAATAAAACACAGGGGCAGAGTGTAGTACCACCAGGTGAACCAAGGCAGCACTGAGACGACATAAAGAAATCAGGTTCCCTTCCTTGGTAGTGCTGTTTCACAGGGGCAGCTGCAAGTGAACTTCAAGCAAAGAAGGCAGAGAGGTTGGGAGATGGTGCTGCAGACTCTGACCTGCTCACAGGGGTGTTCCTCCTGCAATGTGTCCCGGCACAGCTGTGCAGCTGTAGTTATGCTTACCCCTCAGGAGGTCCCAGCACAGACAGATGTGTGCTAGTAGACAGAAAGTGCAAGAAAACTGCTAACCATTCAAACAGACCTGTTTTTTCCCGTCCATTCATCCCTCAACTTCTCTCAGGCTTTACTGTTGTATCCTCAGTAAAATAGGCAGATGGAGAATTAATGCTCCTTTTTGCAGCTACAGTTCAGGAAAGAGATCTTGGAAACATCATTGACAGATCTCTGAAATCATTTCTCTATGTGCAGCAGCAGCTAAAAAAGCCAACAAAATATTGAACATCAGTAGAAAGGGTATTGAGAACAAGACAGACATCAACGTTTTGCCGTGGTATAAAACCTTAGTGCACCTCCATCTTCAGTGCTGTGTGCAGTTCTAGTCTCTGCATCTCAAGAGAGATATGGTGGAGTTAGAGAAGCTATAGAGAAAGGCAAATAAAATTATTAAAGTGGTGCGGCAATGCTTTATGCAGAGAGACTGAAAAGACTGGGAGTTTCTGGGAAGGGAATGAATACAGGGGATAGAGAACCATTATTCACCGAATCACACATGATCAGAATTAGGCTGGACACAATCAAACTAGTAGATCAGTTTAAAACAAATTAAGAAAGTACTTCTCCACACACTCAGTTGTGGACTTTGCAAACTTCAGAGAATGACATCTTGCCAAACCGCTGAGGTTGGAAGGGGCCTCTGGAGATCATGTAGTTCAACTCCCCAGCTCAGAGCAGGAGCAACTAGAGCTGGATGCTCATGACTGTGTCCGTTTGTGTTGAATATCTCCATGAACTGAGACTCCACAAACTCTCTGGGCAATGTGTGCCAGTGATTGATCATACTCATACTAAAAAAGTTTTTTCTTATGCTTAAATGGAATTTCCTGTGCTTCAGTTTGTGCTCATTGCCTCTTGTCCTGTCGCTGGTTACCACTGAGAAGAGTCTGGCTCCATTGTCTTTGCTTACCACCATCAGGTATTTATACATATGGCTAAGATTCCCCCTGAGCCTTCTCTTCAACAGGCTGAACAGGCCCAGCTCTCTTGGCCTCTCCTTGTATAAGAAATGCTCCAGTCTCTTAAATATCTTCATGGCCCTTTTCTGGACTTGTTCCAGGATGTCTGTCTCTCTCTCTTGCACTGGGGAGGCCAGAATGGGACATAGTAATCCAGGTGTGTCTCACCAGTGCTGAATAGAGGGGAAAGAGCACCACCCTCAACCTGCTGGCAATGTTACTCTTAATGCAGCCCAGGAGATTGTCACTGCAAGGGCACATTGCTGGCTTGTGTTCAACTTGGTGTCACTAGGGTCTCCAGGTCTTTTTCTGCCAAGCTGTTTTCCAGCTGAGTGGCCCCCGCAACGTATACTGGTGCGTGGGGCTATTTCTCCCCAGGCACAGGACTTTGCATTTCCTGCCTGTCAAGGTGCCTCTAAATGGTAGCACGACCATCTGGTGTATCAACCACTCCTCCCAGCTTTATCATTTGCGAAATTGTTGAGAGTGCACTTTTATCCACTATCCAGGTCACTAATGAAAATATTAAACAGTATTGACCCTACTATTTGATCCCTGGGGTACATAGGTGGTGTCTGGCTTCCAAATGGACATTGTGCTGTGTGCAGGAGACTGTGGAGGTAGACAAGTATCAGCAGATCCCTAAGTTTCCTATCAAAAATGAATTAGACATATTCATGGACAACAGGTCTCTAAGCAGACACCGGAAGAACATATCAGGGATGTGCCCTCTAACATCCCTAGTCCAGCAACTATGGATGCTGGCAAGAGGATTGGACTGCAGAGGCTGGCCAAACTTTGGGGGAAACTCTGACAGCGTGAGAAGGTATACTGGTCTGGATAGATCATTAGTCTGGTCCAATATGATATTTCTCTTTCTTTTCCTGCTGTCACTCCAGACCAAGGCCTGTATGATAACAGTTCAGAAAGAGCAAGCCCATTGTTGCATTAACTGTGGGACCAAGTGCTTTCTTCTCTTTCTGTCTCCAACCATCTTTCTTCAGCTTCACTGATTTCAGCTTTCATTGATTTCTTGACATCTGTCTGGCACTGGTAGCCCAGCTGCATATAACCTTCTGGACCAAGTAAGCTCTCTTCTCCCACAGATGACTAATTGAGAGATCCTAGAGTACTCACTGGCCTCTCTGTACTCCACCAGTAGAGAAAGATGGCTAAGGCTTTTTCCTAGGACAAGCTATCCTGGAATTTTCCTGGATTCTTGGCAAGGAACATAGTACTGGAAAAGCATGTCATACCTATTCTGTGAAAATTTGGAATAGGGAAGCTGTGCCTGAAGCTAGTAGAACATGACAATGTTGGCAAGGGTCATACCATGTGGTGGTGTGGATAACACATTGTCAGATGTGGGGGGTGGTAAATAGAAGAAAAGCCACCCCTGTATGAGGGAATCCATGAGGGTCCCAGAAAAGCCACTTTAAGGTCTGCCAACTGGGGTACTTGTCAGATAACCCAGAAGATGCTGCATGCCCTACACGGAGTAGCCAATCAAGCAATTTGGCCTTGAAAGCTCTGAAATAAATGCACAGATATTACTGATAAGAACTTTGTTGCCTTAATTGATCTAGGGTTTAGTCATCTTGAGAAAGGAAAAGCTACACAGTTAAAAAGTTAGTGATATATACACACAGGCATATATACACACACACATATGCACCTACTCTCAGTCACACCGACACACATACATATGTGCATACACATCAGCGCCTCCCAAGAAATAACACACGTTTTGCTGCATTTCCAAGGCTGGAGGAGTGAAGCTCAGACCGTGCTAGAGGTGGTTCCATTGGCTACTATTAAAAAGTCAGCACTTAACAGATAAACGTGGCAGATGAAAGACCACTTTGTCTTACTCCCACACACATGCTTGAAAGAGGAGATAATTTATAATATTCTGCAAAATGTTGATTTTTAAATGTTACATACTGTAGATAAAAATAAGTGATTGTTTATTACTTTATTGCTGTGGGTGCTCAGTTCTTGATTATTTAACGCTCTTTCTACTCAAAGTAACAAAGAAATCCTGTCCAGTTATATACGCTGCCAGGCTAATCCGCAGAATAAGTAATTATTTTTTTGAAAAGGTGTTTGTTGCCCCTTGAAGGAGCAAAATCTTAGATGCATGATTTGTATAGAAATATTGTTTCATTTTGAGGAAACTGGGCATTTGAACACTCTAAATAGATTTTCCTTAGGTGCAAGTTCACTGGACATAACATGGAGGATGAGTCCTTTTAGTCCCTCTAACCAGTGGGGATATAATGGCTTTTTAAAGTGAAAATAATTGAACAAGTTGTGCATTAGCACTATTGCAAGCCGCTGTAAACACTGCACAGTGTTCAATACAGTACATTTGAATCTTGCTGAAAACTTTGTGTTCCAAGTCATGTTTTGCTGCGGTGTTACAGAAACAGCAGAGGTACAAGAGCATGAGGAGCCAAAATCCAGTGGGCCTTTGAAAAGGTTATTCACAATAAGCAATACCTTCACAACAACCTTTGTAGGCTTACTGTACAAGATATAACATATTCCTAAGGGCTATGAAAGGATGACGCACCATCTGGTGCAACTCCCTTGTGGGTGGACGGGATAGCGCAGACATCTAGCAGGGCTCAGCCAGGGCATGTTGCCACCTTTAATTGCTTGAGACTCTCCCTTCCCACAGCCGGCAGAGCCTGCAGGGTTGCAGGGCACTGCAAATGAGGCCCCAGCAAAACCTGTCCCACCCCACGCAGCTTCTCAGTACTCCCGGTTGTTGTCCCCTTTTGTCATCCTGAGGTCTGCAGCTTCTTTCTATAGACTTCTAGTGTCATTCCACTCACATGGAAGCCAGGACCCCAATACCTCCCAGGAGCAGATGTGATCAATGCTGTTTTGCCTTCCTGAAGAGTTCAGTTGGAACAGAAGCTCTTCCTTTTGTACACAGGGCAAGGACTCATCTTGTTCTAGTCTAAGATAGCTGCTCCACAGCTGGGCTGGTCATGGTGTTCACAGGGGTTCAACCAACCCAAATGGCACCTTTCTCCAGAAATTTTAAAAACGTGGTGGTCTGGTATAGCCCAAGCTCTGATTGTCTTTGTCTTTGAAAAGGAAAATAACCCAGCTTAATCTATTGCAGTTTTCTCCCTAAAACACATTGCTGAAGTAATTTGAAGGGTTATATTCTAGAAATTATTCTCTTTAAGTTCATAGTCTCAAAGGTTGTATGTAAAATTGTTTGTGCTGTATTGAAATAGATAAAAAAAATGTTCACTCTTCTGTATTTATTATGGATCTGTTATTTATTTAAAAATATGTTAAGGGACTCTTGCTGTATAACCAATGGTTACATTGGGGTATGAAGCAGAATGTGATTCCCCATTCACAAAGAGAGTTTTCTGCTCTACTAGCTACTTTTATTTGATTTCTAATCTGTGCTAAGGCATCTGTGAATATGGTATCTCAGCCCAGACAGAAGAATTCTTAATCGGAAGAAAATGGAAATTACCAAATATTCCAGTTTAGCATCCTTTTACTAACCTAAATAACTTTGTGGAGGGTGGGAGTGTGGGTGTGTGTGGGGGATNGGTAAATAGAAGAAAAGCCACCCCTGTATGAGGGAATCCATGAGGGTCCCAGAAAAGCCACTTTAAGGTCTGCCAACTGGGGTACTTGTCAGATAACCCAGAAGATGCTGCATGCCCTACACGGAGTAGCCAATCAAGCAATTTGGCCTTGAAAGCTCTGAAATAAATGCACAGATATTACTGATAAGAACTTTGTTGCCTTAATTGATCTAGGGTTTAGTCATCTTGAGAAAGGAAAAGCTACACAGTTAAAAAGTTAGTGATATATACACACAGGCATATATACACACACACATATGCACCTACTCTCAGTCACACCGACACACATACATATGTGCATACACATCAGCGCCTCCCAAGAAATAACACACGGTTTGCTGCATTTCCAAGGCTGGAGGAGTGAAGCTCAGACCGTGCTAGAGGTGGTTCCATTGGCTACTATTAAAAAGTCAGCACTTAACAGATAAACGTGGCAGATGAAAGACCACTTTGTCTTACTCCCACACACATGCTTGAAAGAGGAGATAATTTATAATATTCTGCAAAATGTTGATTTTTAAATGTTACATACTGTAGATAAAAATAAGTGATTGTTTATTACTTTATTGCTGTGGGTGCTCAGTTCTTGATTATTTAACGCTCTTTCTACTCAAAGTAACAAAGAAATCCTGTCCAGTTATATACGCTGCCAGGCTAATCCGCAGAATAAGTAATTATTTTTTTGAAAAGGTGTTTGTTGCCCCTTGAAGGAGCAAAATCTTAGATGCATGATTTGTATAGAAATATTGTTTCATTTTGAGGAAACTGGGCATTTGAACACTCTAAATAGATTTTCCTTAGGTGCAAGTTCACTGGACATAACATGGAGGATGAGTCCTTTTAGTCCCTCTAACCAGTGGGGATATAATGGCTTTTTAAAGTGAAAATAATTGAACAAGTTGTGCATTAGCACTATTGCAAGCCGCTGTAAACACTGCACAGTGTTCAATACAGTACATTTGAATCTTGCTGAAAACTTTGTGTTCCAAGTCATGTTTTGCTGCGGTGTTACAGAAACAGCAGAGGTACAAGAGCATGAGGAGCCAAAATCCAGTGGGCCTTTGAAAAGGTTATTCACAATAAGCAATACCTTCACAACAACCTTTGTAGGCTTACTGTACAAGATATAACATATTCCTAAGGGCTATGAAAGGATGACGCACCATCTGGTGCAACTCCCTTGTGGGTGGACGGGATAGCGCAGACATCTAGCAGGGCTCAGCCAGGGCATGTTGCCACCTTTAATTGCTTGAGACTCTCCCTTCCCACAGCCGGCAGAGCCTGCAGGGTTGCAGGGCACTGCAAATGAGGCCCCAGCAAAACCTGTCCCACCCCACGCAGCTTCTCAGTACTCCCGGTTGTTGTCCCCTTTTGTCATCCTGAGGTCTGCAGCTTCTTTCTATAGACTTCTAGTGTCATTCCACTCACATGGAAGCCAGGACCCCAATACCTCCCAGGAGCAGATGTGATCAATGCTGTTTTGCCTTCCTGAAGAGTTCAGTTGGAACAGAAGCTCTTCCTTTTGTACACAGGGCAAGGACTCATCTTGTTCTAGTCTAAGATAGCTGCTCCACAGCTGGGCTGGTCATGGTGTTCACAGGGGTTCAACCAACCCAAATGGCACCTTTCTCCAGAAATTTTAAAAACGTGGTGGTCTGGTATAGCCCAAGCTCTGATTGTCTTTGTCTTTGAAAAGGAAAATAACCCAGCTTAATCTATTGCAGTTTTCTCCCTAAAACACATTGCTGAAGTAATTTGAAGGGTTATATTCTAGAAATTATTCTCTTTAAGTTCATAGTCTCAAAGGTTGTATGTAAAATTGTTTGTGCTGTATTGAAATAGATAAAAAAAATGTTCACTCTTCTGTATTTATTATGGATCTGTTATTTATTTAAAAATATGTTAAGGGACTCTTGCTGTATAACCAATGGTTACATTGGGGTATGAAGCAGAATGTGATTCCCCATTCACAAAGAGAGTTTTCTGCTCTACTAGCTACTTTTATTTGATTTCTAATCTGTGCTAAGGCATCTGTGAATATGGTATCTCAGCCCAGACAGAAGAATTCTTAATCGGAAGAAAATGGAAATTACCAAATATTCCAGTTTAGCATCCTTTTACTAACCTAAATAACTTTGTGGAGGGTGGGAGTGTGGGTGTGTGTGGGGGATAACATTCATTTTGTAGCTCTGAATTTCTATTTCAAGTGGAAGGAAAAAATTTAACCAAATGTCTCATTAATGAGAGCCTAAAGAACAGCCTGAACTTCTAAACATTTCTTATTTGCAGCAATAAGAGAGTCCAAAGACTTCGGTTAAGCTTTTCATATCCAGAATGACATTCCTCCCACATGCCCTCCTACCAGCACCCTAAATTTACAGGCAACTTCAAATACCTTTAAATATGAATGTTGAAGGACCTTTTTACAGACTACATCCTCTTAGCAAGTTGCAGTCAAATCTGTCAGAATTTTGTCTTCTGCCAACAATGAGGATAAAATACATATACCTATCACTCAAAAGTTCAAAAGCTGCAGTTCCCAGCTTTTCATTCACAATATACACATTCAAGACTAACAAGTTGCATGTGCACGTCTAGTAAATGCCCCATAGAACTGTTAGCCAGAGAGCAAAACTAAATTGATCTAGCTGTTATCAGACTTTCAGAATTTGATCCATCAAACACATTCCAGCTAAGATTAAAAAAACAAACCAAAAACTTCCACAGCCACATGTTCTTTTAGACACAGAGCAGCTTTCCTCATGCATTTTTATATTTTAATCAGCTTCATGCAGTATGTTCAATCCTCCATGAAGGCAATTCTATTCCCAGAGCCAACAGCTTTATCATATTTTTTTCGCTGACTTAAAAAAGAAATCACTTCCAAGTGGAGGCAGAAAGGGATTGAAAAACCAGAAGTTATTTACTTAAGATGTCCCACCATACACGAGACCTTCCAATTATTTTAAAAGTGGCATAGGGAGCTATAACTGGGGTAGTCTGTTGAGGCAACTTCCCAATACAGAAGATAAGTCATTTATGAGACTACTTGTTTCTGCTAGCTAATGGCTATACACTACCGCGGTATAAATCCATTGGGTTTCCGAAACACAGAGCCAAATGTCTCTCAGTTACAAAGGTGTGAATCCTTGATTTTAGAAGATTATTCCAAACACATCACACTGTAATAGGCTTTGTTACTGAGCTCTTATAGGGACTCTTCTGTTAATTCTGAATGCTGACTAAGGAGTTGGGCAGCAGATGAAAGTGTTATGAGTAGCTAGCTTTCTGAAAGCATACCTAAATTTACTCGTAACATATTACAGAAAGGTGAAGTCTGCGACTCAGACAGGCCAGACCAATTCTAGCACAAATTTTATCCCCAGGTGGAACGTACTGCTCTTGTAGTGGAATGGTGTTGGAACCTCTTGTTTGAGACCCCTTTCTCTCACATGGTTGCACTTCACACAGGTCTGTGGTCCTTGAGGTTTCAGCTGTTGTCAACGACACATTTACTATTCCTATGCAATGACTCATCATATTCCCCATGGTTTTTCAAATTCCTAGTAAACACCAGCTTGAAAACAGCTCGCATCTGCCCATCACTTCAGGATAAGATATTACCTTTTTGTTTTCCCTTATAAACAGCATATTTCTACTATATTGTCTGTAGGACATGTATTAACATGTCTGCCACAGAAAAGACACATGCTTAAGACACAACTAGGATATAAATCACCCATTAAGACTAATTGGCTTCAGCTGCAGTGTATACTATCCAATAGGATGTATTCTCCTCCATGTAACAGACTGGGCATTTCTTAATGGTTAGTGGCTAGTCTGTAGGGGTATATAGATCTCTAGCCTTAGGGAACCCATACTTCTAAAAAAATTGATTTCTTGAAATGTCCATTTTAAATAATTTCTATTCCTTTAGTAATATCAATCCGTACAAGATCTTACGAGAGTCTTTCTCAGACTACTATTGTACTCACTGGGTGAAAAGAGAAATCCTGGATCATTAAATCCAATACCCATTGGCACAGGCAACAATGTAAAATAATTGTTTTTATATATTACGGCAGTAGATGTGTTTATTACCAGCATTCTATAAGGAACAAAAAATCTTTGTGTCTGATGCAGTCCATAGATGTTGAAGAAAAATCCCCAACTATGAAAGATCAAAATTAATATTGTTCTGGGAGAGCCTTTAAGAGTGAAGCCTGCAGAATAGAGAGCTTTGCTACAGTTCTCAAGTAAATGGAGAGTTTTGCTAGAGAAACTGAACGTTATTAAGTTATAGTCAAGATCTGGCTTAGAAACATTTCATGAGGCCAAGTATACTCTTCCTAGTATTTTGTAGTATTAGTAATATTGCCTGTGCATATTTTTATATATACATATATATATGTATATATCTTTCAAATCATTTAGTCCCATTGACTGCAAAGGGAATGTGAGGAGAAATGTTAGAATTTGCCTTGATAATAAAGACTATTTGAATGATCAAGGCTTGTGATTATGCAGAGGTCAAAATTTAAGCAGTAAATGGCGTAGTTGTTATGAAAAGCTTAACCCCCCCACTCTTTTAAGTGAGTGTTTTGGGTGCTACCATGTGGGAGTATTATTACAGATACAGCTGAAATGGCTTGTATTTTTGAGGTACGATAGGAGTAATTCTAATAGCAAAATATTATTTTGAAAGGAAAAAACTTAGTTGAAAGTACAACTTCGAAGTAGTTTAACTCTTAGTTTGTCTTTGTGTCATCTGTTAAATAATTTATCAAAGCTTTCTAATTGAAAATTTCTTATCCTAATTTATTTATAAGCTTGGTGAAAAATATTCTTCCTTTCTGGATTTGTTTGCTGTTACAGAAATAGGCTTCTTATTGGATATCAAATCCACTAAATACTCATTGCTGCAACAAAATGACTAAGAATGATATTTTTAGCACTGGGAAGCTGTCAGGAGGATTCAATGCTGAGAGCGGTCACTGGGAGTGGGATGGTGGAAAAGGGCTCAGCTGATCTAACAGCTGCTTGCAATGGAGAGTTGTGGTCCTGCTCCTCCCCACCTCATCAGTTCCCTCTTTTGGTCCATTCCCTGCTCAGGCAGACATTCCTCTTGCTTGCACTCCTGCAAGCACGCACCTGGCCCTTGATGAGCCAATTGATTAAGCTGGTCCTTGTTTTGCTGAGGTGGTGAGCTGAAACTCACCCACAAAGGAGTCAAAGTAAGGCCAGGGCTGACACAGGGTGGGGGAGAGTGGGGACAGAAGAGAGCAGGGAGGGAAGCAGGAGGGGGTTTTAGGGTTCTGAGTTTACCCTGGCTCATTGCTGGGCTCTCAGTCACGTTGCTGTGTGAGAAGGTTGGAGCAGAAAAGACAAATAGGCATGTATTGTTCTTTATAATGACAACTTACTTGATCCAACAGTATAGGAAAAGAAAGCACTTTACATAGAATTGTTTCTGGGTAACCATCACATCCTGAAGAAACTAACTTTAGGCTTCGCTGTAAGGGAATGTGACACTGCCTTTTAGAAGCAGACCAAGCTGCAGTGGTGTGTGTCAGGGTCACTCAAGCAGCCTGCCAAAATCAGTGGCATGTGGCAGACAGTTTTACATGGTATGTGAAGCTAAAGTCTCCTCTTTAAAAATCCTAAATACTGCATGGTACCAGAGATGATACTTGGAAAAGAGTAAATGTCCAAAGTGAAGACCAGAAGTGAGAGAAAGCAAACTGAGAGAGATGTGGAAACATTAAAAACCCCCCAAACTTTCAGCTGAAAGAATGCAGCAGTCTTGGAAAAGAGTAAGGTAAGGATGGGATGTCTAGATGTGGGCAGATGGACTCTTTGAGAAAGCAGATTTAGAAAAGTTAAAATTTTTTTCTACTATTACTGCACCTGAAGCTACAGGTGTATTTAATTTTCTGCATCTAAGCCAGGCTGAATTAGTCAGAGTGAAGGACACTGTATTCTCAAGCAAAGCAAAACAATTGAAACGTGCAGGTTCCAAATGAAACTGCAAAAGGAAGGAAGGTCCTTTGGAAGGCTTTTGACTGACATTAACTTAGTGAGTCAGGCATGAAATCATGCTACTTAAGCAGATTTCATTATCAGAGATTTGATTTTGATCGGAATCAAAGATCTAAAACAATAGATCTAACCTGGGAAATCCTCTCGGACTCCGCAGAAATCACTCATGAGAAAATGACAATATTAAAAAACACTTAAAAATTCTAGAAAGCAAGAGGCAGCTACAACAGAATTGACTAAGGGAACACGAAACTGGAAAGTGGAAAGATGTGAGGAAACTACAGAGCAAATGCCAACAAGGTTATAACAAGTGCATGAGATGAGAAAGGTGTAGGGATCCAAACATATGTTCACTGCTGGAAAATATTATAAAAATTGCAAGGTATATTTGTGTTTTGCAGGAATATGCAATCAGAACCAGCAAAATTAAAATGGAACGACCAGCAAGCACATTGACAGTACCTGATGTATATTTATCAGGATGGCAATGCAAACATGAATGAAGAACAATTCTATACAGAGGCAAAGTGCAAAAGTTGATAGAATAACGTGTACTCCAGTGGAAACTGGTGGAACTGTTGTGAATTATTAACTGGGAGCTAATGCTTGGGTAAATGTTATATCTGAAAATATTGTAGAATATTGGAATAAGAAACATAAATACATAGAACAAGAAGCACTACAACTGAGGGCTCGGAGCAAAGACCTGATTTCTGTTCAAGTATTAGACGAACTTGTACTGAAACCTTTAAGAAAAAGTGGGGCTGTTTATTTACTGTGAATAATGAGCCAATAATGAGTATAAAAAATCTCAACATCTCGGTTTGCTTAAGGGAGTACCTAAAGGTCAGTTGGGCATGAACAAACGTAAAGGGAATGTTGAATAAATCGGGATGTCAGAGGAGGTAGGGAGACAAGTATACATGCTTGCAAGGAGTACATTTAAATGTTGACTTAGTCACTTTGAGATTGCACATCCTATTTAAAACACAATATGGTGTGTATTAAATTTTTATTTGCTGAACAGAAAATCCCATAAAATGTATCTGATGTTGTTCAAAGGATTTGTATGAAATTCTAGATTTCAACACATATCAAGTCCCACATCTCCTCAACGGAATGTCTGGTAGGAAATGCTAACATCACTACAAAGACTGCTAAATGTAGGTTAAGAAGTCTGAAACAAATCCAGTAGTGCTGGACTTGACAGCAGCTTTTTTTTATAAAGTGAACTGCTACTGACTGAACACTCACTGAGCAGAAAGATAAGAAAAAGACTTTTCATTCTAGCCAAAAGTGCAACAGAAAATACAGCTTAGGAGGATAAAGTAGAAGAGATCAGGATATCCCACATATAGAAGATATATCTCAGCCATGCTATGGATGCAGTGGTTTGTGGATGCAGTTTGTATACACAAGGGCATTGCATGGTCCTTGAAGACTGCAGCTGACAGGAAGATTGCTCCCTGTTCTTATGTGAGCTCCTGTCTTTTGAGCAATTGGCTTTAGGACAAGAGGGAACAGCTGCAATTTATTCCTTTGGAAAGAGGAAAATGAAGGAGGAAGAGAAAGAATCAAAGCATCTGAAAGTAAATTGGAAATTAAGGATTTTGCTGAGCAGCTAATGGACAGGATTGAAGCTGCAAGTAGATAGAAATTGAGATAGTTCTCTGCATGGCAATCCAAACACCGAGAGCTCCCGAAAACCCTTCTAAATGCACGTAATACAGGTAAAGTTGTTATTCGTAAGGATTATGAAGGAATATAAACTGCCTCATCGCAGAGGCTTCTGTTTCAGGGAAAGGGAAGTGTGTGACTGTCACATTGCCTCCCTGAGGTGTGAGCAGTCAGACGTGCTCTGAGGCAGCCCGAGCCCAGGGGACGCGGTTTTGGCCACAGGCAGCTGTGGCACAGGGCAGCCGCACAAACTGGACAGCTGCTTGTGCCCGAAAAACCCTTTCCAGCTAGCAGCCGAATGCTATCGCTTTTCTGAGAGATGCAAAACACAGCACCCAGGCTTAAAATACTGTCTGTGTTCTTCAATAAGGCATAACTTGCTTCAAAGGAAGTTTCTGTTGACAGTAAAGCAACACTGGAAATCGTACAAACTGCAGTAAAGCTTCGTTCTATATCAATTATTATTGCTGCTGTTACTATTAGTGGCACGGTACAAACAAAAAAGTATATGTGTTTGTGTGTTTGCCTGTATATGTTCATCTATATTTATACATCTTACTTTTTTATCCCCACAAAAGTATGCTAACAAAAGCGTAAAGAGTGTATCTGAGAAAGAAAATCTCCCCATAGATCCATTTTGGTTTGTGACTTAACTTTAACAAGATCTTTTCCAGAACCCCTAAAAACTCTACAAAATCTCTGTGGAAGTGTTGCTTGCAGAGGATGCTGAGGGGTTGTTTACCTGCACACGCATAGCCACTAAGCCAATAACTTTGGGGCTTTACGATCTTCCTTGGCTGTGCAGCAAAAGGCACGTTTCAGCAACTTTTTGTTGCCATCAGTCTGTCCTACCGGGAAATTTTGTGCGGTGCTTGTATGCTCATGTTTGTATGGGCATGGCTTTTTTGTGTGTCTCTGTGGAGCAATGCTAGTTCGTGGCCAAAGCTGAGGGGAATGGTCTCAAGTGGAAGACTGCAGCATCGATAATCGGGGATTTAAATTAAATAGGAAGAAATATTTTTGGTGTATTTGATTTACCGCCACAACTGTTATTAAGTACTGAAAAATGCTCTGCCTGTCAGTCTGATTGTTAAGTGTAGGTATTTAAGTATGGGTATTTGAGGAGCATTTGAGATTATGGATCTGACTCCTCTGAAAGTGTTCTGCCTCAAATATTGGATTTATTCACTTTTAATGATTACTTTTTGGTTTATTACAATTCCCCTGACACACTTACTTAATATTGCTTTTAGACATACAGCATGGATCAAATATTAAAGCCTTGAGATATTTTTAAATGGCATCCAGTATTGCAATCCTATATCTTAAAATTCAAAAAGAAAATGTAATTCACAATAAACAGTGCTCATGATAGAATGCTGAAAACTGATGTATGCGCTTAAAACAATCTATTCAGCATAAATAATATTTCTTTATACGTTACTAGTTCAAGCCGTATTGTCACCTTTAAGGACAGAGAATAACCATGAAAACTTTATCATTTCTAAAATCGGGCTGTCATTTCTTTTAAGCAGTTACACATAAAATTGTGAAATAGCAATGTTAGCAACTTAGATGGTGGCCAGGCAAAAACTCTAGCACTGATATTTGAACTGTCATTTAGCGTGTAGAGCTGAAGAGCAAACTTTTGCATGTGGAATACCTTGCCATGAAGATGTGGCAAAGCTCAATATTGCTGGGAAGAGTTTTAAGCATGGATTTTACCTATGAAACACACCAAACTTCAAGATTGTTTGATTCCACAGGAGCCTAAAGAGGTCTCAGGGCATCTTTTCTTCTCTTTTGATGCATTTCTTCTCTTGTGACAGGGTTGGCAGGTATTCCCATCTGCTGATGAACTTTTCCATGCAGCCTTGAGAACAAGGTACGACTGTTTTGCTAGTGGTCCTCCCTGTGAACCTGCGTTCTGTGAGGCTAGGTGAACATCAGTGCTAGTGCAGAAGACAGGACAGGAACACATGTCTAGGGAAAAGGAAGCGTGGTGGAGTTGGCCCACACTTCAGGGGAGCTCAAACAGTTGTGGAGCTGTGGCCTCAGAAGTGGGTTTTCTACCTAAGCCTTATTGCTGCAGCTGTGAGCATCACAGGATCTTTGCAAAAGAAAGAACAGCCTTTTCTTAAGAAGGTCTTTCACTTAGAAATTTTACTTCCCTCTCATTTCTCTGTTTTAGCCATCTATTGTGAGCCCCAAATGGTCTATATTTGTTGACTTAAGTCTCATGCTTTGAAGCTCTTCCTTTTAAAGGTGTATTTGGGAAGAGCTGGGTTGGTTGCAGAAAACAACAATTGTCTGACTCTCTTTTTTTTTTTTTTTTTTTTTTTTTTTTTTTTTTTTCTTTTCCACAGGTAGGTAAGTACTGGGGAAACTGGAAGGATTGTTTAGATGGATATACCACCTCAAGAAAATGTTAATGTATACACTTAAATTAATCTCTACTTTAGAATTTGACCTTGAATCCATACATGGAATTGCATCCTTAACTACAGCACAAGTAAGTACTTAGCTATTCTCCTAAATAGAGATATTCTCCTAAATCGGAATTCATAATTTTCTTTTCAGTTGACAAAGAATTTAGAGAAACGCTTTTTACAATTTGTAAAGAAAGACAATATATTTTAATTCCCCCAGAAGGCTAGAAATGTCAACAAGCATGGAAAATAGAATTCCAGACAGAAATAGTAAGAAATGTTAGAATTATGTGAAAATTGCATATGGGCTGAGAGACTTTTCATGTCGCGTTTCATCCAACACAAATTAAAATGAATGAGATACGCAGTACCTCTGCAGCATAGTTTTTGTGAAGTAAATGCTGACAGATTCTTAACTGGAGTGACATAGCCTTAATGTGACTGTGGTGTTACCGAATATGCCACTAACATGTGGTAGAGGTTTGGTACATATTTAAACAAGTCAGGAAAAAGAAAGCCTCTCATTTTTCTCTGTTCTAATTATCTTCGTTCCAGTGGATTAGAAAATGGAAAATGTAGAAGTCAAGCTGAAGATGGTTCAGAGCTCAATCGCCTGCCAAGTTAAGTCTGACAAATGGCAAGTGTGTGTAATTAATACTGTCATCTTTCCCTAGACCAAAGGGCGACTGCAGTAACTATAGATTGTAATTGTCATCGTTGTCACATAAAATGTGCTATTATTAAGTTCAGGCTGAATTTTATTGCTGAGAATGCTCATAAATTGAATGGTCAGTCATTTAAATTACCAAGTAGAGAGCTCTGCGGTTTGCTCTAAAGCTACTTTCTAAGGCAATGTATTTGACTTTAGACCTCTAGAAACTAGCTCCATTCCTTTAAGAGATGTTAGACGGGTTGTTACCTATAAGACAGGATGCTCTGACAGATGCACTGCATTCCGCTCATATTTTAATCATCCCTACACTCTGATTTGTAATTTTTTTTGTTGAAAGGCAAGTACTGCATATGCTATGTTGGCAACTTAAAAATTAGGAGTTAATATCTTGTTAGTGCAGCAGAGAGAATGAGTGAGGATGGTTTTGAAATATGGATGAATAAAGTGTAGTTGTTTAAGATGAAAAGATGAAAGGGGATGAAAAGCAAGTGATGCATTCAAAAGAGAGAATCTTGAGATCAAGGAGTTCCCCAGCAGGACCTGAAGTCTTTCATTCCAGGGGTAAATCACAGGGCAGCAGTGATTTCCTTCTCTTTTTCTTTTTCCTTCTCCAAGTCTTTTCCTTCTGATGACTGGATAAATCAAAATTTTCAGATAGGCTGACTCAGAACTGTTGTGAAAATAATACTCAACTAAAATATGAAGAGCTGATGAAGTGAAGAGGACCCAGGATAGGAAGGGAACTGCAGCATTCATCAAGTACTTTTTTTTTTTTTACTTGTTATTAGAGACAAGAAATTCATATAATATTTTTTCATAAACTGATTAGCTTTATCTTAAAATTACTTTAGGTATTTATCCTCACTGAACAGTTATTCCTTCAAAACCTGACTGGTCTAATGGTCAGAAAACACCTCTTTATTGGTCATTTATTCTTGTGCTAGCCTTGTCCTTTACTTTTAGATGTGTCTTATGCCCTTCTAGTATTATCTCGACAAGTGCATTTATAAGGCACCATTATATTTTCACTCAGCTTTTGTTTTCCAAGCTAAAGACAACTAAATCTTTTGCTTTAGTGTGTGTATATTTGATCTTCTTCATCTCTTTCATGTTAAACTATGCTGTTAGCTGGCTGCCGTATGCCAGCTCTGAACTGGGAGCCATATAACCACTTTGTAACAATGCTGTGTTGAAGCTAAGAAGTGCTGCAACATGTGTTCTCTCTCAAGCAGGTTTTCTTTTAGATTTATCTGGAGCTTTTCTCTATGATTTGTTTGTTTGGAATACAAATTCTTTTTAGATTGTGTACTCTTAACTTATGTCTGAAGCCTTTGGTTTTTACATCATAGGTGCATAGTACTGGAAAAGATCAGCTGACAAGATGGGTATTAAGTCAATTTACCTGTTATTACAGGCAATGTACAGTAGAAACTGCATTCAGAAAGATCTGTAGAACATTCCTTCCACCTTCCACCATGCACACCAGACACAAACCACTCAGTAACTATTTTTCATATGACAGTAGAAGACCAAAAGCTAAAACCATAATAAGTCCCAGGAAGAAAAGAGAGGAAAGCAAATGTGTGACTTGTACTGTATGTCCTTGCAATGGTAAGAAATTAGGTAGATTATTTTTCCCAGATGATCATAAAAAGCGAAACAAGAACTATACTGCAGAAAAAGGCAAACTGAGCACTGGAGCAGCAAGAGGACAATTTCTTAAATCAGTATTTCCTTTTGGCAGAAGAGATGTTCATTTTGAGTCCCAGCCAAGTGCCGGGTCCTGCATTTTGGTCACAACAACCCCAAGCAACGCTACCGGTTTGGCCAAGAGTGGCTCGAAAGCTGCCCAGCAGAAAGGGACCTGGGGGTGTTGGTGGACAGCCAGCTTAACATGAGCCAGCAGTGTGCCCAGGTGGCCAAGAAGGCCAACAGCATTCTGGGTTGTATCTGGAATAACGTGGCCAGCAGGAGTAGGGAAGTGATCGTGCCTCTGTACTCAGCGCTGGTGAGGCCTCACCTCGAGTGCTGTGTTCAGTTCTGGGCCCCTCTGTACAAGAGGGACATTGAAGTACTGGAGCGTGTCCAGAGGAGGGCTACCAAGCTGGTGAGGGGTCTGGAGACCAAGTCATATGAGGAGAGGCTGAGGGAACTGGGCATGTTTAGTTTGGAGAAGAGGGGACTGAGGGGAGACCTCATTGCCCTCTACAGCTACCTGAAAAGAGGGTGTAGAGGGGTGGGTGTTGGCCTCTTCTCCCAAGTGAATAATGACAGGACCAGAGGAAATGGCCTGAAGTTGCGGCAGGGGAGGTTTAGATTAGATATTAGGAAGAATTACGTTACTGAAAGAGTGGTCAGGCACAGGAACAGCCTGCCCAGGGAGGTGGTTGAGTCACCATCCCTAGAGGTATTTAAGAAACGTGTAGATTTGGCATTTCAGGGCATGGTCTAGTGGCAGAGACTGTAGGGGTTTTTTTTTGTGTGTGTGTATGGTTGGACTCGATGATCTCAAAGGTCCTTTCCAACCATGAAGATTCTATGAGTCTATGTTTCTTGAGTCTGTGGAAACTAAATTCAGTGCCTGTGAGTGAAAGAACAATTTTATTGAAAGTTTGGAAGCATCCTGTTACTGCTGAAAAAATGTTAATATCTCCTTTTGTTTGTGTGTCAGAGAAAGTATTTGCCAGCCCAAGTGTAGCAATATAAATTAAAACATTATTTTGGCCAGGTGTGAAATGAAGATTGCAATCAAAGTGCCAGGGTAACAGGGAAAAATGTTAATCTATAGCTTTTCTGATCTCTTGTTATTTTTCAGTAAGAGGCAGGCTTTCAAATCAAATGGTTGGTGATTGATCTATCATGATTAGCTTACATACTAACCATATCGGTGCAAAAGGATTATTCCTCCTCTGGCCAGTGCACACTCTCATACACTCTGCTTAGTCAAAGTGCAGTGACAGTAGAACACATTCCACAGCATATCAGGATGAGAAGATAAGCTGAAAGTATTAAATTTGTTCCCCAGGTCTTTCTTCTCTTTCAGATAAACTCTAAAATTCCTTAGTGTGTGTGTGGCTGGTTTTTTTGGCTTGGTTTTTTTTTTGTGGGTGGTTGGTTTTTTCCTTTTTTCCTTTTTATTTTTCCTCCCCCCCACCCCCAGCAAATTATTTGACTGATACAAAGATAAGGAAAGCAGTGAAAAATCAGCTTCTTCATCACATTAGTTGTAGTTGTTAAACAAAAAGTTGCCCCAGTAAGACCCATTTAATAGGATTTAATGGGGTCTGGCACAAGCATACAACTAAGAACTACATGATGGAGTTAGGTCATAGGAACAGGCTGCCCAGAGAGGTTGTGATGTCTCTTTCTCTGGAGATATTCAGAACCTGCCTGGACGCGTTCCTGTCCAGCCTGCTCTAGGTGAACCCTCTCTGGCAGGGGGGTTGGACTAGATGATCTCCAAAGGTCCCTTCCAACCCCTACCATTCTGTGATTCTGTAATAGGAATACTTCCAACTCCAGTATTTAAAGGGTTCTTTCAACATAAACTGATATGGATCATAAAAATTCTCATGATTCTAGCCAAATCCAGTGTTCTAAAGTTATGAAAATAGCCCAAACCCTGAAATATCTTTTGTGCCTCTGCCAGCCTGACAATAGTTATTCTCAGACTTCCACAAAAAAAGTATTATCTGAGTAAAATGATATTTTGCAGTCAGATCCCAGAGCTCCCATAGCTTCATTGTATAAAGCATAGCCGTAGGGGAAGTCACTAAAACTTCACTGGCACAAATGGAGTTACATCTGCTGGCATTAGGGCTTAATTTGTCACTCTTGTTTTTAATCTCAGGACGCATGCAAGAACTAAATGGCGCTAGTCTTTCATATGACAGGAAGAGGATGATCAGAATATATTCAATACCAGTACCATGGCCCAGTCAGAGCTCAGCCCTGGCTTCTGAAATGATCTTGAGCAAGGTTTTGAATATGGACATGTTGTTCCATATTTTCTTGTGCATTCGTAGCCCAGAGTACATTTCCTAGGCCATGTCTAGGCATGGCATCTGTCCAGTTTGTTGTGAAAAATGGAACTGATCACCAGAAGGGCAAGAACAGCAGTATAACTTTGGCCTCTTTCCAAGGACATCTGTCTATAGTTCCAACTAGACCTGTGATATCAAAATACCAACAGAAGAGGACCTACAACGTGCTGCCATCACCATCCAAAAGATTTCTTTATCTTGCTGCTTTCATTCTCTGTGTCACGATGAGGCTGCTGGTACCTCAGATGTGGTTGTCACATCTGTACTTGCTACAGTGTTGCGAGAAGGCGGCTACTGTTCCAGGTCACAAGGGCATCAACAGGAGCTAGTGATGATTTGGGATTTCCACATACTGCAAAGCTGCTCGGGTTACCCCAATACACCACGGACTTTCTCAGCCAAGAGGATATTTCTCTAGACCACAAGTTTGATCTTGGGGGAGTTGTGCCATAGGGTGGTCTGGCAATGGCCATGTTGCCAGCACACGTAGCCAAATGCAACATCACACTACAGGGCTGCAATCCCTTGGCTCCTGTGAGCGCTGGAACGGTCACTTCCTCCAGAGCTGTGGCCACACTGCTCACTGGCAGATTAGGTTGACATTGAATCAGGCCTGCTTAATCCTACTTAATCCTTGTTACTGTTTCTAGGTTCCTTTCCTAAATTGAAGAAAATACAACATATATGTGTACATGCACACATACGTATATATACACACACATATATATCCTCTCACACTAGGTTTAGGCTATCTCATTCTATTGATAAAATTATGAAGTATTGTTTCTGTATTAACAAAATTGCTAGGACCACTGTGACCTATTGGATTCCTGGCTGTCTGAACAGTTTGAATTTATACTGCCCAAACACCATCAGCAATCCCAGATCATCATTATACAACAAGTTTGTGTGCTGATAGGCACTGGTTTTTGTCTTCCAACCCAAATATCAAGACCCCTATGCCATTTTTCAAGAGCAATCCATTACAAATACTACTAATAATGTAGTACTGGTGGTAGCACCAGTTCAGCCTTGGGCTACAGTTACTTTCTACTTTTGCTGTTACAGTCATTGATGTTTCTACCTGTTAACAGTGATAATTGCGCTGTGATTTCATTTGCTCTTCTGGGAGGTTAATTCTCTTTCCCTGGATTCTGAGGCTTTCTGTTGGATTTTTGGAGACAAAAGGCGTTATTTAGGTGTTTGGAGACTGCTCAATGAGTGCATGTCTGAAGGCCTGAAGAGTAGGTGCAGCTATGTTTTGAAAAGCCTGGATGTTTCTGTCATCATCTCTGTATGTAGGAACTGGCACAACAGTTGTTAATGTAGAGAGATACTGGATGGGTGGGAAATTAAGATGGGGGGAGAAACAGGATCACTGCATACATCCTTCGAAGTGGGAAGGTGGGAGGGGAAGGCTGTTAGCTGCGGATAATGAATAGACTATATCCAGATAAATATATTCTAGTTTATTTTGCAGAAATAGTAGAAGGATGTTGTGTATCTGTTTAAGGGTTGAACGGTGTTTATTGAATACATTCATCCAAGCTGTGCAAAAATGATTCAAAAATCATAATATGTTGCTCCCTGAATAAAATAAAAGTTAAATGAGTATGTGGCATGAGGCATGCTGTGCTGTGGAACTAAGGCATAGCTAAATTAAAGGGGACTGAGAAATATCTTTAAGGGATCCCCTTGAAAGGTGTTCTTTCTCCATCACTTGGTGGTTGAATATCGTGGGATAATCCTGCATTTAGATTGATTGTAATGGTGGACCTAGCAATGATTTGCTCTCTATCTTTTAAAAATTATAATATTAAGTATTATATCTCTTGAGAAAGTTAAGTATAACTGATCTTCTCCTTCCTGGGTGAGTGGACTAACAACTAGGACTCTCTCTGTTGCTTATGCAAACATGGTAATTATTCTGTGTAAGATGAAGCACCATCCAGGGGAAGCAGTGTGAAAGCCTCACTACAGAACCAAAACAGTCACCTGAGTGATAAGAATTTTTTTTTTCCTTGGCTGAAGGAGACATTTGAACCCAGATCACCCTCAGTTAGGGAAATAGCCAGTAATGAAAGAGCAGGGTCAGGAATGGTAGATTCAAACCAGCCTTTGTTTAAAATGAAAAATTTTGCCTCATGTTTTCTTTTTCCTTTTTTCCAAATGCAAGGGAAGACAGAAAACAGTATCAAGCAGCTATCTCAGCTCATCTTTCCGTGCAGGCACTGCCCCCAGTTTATCTTTGTGTGCCTTTACTCATGGAATGTTCCAGCACTAATCCGCTTTCCCCAGGACATCTTGCACATGAATGTAAAACGTTCCAATCCTGGCAAGAGCTCCCCATGAAGAGACTGCTGTGCCCCAGAGGGGACCAAGAGGATGGGAATGCTTTCTGGAAGTGTGTGAAAAAGAGAAATGGGAGGCAGTGGGCTGGAGGGGCCAAAGGTTTGCAGCTGAGCAGGCAACGGTACTGCAGCTATTGCTCATTGCGGAGAGAGATCCCAACCGCAGAGCTTAATTGTTTTGTTTTGCTGGGCTTGTCATGCCAGTTGTCAGAATAATTCCTTTGTGCATGGCTGAATTGGATGTATGTACACAATGCCAACTTAGCCTTCTGATATCCAGAGGGGGCCTTTCCTACTGCAAATAATCTTCATTGAACAGAGGGTGACTTGAAGATTGGTCCTTATTTGTCCATATGGTAGCTGTTGTTCTCTTCCAATGTGAAAGCCTGATGAGGATATGAGACACAATTGCTCTATACATGCCTAAAAGTATTTCATTCCCTGTGGCTTTCCTATCACTGGCTGTTGGAGTCTTATATTCATCGAGAATAATGAACTCTGGTAGAAGAAAAGGCTTTAAATACATAAAGCAGACTGTACGCTGCTCACACATATCAAGGTCTGGGTGACATTTCAGACTATTGCTGGGTATCTTGTTCCTTTATTTAAATAAGACTGGAATATAGGCGTCCTGAATCATCTGTCACGAGATGCAAAAAGTCTTTTTATGTGTTCCAGAAAAACTGAGCCTCAGGATACAAAATTGTTTGGGTTTTTTGTTTATTTTTTCATTTTTTTCCTTCTGTTTGGAATCTTTATGGAATATTACTTTTTGTGACTTTCCCCTCCAGAGCCTTTCTTAAATGAGCTGGCAAGAGGAGATTTACATTTCTCTGCGTGACAGTAGAATAGTGCAGTTTAAACAATGAATGAAAAAGTGTCACAGATTTATTCAAGAGCAGTGAAAAGTTGCTGCCTTAATATACACTGTCAGCAGATTTTAAAAGGGGGAAGATAGGGAACTGCATGATCTCTAGGTTGTTTGTCTAAACTGGAGGATTTAAGCATGAGGGAACTGTTTCAGGATCTAAACTGGGTAGCCAACTGCTTCGACAAAACAAGGGCAGGTGAAAATTGCAGATGTGAAATAATTTTTTGAGAAAGTCTATTTTTTTTTTTGCAGATTCCAGGATTCTTTCCAGTCCTTAAGCAGTTGACCATTTTTCAGCTTTTTGAATCCCACTCAATTCCCATGAGTGAACAAAAAGTTCTCATACTACCACAGGCTTTGTTTCCTCCCCTTTCTGTTCTTTTTTTCTCTGTTTTTTTCATGGTTTCACTTCACTTCCTTCCTGCATTCTCAGTGTAGCTGTTCTTTTTGTGTCTTACGAATTTTGCATTTTTAAATCAGTTTGGTTTACTCTCACAGTGGGCCTGATACTAGAAGCCTGTTCAAAGTAATTTCTGTTCTGTGTTGTTTTAGCCAGATGCTAAAGCTACACGTTGGTGGAAAACATTTTGTTCACTGTATGAGACAAAGAAACTATAGGTTTGTGGATATGTGTGAATACACAATTGAAAGCCATTTCCTATGTTTTATTTGGGGAGATTCAATTAAGGAAGTGCAAACATAAGAATTTTGGCATCTAATAATTTTGCTTGATTTTACAGTCTTTGCAACCTTAATATGTCTTTAAATTGGAGTTTGCTTTTCCTGAGGATGTTACAATCTTACATACAACACATATAGGCAGAAATGCAGAAATATGCAGTGTATAACTATTATCAAAGAAACTCAAGTGCCGAATCTTCAGCTTCTTTAAAGAGGAAAAAAAAGCTTTGCAAAGAAAAACAAGATCATGTAAAGATTTAATACATCTCAAAGCCAACACAATTTGGTTTGATACATGACCCTTTTATTTTGCTGCCTTAAAATGTCTCCCTCCTGCCAAAACCATTTGTTACCTTCTTCCTTGGGGAAATATGCAAAGACATGCAGTTATGCTCAGGCCTCCCCACTGGAAGGTTTTTATTTCAATCCTATCAGCCTCTATTCTCGCCAATCATTTTTCTTTTGTTCTCAGTATCCATTCTTTCCAGTAATTCACTTGAGCTGCAATATCTGAGAAAGACTGAGCACCACTGTAATTTAAAGGAAAAGATCTTTTCAGGCTGATTTGGTTTCAAGCAGCTTTTTGTGAGAGAGATTGGTTTGCAGCCTCCAGACAATTAAATACACCGACTGAAGATTGTTTATCACCAATTAATCCATAAAGAAACTACTTTTATTTTTGGCAGAAGACATCAAAAACTAACAACTAACACTGAATATAGCTTCTTGGTGAATGACAATATAAAGCCCCGCTAGGCAAGCACACAGGAGTTGCTTGCAGCAGCTGTGACAAGGAGGCAACAGGCTGTAATGGGAGTGACAGAAACCTGGGCTGAAACAGTGACCGGCCCAAAATCCTCAGAGTCAGTGCCATCAGCTTCAGCAAAGCCAAGATTTCTTCCAGACAAGGATTCAGCTGATTGTGTGTAGAAGCAGCTGGCACACTCGTTGTTACGGCCATAGAGCAGAGGAAACACCACATCTACAATAGACTTGACAAAAGCTTGGCAGGTGGGACTGGCAAGGGTTTTGTGCTCGATATATAGTCTGGACTGCAGAAGGCCCAAACACCTTCAATTGTAATGAATTTTCCATCAGCCTTATAGGCAAACTTTGTCATTCTGGAAAATCACGTGAATGTGACAGTGGAAGAGGGTTAGAATAGATGGAAGTGATGGGTTTTGTTTTCATAATTAAGTTTAGACAGTCATGATGAAATTTCCAAGTGCAAAAACAATCTGCATTTTTACTTATGACTGCTCTGGTCTATCTAAGAAGAGAACACTCATTTCCAATAGTGAAAGTCTCTACTTTCACTACCTCCCTAATATCACTCAAATATTGCCAATTGTTCTAATATATGCCTACCATGAAATCAATGATGTCAGTTCAGTAGACTAGTATCTGGATGAAATCTGATGATCTTATGAGGAGATATTGCACAAGATCTTATGCTATAGTTCTCAGAAGGCAAAGGCCAGGATTTTTTTGTCTGGTCTAAGCCAATGAATTATGGGCAGAGTCAGTAGCATGTTTATTGGGACAGATATTAAACTATAATTAACATCTTTTATGGAACATACAAGTTGTCATCCCACAGCGGAAGAATGACTTCCACTTGTCACTGCAATGAGTGTGTCCTTGTGATGAGGGCTTTCAGCTCTAGATGGGAGCAAGAAAGAGTAATGATCCTGAATGTTATTTTAATGTCAAAAGCTTATTAAAGAATAATGATTAAATTGTGAGAGGAAAAAAAAGTCCACAGGGCAGTTAAGGCAAAACCTTATTCTCTGAGAAAAACCTTTTTCTCTGGGAAAAATAGCTCCTTGCTTCCTTTCCTTTCTAATTGTCTCCCACAGAAAGGAAGAAAATGAAGGAAGATTTCTTCAGAAATATTTTAATGTCACCCTGTGGGCCTGACCTCCTGGGCAGGCAGACATGGAAAATCTGGAAGGTGACAAGAGACCTTTTGAATTGTCTCCTACTCAGCCCTGAAACATGATGTTTCCACTGTTTTTCACTTTTGTCATTCAAATTAGTGCAGAGGTTCTGTAAAACTGCAGCTCTGGCACTGCCTTGTGTAAATAACGGGTGGGACACAAATAAGTGGGAAGGAAGCAGGCTGGCAGCAAACTGCCCCTACCCAATTTTGTCACCTGAGCAACTCCTCTCAAACCCACCTTGAATTCAAATTGCAGAGGAGATCACCAAGGTGGTGTCCATCCGACATGGATGGGCAGAACCACAGCGTGCGCTGGGCTGGATTTCCTGACAAGGGAACTGTTCAGCTGACTCTGGAGAGAAGCCTGGATGTGAACCACCATGTATGCCACGCAGCTGACTGGGGATTGAGCCTCCAGCTGTGGAACAGGGTGAAACTAGCCTCATGTTGGTACAGGTGCAGTGTGCTGCTGTTTGTCACCTGTGCAAAATGTTTTGAGATTCCCCAGGTAAGGAGTGCTGCACGCATGGAATGTGTTACAAAACCAAGGCTGCCCAAAGAATGATAATTCACCTCTTCCTAATTGCAGATTTGGTTAACTGTAGAAAGCAAATCTCCCTCACTGACTTGTAGGTAGAACTAGATAAAAAAATTTCAGTGGAAAAAGTTTTTATCCAAAAAAGCAATTTCTTTGAAATATGAAGATTTTTCATTTTAGCAATTTTCAGTGAAAAAGCCTTCAAGTGTTTTGTTTTGATAATGTTTAAATCTCTTTTATATTTCCCTTTTATATCATAAACTAAGCACACATATATATCACTTCAGAATGTTCTGACAGTTTTGAAAGAAAATGCTCTGATTCGTTTTTGAAATGATTCTTTGAGGGGACATAAGGAATTTGCATCTCCCACAAATCTCTAAATTTAAACTTTTGCATTCAGATCTGGGGCAAAAACAAACACTGAAATGTCAGAATTTTATACATGATAGGAATTCTTTTTTTTCCCCCAGTACATTCTGCTTAGATTACCCTGCACAGTATGTGCCTGCCTTCCCTAGTTTGCTTTTGTGTTCAAAAAAATCAATTTGAACAGTCTGAACAGAGATCTGCTGCTGGCCCCAGCCTGAAGGGGTTCAGCGCACCCATCACTCAGCCAACAGGATCTGAGTTACAAATTGATACCTGAGTTCAGCAATGGGAAAGAGCTGGAAAATCACAGCAGAAAAAAAGAAAATAAAAAGACATCGATGTCTCCCTCTTTTTAAAAAAGAGTCTTTGTAATTTCATAACTGACTTTTATTTCCTTTCTTCATTTTCCTTTGTGCTTGTAAAACAAAACAGATGAGACGCCACCCTCTCCCAACAACTGCTCTTTGACAATGTTGGCAAAAGATTTTTTTCAACATGTTGCAGAAACTGTCAACTATGTTAACCAGATGTCTTCTCTTAAAGAGGACTTAAAGGCAGGTTCATGCAGCCAGCTCTCAAATAAGGGTGATTTTAGGTGTGTCTGTCTTAAAGAACAATTCAGTTTTTCTACACTTCGGCATAACTTACCGTTTGGAAGTCAATTAAAAAAAAAAACAAACAATTTGGTCTCCAACATTCTTTAAGCCTCAAACAAGGGACTCCTGTGCATACAGAAACATTCTTTCCTGGAAATATTTATGGAGTTTATAGGCTTCCACTGCACTTCAAATAAACAGTCTTGGTTATTCCAGGTCTCTTAACCCTTTTAATTTTTAATTTTAACTTTGCTGTCTCATTGTTCATAAGGAAAGAAAATAATGAGGTGCTAAGGAGGAGGTCATAACATTTTTAGCATTTTGCCCCTCTTTGGGATGCAGAAATAAGAAACATTTCTCTACTTCTCACTATATATCTATCCCTCCTTGTGCCCTGTGTGTAAATTACTCATTGTTAACAACTCAGGAGTTAGGACTGGTCTCTACCAATACCTCAAAGAGGAACAATTAGCTATAGTTGGGCTTTTGAGTGTTATAGTTTGAGTGAAACTCAACAAAGTAGTGACAAGAAGAACTTTACATCAATGCCTCCTACCTCAACATAGGTGAGCTCTTAAATTTAGCTTTAAAATTTAGCTCATTGGATCTGACTTTTTTTCTGCCACCTAAAGAGAAATTGTCTCACTATATGGCTAGAAGTGCCTGCAGGCTAATTACAGCTGACTAATTCATGTGAATACAGCTAGTGTGCTCATAGAAAGGAGACAGGTTAATTTTAGCAGGTGAGATATCTTGATTTTGGGAGATTAGAGCTAGAAACAGTGCAGTAGAGCAAGGCTGGGATTCATGAGTTTGAACGATAATTATTTTGTTAGTACCACCAGTTCCAAGTTCAGTGAGAAGACAGCTTTCTGGCATTCACAGAGTGGTGCCTTCCTGGACAACCGAACCTGTTTTCAGGGTTGGTTTCTTTTTTTTTTGTTGTTGTTTTTTTAGATTTGGTTTGGTTTGTGTTTTTTTTTTTTTTATAATTCTTTTTTATTCCATTGATGTACAAGTCAGTCCTGAAAGCCATACTTACCTAAATAAAGTAAAAAAAATCAAGGAAAAAAAAAATAAAAAAGCAACCTCTTGCCTTCCTCCCCAGCCTCATAAATGAGGCAGACTACCAACTTTGCCTCCAGAGGGTTTCTGTAGTTTAGGTGATTCTTTCTGCCTCTGCACAGCTATCACCAGCTTGTTCTCATCATTTGCCTGCTTGAAGCACAACCTAAAATTACAGAAGTTATCTGCTTTTAAGGCATTTTTCTCAAGGATGGATCTTGAGGTCTCTGATGCTGAGCGGCAGATTGCTGTTTGTTCTCAGTATATTGGGCTGTAAATTCACTGAGAGCGACGTGGAAAATGTGTTCTCGTACATGTGCTCCCAGAGTGTCTGTGTGAGGTGTTGTGTATTCCCCACTGTCAGCATGTTGTCAATAATTTCTGGGAAAGCAGTATAAAAATAATCAAACATACATAGCGAGGCAGTAGAGGGAACGGTACAGTTTCTGCACCTGTGAGTCAAAAATGCGCAAAAGTAATTGCTCGAAGTGATTAGGAAATGCAGAGAATCTCATAGCAATGGAGATTTTTTTTTTCTTTTTCTCTTCCCCCAACCCCCTCCGTAAACACAGGGTTGATAGCTTTGGTTAGTACAGCACTGTGCATATCGACAGCAGAAAACTGTTGTTAGCCCTAAAAAATTGCCTGCTGCATGGATGAGCTTAATGTGCAATAAACTCAGCAGTGCAGATGCAAATTTAGGATGCCTGAAAACTGAAATTTAGCTGGAGAGCTGTTTGATGGGAGTATCTGTATAGACACAGCCAGAACATCTCTCTTGATCTTACTTGACTTTAAAGGTAACACACTGTACGTAGAGTGCGTGTAGTTCCCACTTAGAGATAGGTGGAGCTCCAGCTGCTTACAATAGTCTTTTGCATGCAGAAACTGAGGAAATGAGAACAAAAGCCAGCGCTCCCTAGGAACTGTCTCTGTTTTACAGCTTTCACAGCATTTAAAATAATATAATAGTAATATACCTAGCTGATGAGATGATAACCATTTTCTTTTTTTTTCTTTTAACTGCACCAAAACCTGACTCTTCTCAATGTGAATTGTTGTGTACAGAGCTGGAACAGTTTTCTAGGCCTTTCTGCATCATTACACAACAGAAAAATGCAATACCCCAGGCTTACAGAATCTGAGGGAGAATGGTTGGAGAAAAAAACCCCAGCTCTACCAAAGGGAAGGGAGAAAGGCGGGGAGGAAAATGTTCTTCAGACACTCTGGATGGGTTTGTAAAGATTTATTGGGCTCAGAGCAATCTGTAGCCTAGTAAATTGGTGTTTGAGGGTGTCACAAACAATAATGTACTACATCTTGCACTACAACGTACAGGTGTCCAAAAGCTATTACAGTCCAGCCACTGCACTAAAATTGTATGAAAGTGATAGTATGGCCTGTATGCGTGCCTGTGAGTGGTACCAGAAAACTTTTATTTTTCTCTTTTTGGTAGAACTATGAAAGAGGTCCCTACTCTGATAAAATGCCACCAAGAGGCCAAATTAAATTTTCTGCACCCAGATTCCACAATCACTCTTGTCAGTAATAACTCAGAGAGCAAGTAACTGTATATTGAAAGTAGGTCCTGAAACTTTTGATAGTTATGATATCACAGCCTCCTGCAACAGATGGATGACACTGTAAAATTTTGTATTACTCCACGGTATTACAAACTTCTAGCTCTTTAAAGAATATAAATGTGCTCTTTCTCTGTCCTAGTTTTGCCCAAATTGGCTTGTTCTTTCTCAGATCTTTGTCAGAACTTCCTTGCCTGCTTCATTGTGGCTACTATGATAGTACAGCACTGCTGTAGGCTGAATAATCTGGCCTTCTAAGGCTGTTTTGATGAAAGATTTATTTTATTCTCGTTGAATATTATGATACCTGTTAGTATGTTCTCTTTAGAACAGCTTACATAATAAAATCCAGCGACACAAGCATGTTAAATCATACATGCTTCTAAAGTGGATCAGTTTCTGACAATAATTTTCCTTTTGGCGCGGGGTGATACTTTAAAACATATAAATAGTAGTGCGTAAATCTGTTTAGTCCCTGATAAGATAATTTACAGTTAGGGATTAATAAGTACATTGCCTGTGTTCAAACAGTGTACAAAGCTATCTTATGTGTGTGTACATATGTGCACATACTATGTATCTTGATGCAGGTATGAAATATTTGCAGCCAAACCCCTTAGTTCCCTCTTCATTTTTTTCCTAATATATTTGGACAGGTTTTCATTATGTTAGTCAAAAACAGTTCTCTCCACTGGGAAAAGAATTAGTTATTGCACTAAATCATTTAGGATTATACTGGCTACACTGATATGTGAGAACAGAAAAGGTAGTAAAGAGTCCCAGAAGTTCTGCATCTTCTCTGCGTGGAAGGGAAATTGCTTTTGGATTTAACAACAATTGAACCTGAATATTTCAAAGCATCTAAAAGGCCAATGGCACTTTTTTCAACAAAATCTTATCACAGCTTTTGTGCTTGAGAAGCCTCCGTACATTGATGCTAAAGATTTTACATGGGCAAACAGATAAATATTTGTAATACTGGTGTGAGCTTGTTTCCATGGTCCAGAGACTGCTCACTGATCTGAAAACTGGAAGAAATATCTGTCTTTGCAAATTAACAGCTGCAGCTTTATATGACAAAAAATTTAGGAACAGATTAGTGAGTTTATAGTGTGTACAATGTAATTACCAGTATCTAGCCAAGTTAGAAAAAGAATCAGTGAGGATTTTGTCCCTTACCACAGTACAAAGCGACAGTATACCTGCAGAGTTCGAAAGCTTGTCTATGAAAGCATGTAGAACAGGAGACCAGGAGTTGGATCCCTTGCACAACAGCACAAAAGCCTTGTAGTAACTGGTAGTTAAGACTAGAAAGACGCCATCCACCAAAAATGATAGAGAATAATTTAAAGCTGAAAGGGCAGAACTTGCTTGATCCGTACCCTGATGCTTTTTGCAACATTCTCAAGAACTGACCATATCAGTCAGTTATTTTTTTGATCTCCCAAAAGAGGCCTTAATGAATTACGTGCCTTGTTTTCACTGAAGTTAATTTATAACACAAAAAATAATTAGCAATTATCATGAAGCATTAACAATGATCTTGTTAAACAAAAATTAAAGCTTCTATTGAAATTTATTTCCTACAGACATTTGGGGAGGAAAAGCAAAAGGCAGGACTAGCAAGAAAAAATCCCAGCCACTAGTGTCCGAAAGAGACTGGTAGATGGCAACAGTGTTAAATATCTTGATTGTGAGGGGAAGTCATTCTTGAGGCTTAAGGTTTGCTCAAGACCTTTAAATATCATCTTCAAAAGGATAAATTTCTCTCCCAATGGATCCAGTATGAGTGAAGAAAAAATCATGAAAGAGCTGATACTTTTGTATTTATTATTCAAGTGTCAGAATTTGCTTTGTTACTTGTCAGAAGTAGGGTTTCTGCCTGCTTTGCTCCCTATCCTGCTTGAGCGAATTTCTCTCCCACTATCCCATTTGTCTCTTTGGGAATGTTTTCATCTACCACACCTTGTATAGGTTACACCAAAACTAGTGTTGCACAGACACCCATGGGCAGACTGTTCATTAAAAACTGTAATTTGTTGGGATATTGGCATAAAATAACACTTGCATGGGAAATCAAATCTCTTGATCAGGGTGGTCATTGCTGTCCGGGTGGCAATCAGAGTCTCTGTTTTGAGAGCTGCAGATGAAACTACACAAAGTGTGTTCTGCTCAGTTTTTATAACCCAGGTGGACTGTGGTCCTACATGACCACCCCAGTACACACATCATCCGTCATTAGAGATTAGCACAGAATCATAGAATTGAATTATGTCCAGCTCCCATTTACAAAACTAACTATTTCTGCATCTGTGGGAACTGTTTCTACTGACTGTTTACAAGCATCTTATCTATATCAGTTTTGCAGCAGGAACCATCTGGAAAACCCAGATTCTGCACCTAGGTTGTTTTAAATACAAAATTGGTCCTGGCACAGCAGGAACTGCCTGAGGGGAATCTTCAGGACTGTCTGAAATCCCCACCTGAAGATCTCCTGCAAGAGCTAGTCAAATGCTTTGTGGTGAAGGTGGTGGTGAGCTGGGTCTGTCAGGTTGTCTCAGCCCAGTCCATTGTCTCAAGCCAGTTGAATGTCTTGTCAATGCAGAGATGTGCTGAAGAGTTCCTGCACCACTCCACCCAGGGAGTCAGTGACTTTAGTGCACTGAGTGTGCACACAGGGACAGTCCTGATATCTAGATAGCCCATAATTATAACTAGGGGATAAACTTGAGTTCTGTCCCTCTGCTTCACTTGTAATGTCAGGTCCATTGTTGCTGCCACAAGAGTGGCTTTCTGTGTTTTTCCTTTGATCTGCTTTGTTCAGACTCTAACACACTCTACGTTAATGGTCACTTGCCTGCCATTCTCACAGTGATTTACTATTTGCGCTATGAAACAGAAAAGAAGCTGTGGTTTGCTTTGGGCAAGCAATACCAGTCTCTCAGCTGATATCTTGGAAATAATGTTTTCAGTAATTTTTTAGTTAATGGTTAGCAGTTCCTTCAGAGTTTTGAGGAGGGGGAAAAAAGCTCCATTGTGACTTATTATGGATTACTATGATCTCTGTGTGGCACAGAGGAGTAGTGAAAGTCACCCCCAGCTTCCCAGCATGGTCAACATTGCCATGAATCAGAGTCTTAACTTTAGGAAGTAATTAAGTATCTTCAGACTTAGAAGAAAAAATATTTTAGACTTCATTTTATGGAAAAAGAATTTCTTCTGGCTTATGAGAAATAAGTCAGCTGTAATGCTTGTGTTTTGATACTCTGTGGTAACATGCACACACTTGCTTCAGGAACAGATCTAGGGTGGGGAAGGCTGAGGAGATTGGAAACATCCTGTGGTTGCCTGGTGTTGAGAGAGCCCGCCGCCAAATTGCTCTTAGCATTTGCTAGCATTTCAAATGCTGGCACACACCAGCTGCCCTCCAAAGAGCTAGTTCTCAGAGGCTCCGTCCTCAGTGATGCATAGACCAGCCCAGGCTGTGGCTGGAGGACGAAAGCAGTTTTTATCTACCTTATGTTTCAATGGAAGGAAGTGTTCTTTTGGATACTTTATAAGACAATAGTCACGTGGAGCCTGACAGTCCTCTTTTCCTCAGCCAGACCCCTCTGCTGATCATTATTTCAGTCCTATTTCCCCAGGAAATTCTCCTATTTTTCTGGTAGCGCTCTTTGTTTGGTTTGGTGTCAGTCTACATTGTTGTGTCAGAATGATACAAAGCAGACTTGGCAAGGGAAAGAATCTGCTTCTTACTCTGCGTATGTGTATGTGTGCATGTGTGTGTACATGTGTGTGCATTACTGGAAAAAAAAATGTAATTTTATTAGCCTGCCACTGGCATAAAGAGGATCTGTCCTAAGGTATTGCATTTATTGTTTCCTAAGCTTTCTGGAGAGAACAAATGTTTACATCTGATAACATGAACCAGCATCAGCATAAGTTTCCAATTTGGGCAAAAATCTGCTATTATTTATATGCTATTTGTGCCAAATTTTAAAATAATTCTTTTAACAGGATATGACTTTCAACTAGGAACTGAGGAGAGAGTTGAGAAGCGTTTGATTAGAAAACATCTTAAATATTTTCAAACTGGTAGTCAGTGTGTGATATCCATGGCCACCTGCTCAGTATTTGTAGCAATTAGAAGTTCTACCATAATTAGGACTCATTATTCATAGAACCATAGAATGGTTAGAATTGGAAGGCACCTTAAAGATCACCTAGTTCCAACCCCCCCGCCATGGGCAGGGACACGTTCCACTAGACCAGGCTGCTCAAAGCCCCATCCAGCCTCGTCTTGAACACTTCCAGGGACGGGGCATTGACAACTTCCCCGGGCAACCTGTTTCTGTGTCTCACTACCCCCACAGTAAAGAATTTCTTCATAATAGCTAATCTAAATATACTCTTTTTCAGTTACCCCTCGTCCTATCACTACATTCCCTGACAAATAGTCCCTCCCCATCCTTCCGGTAGGCCCCCTTTAGATACTGGAAGGCTGCTATAAGGTCTTCTCGGAGCCTTCTCTTCCCCAGGCTGAATAACCCCAACTGTCTCAGCCTGTCTACATAGGAGAGGTGCTCCAGCCCTCTGATCATCTTTGTGACTCTCCTCTGGACTCCCTTCAACAGGTCCATGTCCTTCTTATGTTGGGGGCCCCAGAGCTGGACGCAGTACTCCAGGTGGTGTCTCACCAGAGCAGAGTAGAGGGGCAGAATCACCTTGTTACTTATGTCTGAATTGTCAGGCAAAGCCACCTCTACTTCTGCTAAGATTTATTGCTTTGGACAAATCTAAAACTGTTTCATAATTAAGAACTTTATGAAGGATGCTCATTTTATGTGTTGCAGGATTGCATATCTATATCTTATGTTGGACTTGCGTCTTGTTTGGAAGAATGACACCTTCAAAGAGACCATAAATGATCATGTGACAAATAGGGAAATATCTTGTTCTCATACCTATCTTCATGTCCCCAGTTTCTTCTCAGGGACCTCATGTCCTCTTTCTCATTTATTAGTACAGGCATTATGTAAAAAGTGTATGTGAGAGCTGAGAGTATGTGAAAGTTTATAGGCATTGATGGAAACTCATAAATATCAGGGGGTCAAAACTGCTAAATTTCAATAGTCATTTGGAGTCTGAGTAAATGCTTCTTTTGCAACATTTGTCCAGCTTTGAGAGGGCTGTCTTACAGATTTAAAAACCCTGGTAAAATTTCACTAACATAGGTTTGGCAGTGATTTGCTTATTTTCCCCAAGGAGGCTTTGTATTAAATAATCAGCTTGTTAAAAGAATGCCATTTCCATTCTTATTGGCTCCACTTCTCTATTGTATACTTTAAAAAGCAGCAGGGTCATTTTCTGTATACAAACTTGACCCATTCTTCTAATTTTAATGGGATTCAGAAAGTGCTCCTGAGGGTGGGTTTGAACCCATACTCACTTGTGGAATGAACTGTGGAGTTATTTCCTTTTGCTTTCAAAGGAGTTACTGTTCTGAGTGTTGGGGCTAATGCAAAACCTTGTGGGAAGACTCTTAACTCGTACTCTGATTTTTCTGTCGATTTCTCTGATACAGTCACTGAAATGCTATGTGAAAACATGACTAGTAAAGAGAGAATTGCATAAAGTTCAAATTTTCTAAAAAACATCTCATCTAAAGGAAAAATTTTTAAAGGCAGAATGTCCGCAGTGCTGGAAAATTATTCTCATTTACAGAAACATGGGAAATGACTACTTAAGTTGCATTACATGGTCCCACCACTGACATCCCCAAGTAATAGGACTATGGGACAGGAGAATGAGGACCAGTTTGAGTCCTGTGTGTTGGCCAACCCTTGAATTCTGTGCTGAGACTACTTATCACATTGCCAGTGATAGAAAGAAATGATTTGTTTGTTGTTTTTTGTTTTAGTTTGTTTTTTGTTTGTTTGTTTGTTTGTTTTTTTGAGGGCATTCGTAAAAATATCAGAATTTTTGGACACTTCCAGCCTGAACCCTGCTTTTTAGTGATCTAAGATTAGCTCTGGTATTTGAATATCCTTCTCATCACTAAATATGTTAGAGGGTGGAGACAGAGAAAAGGATGGATCATATTTTTAATGAAGCTGAGTGTCTTGATAATCTCAGTTTGTTGATATATGCTTTACTATATAAAAAATGAATGATTATTACCAAACATCCTATGTAGCTTTCACTTTAATAATGCAGACCATTACCTTTTGATGGATGTTTATTAGGAGCTGTTGCTGGTTCAGTGCAGCTGAAGCTTTCAATAATCATTAGCTAGTGGTGCCCCGATTCCTTTGAAGGAACTGCTGCCATTATTGGACGAACAAAACCCAAACCAAACCCGTTCTTTTTCCTACAGAAATGCGGTGCTTTCTGTATACAATGTAGAACAAAGTTATGCTGACCTAGCTTTGCTCTAGTCCTCTCTAGACTCGGAAGAAATTTTCTTTATTCCTGGCATTATAACTAATAATTTTCTTTCTGCTTGTTTTCTGGGAGTTGGAGCTCTCATTGTTCCTTCTACTGTCAGGTGCAAGAAGAGCATCTGGCAGCTCCGGAGTCTAGACAGTGGTTCCCATGCCTTCACTGGAAGCCTGTGTCCCGCACAGCATGAGGCCAGTCATCAGCAGCTCGCTTCTGTTCAGTTCCTGCAGCTGCTGTGAAGCAAGTTTCCTCGTTGCTCTGGGAATCAACTTTGCTCTTGGGAAAGCAGTGGCTCAGGACCCAGCTTGTTCCCCAGCTTCTGCAAGATTGTACTGGGAATAACTTCACTAATCAGCTCGACCTTATCTGTCCACAACATGGCAGCTGCTCCTGGCCTTTTGGCTGTATTTCTTTTGCCTATGACAGCATAAAGTGCTGGCTGATGTAAACAGTGTTGAGATAGAGGAACCATTGCATCCTATCACACTTCGAGCATTGCTTTGGGAAAATAAGTATAAAAACGGTTTGCTAGACAATATTACTGAGGTTTACATAGTCTGTATCTGGAGACTTAGCTTAAACAATATGATATTTAAAAGTGCTGTGAACTTTTAAAGCTTTTAAAAAGTGTGCATTTTGTTAAGCCTGTCTAGGGTGAAGAGCTGAATGACATGATGGTAGCAGGGGGCAAGGTCTCATACCTTATACCTAATGATGGATTTAAGAGCACAGACTTAGACATCCCAATCTGTAGAGCTCAGCCCATTTGTACAGCTCCAGATTATGCCATAGTGACTGAGTCTACACTACAAAGTTCTAGGAATTTGGAGAAGAAAACCATATAGTGTGAATAACTGATTTTACTTATAAAATGGAAAAACCTTTTCTTAAAAAACATGCAATTTATGGAAAGGTTATAACTATTGCAACAAAAAGCTTTACTAGCATGTATGGCATCTCCAGTAATGGTCTCTGCAGCTGTGGCAGTGGTGGCCACAGATAGATAAGATATTGCAGTATAGCCGAGGAAAGGGTTACTTATGGGTACTGGTTTGCTCATAGATCTGAAATTCTGTAAGAAACTGGACCAAAGAATTTGAAGCAGTCTTTGTATTTGATATAACTTTTCTGAAGGAAATTCTTTTAAATATTACCTAGGACTTTTGATGATGTCTGCAAAGATAGCTGTTATAAAATTACACAGAGTGGCTCTTGGAGAAAAGCACATGGAAAAGCTCCTCAGAAATAGTTAGGAATCTATTTAGAATATGAAGTCGGAGTTTTTTTGTGAAGAGATTTATTGTCATTTTTTCTATTACCTACACTTACACATATGTGTCCGTGCCATCTTGTAGTAGCGTTATACCTACCAGATATTGCTGAAGAGGCTTTTCTATCAACCAGTTATAATTCTAGGTGAACCATGTATGTTACTGATAAATCTTACAAACTAAAAGTTTGTTTTATTGGTAGCCTGAGGACAATATACAGTTCACTTCTTACACATACTTTAGCTCCTTTAATATACTCCATTGTTTAGGTTCAACATACTCATGAAATGGGCTCTTACCATTTAATAGGTTGTGATTTAGAGAGATTTGTCCTTCTGAAGGGGTTTCACTGTGAAGCTTGTGTGAAACTGAGGGTCCAAATCATAGAGATGCCCCTTTTAATAAATCAAGTAGTTAAAAAAATCTTCTGCCAGTCAGAGCACCAGAGCACACTTCTGATCAGAGAGAGGTGAAAGATACATACAAGCAACAAACCGTGCAAGCAACTAGCGTCTGCATTACTGCGCAGTCTGCTCTGGGGACAATCAAACAGGCAAGAAATGGTAGTACTTGTTACATTCTGTCTTGAGGGCTTCTTCTGAGTTATCACCACTGTCACCATTTCTTTTACACTCATTTCCCTCGTTTAGCAACATGACAAATTCCTATTGTCATCGTTTTCCCTTCCCACACATGTAGTGCAGATCTTATGATGTCCGTTATCACTAGATTCAATCACACGACTGCACTGTTAGGATTTGTGATCATATGATTTCAGTATTATATGTGATCATTTGTTGAGCTTTTATTCCTGTAATTTTCGTGCCTTGATTCCATTAGATATCTTAGTCTATATTATACTTGGAGTTCACTAAACATTGTCCAAGCAAAGTTTGGTCAATTTTATTTAAGTTGGATAATGATAGCTAACTATAGAGCTATAGTCCTATATTTCTTTTATCCTCTGAGGTATAGTCCTATATTTTTTTTATCCTCTCTCTTTCCCTTTTGTTCGGTCTCTCTGTAAACTTGTCAGTTGTTAGTCAGCCTTTACCATTAGTTTTCTCTATTTGTTATTTGACTTGTGGTTAAAAGGTTCTTTAAGCTTTTTTCTATTTTGTTAAGTGTTGCTTCTTAATACTGATATGGCCTACATATTGCATCTATACCTGTTGTTATGTTAATGCCTGGAAAAGTAGTTTACTTTTCTATAACTCTTTGTCTGTAGCATCCTTAGAAATGAAAAAGAAGGGGGAGAAAAGAATAAAAAGAGAACAATTTAGCTTTATTGGTTCACATCCTGAAAGAGCTCATTCTGCCCCTTCAGTTTTCAACAAAACTTCCCTTCAGTGTTTTCTTGGAGAGGTGGCAACAAAAAATATTTGTAACTATCTCTTGATTGATTCCATGCTCCGGGACTTCAGAAGGCTGCTCTGGAGACCGTTTCTTGAAGGTCTTGGGCCACAACCAACAAATATTCCAAAGTTACTGCTGTCTTTCAGGGAAACAAACCATCTTCCCTACCTAGAAATGATGATTTGTGTAGGGAAGGAAAACATGTAAAATATTTTACTTAAATTTTGCATTTTATCTACTGACTTTTCTTTTTCTTTTCATTGCTCACAAGAGGGGATCAAAACAACCAGGTGCTGTTTCCCCATGGGGAAAGAGAAAAGATCCAGGAGCAAAGGCCAAATTCCAAGTATTTATATGCCGATTTCACATTTGCCTCCACCTGCTGACAGAGTTCTAGGCTGGCACAACAGAAGTTACACAAAGGGATTGTGATTATGTTCTCTCTGCTTTTTGGGCAGTATTTTTAAGGCTACCTTTTGTTTCCTCAAAGTTTTAAGCAAAAAAACAAGCAGTACTCTTTATTGGGATAATGCCAGAGCACATAAGGAGTTGCTGCTGGCGTGTGACATGGAAATTAACTTAAGAAAAATCAAAAGCAAAACATTTTACAAATAAAAAGTAGCCCTCGTGGTTACTTATCATGGCATGAGCAATGACATGTTGTGGTGGGTTGGCCCCGTCTGGCCATCAACCTCCCACCCAGCTGCTCCCCCCATTCCCCAGCAGGACTGGGGGAGAAAATAGGAAGAACAAGTGAGCAAGAAGACTCATGGGTCAAAATAAAAACAAGGGGGTCATGTACAGGCTGCAGGTTATGCTCAGCCACTTCAGTGGGGCAACGAATGGTGCAGGGTGGGTTGCAGTCAAGACTTAGTGGTTTAACTCTGCCACTCCTTTCACTTTTCTTCTGCTCTGGGATGGGTCCTAGGTGGGCTGCAGTCCCTCTGGGAATGTCTGCTCCACTATGGAGCACCTTCTTCTACTCCTCCTCTCACTTCGGTGTTCCCTCTGCTGCTTCTCACTCTTTTTGTTCCCTCTTCCTTTCTTTGCCTGGCATTTTCTGCTCAGTCTTAAATATGTTTTCAAAGAGGCACTGACAACTTGGCTGATGGTTTCAGCTGTACCCTGTGGTACCAGCTGTATCTGGCATGGGGCAGCCCCTGGCCTCTTCTCATGGATGACACCTCTGCAGCCTTCCTGCTACCAAAACCTGCCCACCTTCACCCAATACGCATGTGTACACGGATAATAGGATGAACTTCATTAAAACAGCAAGCACCAGTGATGGTGACCTGTTTGAGAGCTATTGTTAGAGACAGACTGGGAGCAGCGGATGCCGGCAAGTCAGGGCGAAGGCCACAGAGAAATTCTCTACTTCTCCCAGAGTTAAACAAAAGCATAGGAAACTAAATACTAATTTTTCTTACACTTAAAGTTACGAGCTAAGTAGATTTGGAACAGTCCAGGAACTGGACACGTAAGATTTACTGTGGACTAGTACGTTGAGGCTGCCATTCCTCTGTGATTACTATATTTTCTATTTCATGCCTTCCTAGTTATGTTTGGTTCCATTAAACATGAAGCCTACACAGCTAAGCCTGAAATGACTGTGTGCTGGAAGTGATGTTGCTAATTGCTATCACTGTTGCTAATGGCTAAAGAAAGCCTGGTAGGCTCACAGGAGAAAAAAAGGAAATTGGATATTTTAACCAGACTAATGCAGATTAAAACACAGCTAATAAGCCTCATGTGAAAAGCTTATATTTAAATTACAAATGTCATTTTCTTGTAGAAATTAGCATTCCATTTAAAGGCCTGTTTGTCTGCGACTTTCTATAACTACAGATGGACTATATTTTAGGGTATTCACAATAATAGTAGAAGAGAGAAAAAAAATCTCATGAAAGATTTTCTCTTTGTAGAGAACCTTTGCATTTATATCTATTAGATTAATAGAATTTATATGAATAAAATATTTCTACATAAAGGAAAATTGAAATATTTCCCTTGGTATTTGTGATTTTGTCTAACTCCAAATACTATGGGTGACTTTGTAGATTTTTTTCCCTTTGCATGTGGAAATAAGAGTATTAATTTGACGTATGATCTTATGCATTTTTAGTTTATTTTTGTAATTTTATTAGTTTACTGCAGATTTACTGGATTCTAGTAAAGAGCAAGAACTTCATTACTTCACATCTATGATTTGCTGCTTATGTAGGAGCATGGGAATTACTTGTAAACCTGATATTATTTACAGGATTGCAGAAGCAAATCCACAGGGAAACAAAACGCATGATGGAGGGAGGTATACTGTAGAGTAATAAGAGAGCAGCTGTTTAGAAAACATTCCTGAGAACAAGTTTCATATTGTCAAAAAAGTTGTTTCATGCATTACCAAACACTAGTGCTTAGAACAGCCAGAGAGAGAACTTTTCTTGTGGAAGAAATACAGAAGAGCAATCCCTGAGGACTGACTCCCTGGGAACTGGAGACTCACACAGAGCAAAGCCTCATGGAAATGAACTTTCACAACAGTGTTCTGTTTAAAACCTTAAAATGCAATTTTCAGAGTTTCTCTTAACACATTGCTGGTGGCTTAAGATCTTTCAGAATAGTGTCGTAAATCGGCGGTAGATGAGGAGAGGAGAGGATAATTTTGAGGAAGACTTGTATTGCTGATTAGCAGTTAGTCCTAGTAAGTCCGTTTTTTTTCTGCCTTACTTTCAAAATACATGCAAACATCTTAACACATTTTTATTTTCTGACATGCATGCGTGTGCAAAATGGATATATACCTTTAGATAATTGTATGTATTTGCACAGTTTGCATCAGCCAATTGAAAAGGAAAGATGCATTCTCTTTTCTGTTCTTTTATGGTGTTCTGTATGACTACTAGCTGGGCATTTCTCCACTGTAGGGCACACTAAGCTAATAGACGTGCCTTGCTTCTGAAAGTGCTCTGGCTATTCTCTGCTGGCAGGTGGCCAATTGGCCAAACAGAGAGCAGTTTCACAGTTGAAGACCTCAGAGTCCGCAAAGTTGTAACAAGTTCCTCTGCCCTATTCTACCCCTGTAGATGAGATGAATCAGGATCAGGAATCACACGCAGCATTTAACACCACTAATGGTACAAGAAACAGAGACTTCAAAAACATTCTGCTTATTCAGCTCCTGTTTGCAGCAGATGATGAATGTACATCAATCAATGCAAAGAAATGAAAAATATTTTTTTCCTCTGTGAATACATGCTACTTAGAGGATCCTTAGTGAAATTCCTGAAACAAATCAGTACAATTATATGTTTTATAGAAAACGAAAACCAGCTTGTAGTGAGATCAGAATATCAACAGAATAAGTGACGGTAGAAGGCATCTCTGTGATATTCAGTACTCTGTGTGACAGTGGTTAACACCTCAACAGAATGGTCTGATAGGTCTGAAGAACCTGATGAAATGGAGAAGACTGAGGGATCTTTTCCTGGTTTGGGGGAAAAAGTTTCTGAGATGGCCCAAGAGAGTACCTCAAAAGGCTGAGGAACACATTCTGCAGTTATGTTGAGTGTGGGATGTCATTTTAAATGTTAGAAATAAAAACATGCAAACAGTAAGAGGGGAATCTGTTGAAGCAAAAATGAAGATTTCTATGGAAGATTTCTTTTTGGAAAAAGATGAATGGTATAGACAAACAGCAAGTTATAGGGAAACTGCAATAGTGGAATTACATTAAACAAAAGGAGGCAATGGCTAGATAAGGGAAAAAGGAATTGCGAACTTTTACTCTTGGTGAACTTGGACTCATACCTTTGTGGCTAGAAGGTGCCGCAACCTTAGATGACAGGTGTGAAATCCATCATTGTTCTACATATGTGTATATGGCCAGAGACAGACACAAGCTTGCTCTGCTGCACTCAGAGAAAGGCAAAATTTGCAGAACTGTGATTGTATTCAGGATGAGATAATAAATTCTGCTGAGGGAAAAAATATGTTATCTCGGACCTGATGATGTGATAATATGGTCATGGTTTTTTTTGGATCAACATAGGGTCATGTCTCACCAGGTGAGAGCATAGCTGGGGATTGTCTGTCTATTCAGGGGAAGGTTAATAGGGGAGGGAACGGTCTCCGGGCTTGCCGGTTCTTCCTTTAAGATCCAAGGGAGTCCAGCTTGGGAAGCTGGGTTGATCTCACTGAACTTACTGCATGACTGGAAGTGAACATTGCAGTATCCTGTTTAGAAAGCTGTCATTGTAGACAGTGTCTGTTTCATTTAAAAGAATAATAAAGAAGGGCATCTTACGATTTTTCAGTCTCCTGAGACTCTACATATGCCTATTCTGTGATTTATACTGGTGCATTCATGATTAGTTTTACTCTTGTAATGAGGGCTGCTCCAGGCAATCCACATTTTTAAGTATAGATAATTCACTATGCACAGTACACACCAGGTAATAAGACTTAATTACCATAATTCTGCATTTTTAAAAAATCTTTCTGTTTTCACTGGGTACATCCTGAACTCTAACATACCTTCCAAAAGTAATTATTCTATTTTCTTGTTGCTTTCTTACACATTTTTTGATGTTAATATAAATCATAAGTTCACTGTCATTAGGAATGAAAACAAATGAAACTATAAAAGCTACATCACTGCTGCTTGAATCTTGAAGGGTAACTGAAAAAAACCTCAGTAACAGCATCATTCTGTCTTCCAAATTGCTGACATGATACATATCTGATACCAACTGAAGTTAGATTTGTTAGTGGCATTCTTGCAAAAGTGTTTTATATGAAGAGAATTCCCTTTTTCATTTAAGTATGAACTCAGATCATTTGCCCATTGAAGTCCTCTTTGAAGAGCTTGTCCTCTCCACCTCAGATAACCACAGAAAAATGAGATGAACTGTGTTGTCTCTCAGCTAAATTTATTCCATGGATATGGCTGCTGTCAGCATCAGGACTTTCTAACTCTTTTATCATTGCTTTGGTTCAGTAAAAGTAATTTTTTCTACTTCCATGTAATAGCAGAGTCCTCGTTCCTAAGAAATTTTTTTTTTTTGTTTGTTTTTTTTTTGTTGTTTGTTTGTTTGTTTTGGGGTTTTTTTTGTTATTTTGTTTTGTTTTGTTTTGTTTTCTACAGGGTATGCAGTGTCATGAAACTGTCATTGCTCAGGAAATGAGCTAAAAATTTTGTCATAACTTGTTCCCACATGGAAATCAAGACAAAGTTTGGTTACCTTTTCAGCAGCAGGTCTGTGTCAGAACTGGAGCAGGGTAAAACCAAGTAGACGTAAAGTCAACTGTGATTTTTGATCATCTTGAAACTACCTACAGCATTTTGATTGGAATCGAATAGCTGCAGCTGGCATTTTTTAGTGCTTAATTAATGAAGGATGTAGCAGAATATTTACAGGACTCACCAGACTTATAAGAGTCTGCGTCTCACCTCTGTGTGGGGAGAACCTGCTCAAAAGTTTACCTTTCCTTGGAAGTTCCCATGCCATTAGAATATTTGGTATTCCAGTGTGGGATTACTAAATCTAAGAGTAACTTGAACTTTCTAATTTGAAATCCAAGTGCTCTGTTTTGGGGCCTGTATTACGGCGCTTGAACACGATTCCACCTTCCATATCAAGAAATGTGGAAGTATTTTATACATAATCTGTTGACTCTACTAGGTGTTTCAGCTTTGGAAAAGGTACAAAGGAACACAAAAGGAACCTTAAGTGAATTACGTTGTTGATATGTTGCTACAAAGAAGCTTGTCTGTTCTGCAGAATATGTACAATGATCTGGATTGTTTTTTAGAAAAGAAAATGGAGACTTGATATTTCATTATTTTAGAATGTATAGATTGTTACCTAGAATTGCTTTGATTAGTGAGGAAATACAAGATGAATCTGCAATAACAATCGCATTATAGGTACTAGATTGAACTCCACAAGACAGATTTATGAAGCTGTTAAGAATCTGCCACATTGTTTAATATATCAAGTTCCAGGAAATGAAGTTAAGAAATATTTTTTTACTGAATTCTGGATTTGATTTTCTGTTTGTATATTATTTCCATTTGTGATCAGGTCTCTCTCCATATTTCCCTTGTCCTTCATCCAGGCTCAACCCAGTCTCTTCCCATCCTATGCCCATCCACACAGCTCTCAGGGCTGACCCCATTAAGCATAATGTCTCTTTCTTGGCCTTACTTAATCTATTTTAACAGCTGTTCCTTGTCTGAAATCCCTTCCCTCCCTCTTTCTGTTTCTCTTTCTTTGCACAGAAGAGCCAAAATGAAGAGTCAGAATTTGCCCAAAGAGCCAAATTCTTACTTCAGGAGCTTCATTTCCAAGCTGCCAGGAGCGGATTCTCCCAAGAATGCGGCTCCTGTGTTGGCTGATGAGGAAAAAATGAAATTTTGGACAATCAGGAAGCTGCACGAAGATGGGACAGGGTTGTGCATGCATGAGATGCCTCAGTTATCAGGGATAGCTATGCTGCATATCTATGAGAAAGTAATTTAAACAACACAGGGGTCTTAGATGTCTGAAGATATCTCAATAGTTGATGAAGTTAGTAGAAAGGAATTAGCTTCTTAGAGGACCCGGATAGCGTGGCCACTGCAATCTTAATGTGAAGCAAGAGCCGAAGCAGGGGTAAAACCAAACTGTTGGCAGTTTAGTGAAGGCAGGTAGAGGTGCACTGTCTGGCTGAGCAGCTGGAGAAGGTAAAGCAGGTGCTGTTTGCTCCCGTATCTGGAGGCCTATGTCTCTGATTTTGTAGAGGTCTGCAGGAGGAGGGTTTTATGCATGCTCAGTTGTTCCTGGGTTTCTGGATAGAAACAGCTGTCAAGAATACCTTCTCTCTTGCTGGAGAGGATTTTGCCCTTTTCCTCCTGATGCGCTGTAGAATTGCCTTTGGGATTTTGTTGAAAATAAGAGTGGTTTATGAGCAAACATCGACCTGTTTTCTTTATATATATAAAAAAATACCTTTTCATGCAAAAGCTAGTAGCATTTCAGTGATTTGAAAGTGAAACTAGATTGTTATGTTCAAAATGAAATAGAGAAACATTTCAAATTTTATGTTTTTCACTCAAACTTGGCATAATCCTGTTTTAACTGATTTTAGGCACAATGCAGCATTGTATCCAGTCTGACAGCTGGCTATTTTGGACAAATTTTCTGCTGTGCTTTTCCTTTTGAAACAGAGGATACAATTGCACTGTTACAAGACGGAAAGAGTAAGTGGAAAAGTCCATGTTACTTTCAGAGTTTATTGATGCATATCACAGAGTCAAATGCTTAACTGTTTTGCTGGAATTTGCACTGCCCTTCCTGCAAACCGTGAAATGCATGTACCGAGAGAATAAAGCCAGCAAGATTTGAACCATTATGAAATGAAGCTCAGTACTGAGACATAAAAATACTTAGCTCCAAAAGAGATTGACGATGTAATCTTGTCGTACTGTGCAAGAATGGTTCAATCTAGAAGCTAGCACTGTCCTGGGACACCAGAAATTCAAATATTCTGATGTATATTGCTGTAAACTTAACAGGTATGCAAGTCACTAATAATTAGCACTAACTCAACAACTATTAAACAGGATTTGTTGAAATGCACTATAAAATAAATAGCAATGTACAAAGTATCTGAATAATAACTCTAAGAGTGCTACTAGAGGTTGGAATTTTATTGTGGGAGGCAGGTTTCTGGGTGGGAGGAAAGACCCGGGGAGGTGGGGAAAATCTTGTGATAAGGGAAAAAAGATAAAGAAAGACCTGATGAAAAGATTTGCTGAAGGACAAGGAGAAAACTTATAGTGGACAGGAAGAAGGAAAGAACCCTTATGTGAAAAAAAATAAAAAGGAGAATATCCCCCAGTAAAAAACCCCAAAACACAAGACAGTGTAGAGAGAGGAGTCCGAGGAGAAATGAGGCCAGTGTGCAGAAGACTGTGTGAGAGGATGGGAACAGAAGGGAGAAAGATCTGCAGACAGAAGGCAGAGCAGAAGGGAAAGGATTGAAGATACACACCACTATCAGAAAGAGGCAGATCTGTGTGACTGGGAACACCTTGTTAAGAAAAACTGACAAAACTGTCATCAGACCAGCCCCAGAAAACGGAGTGGCGTGCGTCTATCAGAGTCACAACCACAGCAGCTGGGGCTGAAATGGATCCAGAAGGAGGGATCCATGTGTCACATTGCCACATTTCCCGAGTCCAGGATGACATAGCAGACTGGGAAAGGCAAAACACTTTTTTATATATAAAAAAAAGATGGATATGTGATCCTCAGAGCAGCCACAGTTTCTAGGTAAGATCTGAGATGATGAAGGAATGGTGCCATAAAGAAGATCTGCAGGTGCTCAGTTGCTGGGATTCACTGAAAACTTCTTGAAGGGTGACTATTCTGGAAAACTAGGTTCCTAAAATAAGACTGGTGATGAAAAAGCCATTGAATCATGATTTTGGATCCAGAGAAGTTGTTTTAGGTAGAAAGACATCAAATGAACAGATTTTAGGTGAAAAAACATATTTGAGCTTTGGAAAACTTTTTTTTTTCTTTTTCTTTCTTTTTTTTTTTTTTTCCAAATGAGGGTGATAATTTGAAGTTTCTGCTTCTTCTACAGCATTTGAGCAGGACAGAGTGGCATCTCCAGTAGTGCAGGATGACGTTCCCAGCTGGAAAACCCTGGCTAAGCAGGGAGACACAGACAAGCAGCCTGACCATAGCAGTGGACACTTGGTAGAGCCCTAAGGGCGATGGTATTGAAAACGTGTCCTCTCCTCTCCTGAGGAATATGCTTCTCTCTCCCTGTGAGTTATAAGCGTGGTAAGTGCAAGTGCTACAATTTAAATGTGCCCTGTGCCTGTCGTGAGATGCCCCATTTCTTTCCTAGGAAGAAGTTCCACTTAAACACAAGGAAAATGATTGTACTTGTTGAAACCAGAAATATTGGCAGTGACTTTGAGTCCAAATAGTTTAGATGGACATTTTCCTCCCTGGATAAAAGAGGAAGATGATAGAAGCTGAAAGACAATGCATGAAGGAAATGTTAAGAAAAGGATATACAACAAATTTTAAAGCAATTTGTGAGGGAGTTTGGCTGCTGAATTTGAGTGCAGAGTTGTTTTTATTGGAGCTCATACAAGTGGTGCTCTCTCCATGTGTGCTTTTGTCTAAGTATCTCACAGCAGAAGGGCTGTTTTCAGCAAAACATTTGCTGACTCTCTTGAGGAGCTACTACTGCACTTCAGTATGTCATCCACCCCATGGGTCAGAGGCTTCCTGGGTGGTAAGTCTGGCTCATACAATGTTTGTCTGCTGGTCAGTTAGTTGAGCTATCATCTGAACCACTTTTGATGATTCCTGATTCACAGTCTGGACATCTTGTGTTTAAAAAAAAATTTTTTCCATCGCTATTTTATTTGTGCAAGGCTGTTTTTGGCCTGAACCCCATCTATGCCAAGGTGAGAAGCAGTAGCTTTGAACACCACATGTGCTCTTGAGAGACAACAGGTCTGTGTCAGGAGCCTCAGGAAACATAAGATTTGTTGACCTCAGGCAAATCTAATGGAGACAGCATTGACTGCATCTATATTGGTGTTTTAGTTCAGAGCAGTAGTCCAATTCTGAAGCATATCCTCTGCCGGTCTCCTGCTGTGTCTTGGCTTGGTATTGTTGCGTATGAACTAGAATCCATTGTAAGGAAAGCTGAACTGGAGCTCCGCTGCAGGTGAGGGCCAAAATGTCCTCCAGCCTTTCCTGGATATCCCTTGGATGTCTGTAAGCTACACAAAGAGAAAGTGCAGTACAGGGGATAAAACTAAACATCGTTTGAAGAAAAAGCTCTGAGATACTTGCACTGTAAATGTAGAAGCTTGTGCAAAATACTTGCTAATGTAGGCATTACTGTATGCTAGACAGTAGAGTGGACCACATATGCTACTGGGAATTGAGTTACGTGGGCCTTGTGCAGCATATGATTATTTCCAAATCACATGGAATTAGGGATTGTATTTGTGCTTCTCAGAACACTCTAGTGGTCACATTCCAGGCTTTGCCTTCTGCTACCTGAGGAATAAAATTTAGGGTGTGTGTATGTGGTGGTGGGGGCATGGTAACCAAATGTGATCATGCCACAGCTACCAGGTGACTGCAATGTCACGCGGTTCTCATTTGTAGCTCTTAATACAAATTTCTTCTTGCCCTTCAATAAACGTGCATCTACGTACGGTGAAGTAATAGGCTGTCCAGGATGGGATGGTTTCATCTATCAATGTCTCTAAGGTTCTTTTTATCCTGTCCCATCCCAGAACACTTCCTGCTTCATAATCTACAGCATTTGCCCCTGATGTGGATGGCCTGAATACTAAACATGTGGGGGCTCAGATACTAGCTGCTGTTGTGCTTAGGTAAGGGATTTGGTCCTAAATCTCAGTCTTAGTTAAGTGTCCAAACCAGTAGGTTAATCTGGAAAGTTTCTTTCTTACTCTCATTTACCACAAAAATAATCTTGAACCTGAGCAATGTTTTCAACAAGACACTTTCCCATGAGAATTTAGACTCTGGCAAGCTAAATATTTCCCAAGAGATAGTTCCCACCCGCCTCTGCTCAGGGCAAACACCTTACACCACTCAAACACTGTTCCCATCTCCAGTGACTTCAGTGCTAAACTAAACACCACTATCCTAGCATTTGTCAGTTACGGTATAGTATCTTTAAAAGAACATATTCTATTCCTTTTCCAGTGTTTTATGTGTTCTCCTGTGGCTATTAAACCTACCTTTGTATCTTCCCCCCCGCCCCTTACTGTTTAATACAATGCTGTCACCATTATAGCCTTTTTTCCCAGATTTGGGATAATTTTACCCTCAACAACCTTCAGAGATATTTCATGGTTTTCAATACTGCCTTTCATAAAGTATTCACTCTGTGCTTGCTCTCTTAATTAGCAAAATTGCAGGGCTGGATGTGTGCTTTTCTGGATCTGCTCTTTTCCATGCTATCCAAACCAGAACACTTTCAACAGCAATTTTATTTTTTTTCTGTGCCTCTATTTGTCATTAAATCTTTACCTTTTGGTCAATATATGAGACCATGGTGAATTATTTCTGCTGAAAGGGAAACTGCTGATCCAGGTCAGGTAATTCTCTGCCACAATCTGTTTATGTTTTTGTTTAAAAGACTACACATGGATTTCTGAATTCAATGGAAGGCGTTTACTCTTTTCTTGTGCACATTTTCCAAGGTTGTCTTTTGTATATACTGCCTCTGCTCCTTGCAGGATTGCAGTTATCAGGGAGCTAAGCAGGTGATAGTCCCCTTATTTTCCAGACTGTTGCAGTGGGAGTGTTCCCATCCCGCGATGCTGTAGTGATTGCCCTGCTCCCACGTTCCCAGTATGGCTACATCTGCCCTTGCCTTGTCAGGGTCAGCCTCATGGCTGTTCTTTCACTCTCTACTGCTTTTTGTCTGCAGCACACAGCTGTAACCAAGCAATCCCTTAATCCCAGTGTTGGTAGCCAGTTTCAGGTGAGGGATGTTGATATCAAATCAGTGGACTGCTGAATCACTTGGCACAGAGATTAGAAAAGGCTCAGGAACTGGTGTGTTGCCATCTTTTATATGGGCATTGCCAAATTGTTAAGCAAGATTCCTGGGTTACTACAGTTACATTTGGATGGAATTTGCTGACTTGAGTGCGTTCTTCCTACTGCTTTTACTTATTCCTATATAAAGGGACTGCCCTTCCCAGTGCATCTAGGCATCGTATGTAGACACCTATCAAGTTGGAGAAAACCTGTGCTCATTCAAGCTTAATGCCTCACTTGCTAATAGCCATTAATGCCTTTCAGAAAAAATTCTCCAGCTCAGTTTTGTCCATCATCTACATGGAATTCTGAGTGTTGACAGCCTATATAATCCATCTGTACAACCAAAGTGTTATAATAATAGTAATATTACTCATAAAAAAGCCTAAAACTGGTACAAATCAGCCTACTGACAAGGAATCCATTGCAAAAGCTTGAGAGTAGTGATGGGAATAAGGCATATCCTTACAGTATTTGGCTGCACCTAATTTAAGAGTACCTGCATCTCAACTGAGTTGAACGTTATTTATTTTACTCAAAGTGCTCCCTGTGAAATCTTCTCTTGTGCCATATTCCTTGGTTATATCTTTATTTCTGGCCAAAATTCTGCTCCCTAGCATTTTTTAGATACCGTATTTGTTAACGGTGGCCCCAAATTCAAAGCTTGTTGTATCTGTCCTGGTTTGAGTGTCTATGCTGGACGTGCTTGAGATTGCCTGAGATCCTGCTGCCTTGTGCCATCTGCTACAGAAGGTTTGGAAACAAACTCTGAGTTCTCAGATTTTTCCAAAAAGATTTCTGTGTGGAAAAAGGTGACATGTCCAGGGACACACAAACTCTGGAGTCCTATACTTTTTTGTGGCATTTCTTCCTTATTCATGCGGTGTGAATTTTCTGTTTGAAAGGATGCTATCTGGTAGGGGAATTATGACTGTTCCTGTGTTTGAAATGATGTCCCATGAGCACTTTTGGGTCTGATTTCAAACACGTCACACTAACTTAAAACTTGGTCTTCTGGCACCAAAGGCATGTTTCTTTCATGATCTCTATGTGTCTGTACTCTGCCCAAAGGAGGCAAAGAACCGACTAAAAACCAATCTGCAGAACTGGGCAGATGAGAGGGTTTTATGATCTTGCATTTTGATGTTGTACTGTGGCTTACTGCATTTACGTTTGGGTGCCTGTTAGCAAAACCTCAGAGGCAGGGTTCAGTCAGAATCTTATGTAGATATTAAAGGGGATATTCACCTCTGGTAGCTGTCTTATTCTACAACAGAGCCACAAAGGCAAGCGTAAATCAGAATTATGAAGAGGAGAGCTTACACATATGAGGTAATGTTATTTTTAACAGGGTTCTGCATTCAAACGAAGTGTAAAAGGTCTTTGAGCATTGACTATATTCAAGTTACAATGAAGTGAACTTAAAGAGCTACACCCATACTATGATTTGTACCTATTGTGTAAAGTTTGCCCATAATTTGTTCCTGAAAAGACCTTCCAGAGCTAAGTAACATTGTCTCAGGAGGACAGTAAAAGGTGCAGCATTTTGATGAGGCAATTTCTTATCTGCTTGTTAATGCCTCTTATCATACTACTTACAAATATAACGTTATACAAATCTACTATGCAAGCCTAATCATTTAGAGGTATTCTGTTCCAGCTAGAGGGAAGGCAGACACACCCATTTTGTGTGTGCGTATGAGATTAGAAATAAGTTTTTTTGGTGCATAATCCTACAGGTTTCCACAGGAGCCATGTGAACGCAACAGCAGGTTCTGATCCCTTAAACTTATTCTGAGGCCCGCGTTAGTCTATAAAATATAGGCTAAAGTTGAAAATAAAGTTTTAATTAACAGCTATCATTTCTGAGACTGCTGCTGACAATGCCTATTGTTTATGAAACTGTAATTTAAGTAATTCTATGTCTGAAAGATTGGATGTGTTCCTCCTCGCCCATTTCTCGACACAATCCACTGCTGTCTTCCCAGTCTGTGCTGTTTTCTCCTTGCACACCCACACATGGTCATCATTGCTTTTTTGTTATATTCTACATGACAGCTACAGACTCACTCCCTCACTGTCACCTTACTCCCAAACTTTGCGGTAGAGTAAGTTTGGTTATTTGGTTGTTGTTTTGGTTTTTTTTTAGGAATGGGGAGGGCTAGGGAGGTATTTGGTGATGTGGTATTTTGAAAGCCCTTTGTCTCACCTTACATAGGCAGGAGACTGTGCCGACCAAATGCTAAATAGATCAGACAAGCTGAGTACAGGAGACTGCTGTAGCTCTGCCATAGAATCAGATGACTTGGAAATTACAGTCAGGGTATACAGGTTCCACTAGTCTCCAAACAAAAGTATCATGCTAAAGACTGGATTGTGCTAGGCTATGGTGGTACAGACCTGTATAGTCCACAGGAGAATGCAAACGGCATTTATCTCAGCAGGAAAAAGATTTTGGTCAATTTAAATAGTTACCAAGGTAAACTAATTTTGAACGCACTTAGGTAACTGATTAAGAGCATCCTGATGAACATTTTACTTCCAGGAAACCGGCTACTGTGAGCCGTATCTCTTTTGGTTTGTTAGTCCAGAGCACCTTGTCAAACTTCAATGAATATCCATTTGGATTGATGCTGAATGGCATCATGCAGATGAGCTGGGCTGGGAGATGAGCACCAGCACCTTCTAGTATTGCACAGTCTGGCTCATTTTTGCGTATTGCAGGTGCCTCACTGGCCATTTCTGTGTCTTACCAAAGGGTCATGCTTGAAAGAGGCCTTTCTTCAGCGGATAACACTTCAGCATCTTGCAATAATTGTGAGTGTCTCCACAGACACAGGTAACCTAGCTTCTCTTCGTTTTCTTGCTGTAAACTACCTTACGCACGGTGAATTACTTGGCCCTGGTTATAAAACTACACAGGGCATGCAGTGGTTAAATAAAAATCCAATTGTAAAAAGCTAAATTTCTTCCTCATGTCATAGCTGAATTGCATAAACAAATTGGTGGTAGGCCACTGTATCTGTGCGCTATAAGGAATGGGCTCAATCCAGTGCCCCGCGAAATGAATAGAAAGACTCTGGCCCCAATGGACCTTCAACGCGTCTCAGCCTGCAGACAAGTAAAAAGAGCTTGGTGATTCCTGATGACTTACTCTTCTGTAATATTAATATTATTTTATTTTGGGGAAAATAGATGGTAAAGAAGGGAGGAGTCAGAGGCCAATCTGATTTTACTGCAGGAGAAAGAAAATAGAGGAACGAGATAATAAAAATTGTGCTGGCCAAAATAAAGCTTCTCCTTATACAAATCATGCTGTTTGAGTAGCTACCATACATTTCAGTGAATTAAGCTACTTTAATTAATTACTGCCAATTTTATACATGTTTTCAGAGTCTTTCAGGATATTTCATACCGTGTTTTGGTGATCAGTAATAAGAAATGTTAAAAAAACCATTTGCTAAGTGTGTTATATTATATCCTGACATTTCTGTGCTGTTTTAAAAAATCATCCTGTCACAGAAGGACGCTAATGACTTAACAACCTAAAGCTTGCCAGTTTGTGAAACCTTGATGTTTAATCTAGATAAATGTGCTTGTTTGTATAGCTGTGTAATCAATGTGTGCAGAAGAGTTATGGTCTTACGCAGCTATTAGCTCTGCTTTACATAAATATTACGTTTTATCAATGGACAAATGCATCACTTTATACAGCAAGGTATCACAGAAAGAAATTTAGAATTTTAATAACAACTTTCTGCTGTATTTTTATGGCATATTGGATGTTTATAGGATATAGCATAATTTTTCATAAAGCTTCATGAGTTCATACAAATCAAAAATTATGTGGCTTAGGAAATTGGAACTTTCTCAGCTATTACTAGTTCGTGTACTTTGAGGAAAACTGTTTCTGACTGGATGTATCTCAAAATAGTAGAAGTTCTGTTCTATATGTGTCACTTGCAAACACACGCAATAAACATGTTTTTAGGAGAGCTGTTGATATGGGTGTTGAAAGTATATGATTCTATGAGCTTGGTCATAAGAATAGAAAATCACAAGCCAGACCATAAGTGAAAGATACTGCAGGGGAGGGATTGTGCCTTCAAGTGTAAATTTTTAGTTGCCATTGAGATCTGCATCAGAACTTATTCAATTTTAATTTAGAATATAAAAAATTGATCAACAAATCTTCACTACTGCATAATATACCTCTAGACATATTTATACACTTGAAGACACAGAAGACAATATTTTTATTTGTGAGGTAATAGTCTGAGAAAGCAGAAAAATTATTAGGGGTGGATGAATTACTTTTGCAGATAGTAAATTTGTTGAAAATGCAGCTTAGGGAATTAACAAACCTACCTATGCATTTGGGCAAAGTTGGTGAATAGATGACCTTAAAATTAATGACGTAGATAAGAAGATTAAAAAAAAAGTGAAAAATGTTTTGCTTGCATGTTTTCTAAATTAAACAATTTAACTTTTTGTTTTGAAACAGTTTCAATTTGAGAATGACTTTATCTTCTATGAAATTGAATTTTTAAAAGAAAGTGAAACAAAACTATCAAACATAAATTCTTTGAGGCTGATGCAAAGTGAAAACTCTTTTATTTTCTTTGTGAAGGAGAAAAGATTGGGAGGACTGGCAAGGTGCAGACAGGAAACATTCATGATTCTCACAACTTCACTTATATGATGTTCTGTGTTATGCATGCAGCCTTAGTAAAATATCCTCTGGTTGAAATTCTGGTTGTGTTACATCTGTGAGAGTTCTGTCATGAATTTGAAAGGATCCATGATTTTGCTATCAATCTTTATGTCCTTAAGAAGCACTTCTCGCTTATTAAATATAGACAGAAAAACTGGGAGTTAGGAAGGCAGTGACGTGAGAGTAAGAGTCTTTTTGAGATGGATGGATGAGGAGGATGGTCCTCAAAAACAATTAGTCCTGGACATAAACCCTTTCCATTTCTCCTGTGTTCCTCCCTAGTACTGCTCCCTCTTGATTCGTTCTCATTCCTTAGTATTCTCCTGCAAGACAGAACATTCAGTAAGTGCTGCAGTGAAAAGTGCCAAAAATGTTCATGAAGTGCTGTATTTCTGCTGCTGCATCAAAGACAATATGAGGAAGTGGCCCACGAAATGTTCTCTTTTCTAATTACTCTATGCACTCCAATTCTTGAACAGATATTGAAAGGTAGTAATGTCCAATGGACTAGGCAAACTTTTCCAATACATTCAAGAAATAGGATGTTAGTTGGGAACATAAATCAAACTGTGCTCTTAGGAATGTCTTAAAATCTCTATTTGGGATTAATTTATTATTTTGTTCTCAGAGAAATGCAAGTATTGAGAAATACACTTTCAGTGATGAACCCAGCAAAAATTCGGAAAACTTCTGTACCTGTTAGTTATTATTACAAATACCATAAAAGTCAGACTTTAAATGTTCACTAACTTTGTGCCATTTTGTTTATTGTTCTTCCTGGGTGGATATTTGCACGCTTACGACTTGGCACTGTGTGTGCAAATGGGACACCAGGCCATCTGCACACTTTTCACACAGAAATCCGTGATCTTCATGCAAAAATATTTAGCCCAAAAAATCAACAATAGATCTGAAATCCTTTGAAAAGTCTATGTATTTAGTATCAAACTTACATTACTTCTTCATCTCTACAAAACCTTTTTTTTTCTGCAGCTTTCTCCAACTGTGAGTAGCGTGCAAATTCAACACTGATTGTTTCTAAGTGGTTTAAAATACTTTAAACACAAATTATTTGCATTCAAAGCCTTGATCTTTGTTCTCAAGACCTCAGAAATGCCAAGAAAAGCAGAACTTCTTGTCATTTGTTTTCACCCACATGCATTAGTAACATTACATTTCCAGAAAGTAATTCTGATTCAACCTCTTTTAATTGAAGAAACAGGCAATTTCTTCTGTAATTTTCATCACTTGCTACTTGTGAATTAAGGGACTTGACAACGCGCTATAACGGTTGGACATTTTTAAAAACAGCCTGTCCTTGAAATGTCTTATTTTTGCATTTTTATAGTTTCAAGGATGATGATGAGGGTGCTAGAAAAGGAGTTAATAATATGCCATACATATTATACAGCTTTAAAGTGAACCGTAGCATGACCTACTCCACGAAGCCTAAGTAGGCAGAGACTTTTCAGTTCTTAAGGAAAAACCTGCACGAGAAAAGAACATCTAGACAAGAAAAAAACCCTTGGCAAAAATCTTGTTTGTTCATATGGCCTGTTTGGTTGCAAGCAGCTTCCTCTGGAGCTAATCATGATCCAGCACTGGCATTCCTACCAGTTTTTTCCACAGTGTAACGTAAAAACCAAACAAAACTTATTGCATTACAGATAAATCTTCTGAAACATAGATAGATTCAAGTGATTTTTGACTCTTTTTGAAAGTGACTAAAATTTTAAAATAAAATATGGCTATATTCACAAACTGCAAGGACCTTAGGCTCTTATTCCAGTTAATCTAGCCAGGTGCAAAGAGTTTGACACTGCTGAGCACCTCATTTGTCTGATGATTTATTTAAGAATTGGTGAAGGATCAGGCAAAATGCTTGATTAATGTTGTCTGTGAATTACAAACCTCTATTTGCTGCCTTCTGAGCAAGAGCCACTCAGATCTCTGAATACCCTCCACCAGCTCCTTGGTGATGCTCTCTTTCCTCCTTGTTCTCACCAAGGCCATGCAGATTGCTGCAGGTAGTTTTGTGACTGTACCTGCAGTCTTCCACTGATTTCTTTCCCGTCATCTTCTGTCCACCTTCCAGTGTCCTGAAAGTTTATGGCACCGTCAGTCTGAGGCCAGGTAAATAATAATTAAAGCATTCTTTTCCAAGGCTGGCATGTGCAGTAAAAGGCTTCAGAATATAAAGCGGTAACTTTTTCCACTGATGGAGCCTGAGGTGTGGTACATGAGGTTAGCTGGGGGTAGGGGGTGAGAGGAACTAGGGATCTGTCTGCTAATAAACTCAGAGCCCAGAGCCACCAATAACCTCCAGGTTATTACTAAATTTTATAGCACTGTCTTTTTTTGTCACCTCTATCAGTTCATCCTTACTGGTTTTATTGAGTGAAAGTGGCCAGGTGTTGATAGGGGAGGAGCTGCAAGGATGATCTCTCTGAGAAGGAGCCAGGTGCTGACCCCAGGTTGGACACAGCCCATTCTAGTTGGATCCAGCTGGCTCTGCAATGAACCCAAGACAGGACACAGCTGGCCCACCAGTGATGCTGGTGGTGCCTCTGTGAAACCATATTTTAAAAAGGGATGAAAATGCTGTAAGGGGCGGCAATGAGGGGACAAAAAGGAGTGAGAAATAGCAGCAGGAACAACAAGGCGAGAGGTGGAGGAGGATGAGATGCTCCATGGCAGAGCAGACATTCTTGAAGGGCACATGGAGGACCAGCACTGGAGCAGAGGAAAAGAGAAGGAAGGAGCAATGGAGATTATCTGCTATGGCCTAACCACAGCCCCCCTGCACCCCTTGTTGCCTCACTGAAGGGACTGAGTGTAACTTGCAGAGATAACAAATGGGAGGAGAGTAGTCTGAAGTCAAGCTGAACCTGGGAAAGGAGGAGGGGCGTGTTTTACCTGAGCATTTTAATGTTTCTTTCTTTTTTGTGATGTTTCCCCCTACCGAGTAAGTACTCCAATATTTACGTAAATTAGCAATAAATTGTTAAATTCCCAAGTTGAGTCTGTTTTGCCCATGACAGTAATTGGGAAGTGATCTCCTTGTTTTTATTTAATCCCACAAGTCTTCTTGCTCTCTTATTAATCGTATTTTTATCCTCCCGGTCCTACTGGGAGGAGTGAGTGATCAGCTGAGTGGGTGTTGGACTGCCAGCTGAGGCTGCCACACTCGTTCATCTGTCTCCATGAACAACCTATTGGTACTACACTTTCAAATGAGCATGACCACTTGTTTATGAATAAATAAGGGATCCCTCATACTGTCACATCAGCATCCCTGGAACAAGTTGAACTGAAGATCTCCAGTGGTCAGGCTCTGTCATTCAGCAGTTCTGCAGAGACCGCTTGCTTACCTGACTACACTTGTTACCCCATCTGAAAATTGGTCTAAGCCAAATCAAGTTCTTCCTGAAGCAACTTGTCAGTCTCCTGGTCCTCTTGCTCTTTGTCCATTTCTTCTCGTCCCCAAAGTGCTTAATTTAGTTTCTCTTTTAGTGGCTATGGATGCCTGTCAGTTGTTTTTCTTTTCTCTTAAAACTTTCCTAAATTAGCCTGTCAAGTCTTCCTTGAAGGGCACATGTAACCATTGTCCTCCTTCCTTCCACCATCGATGAGAAGCCATGACTTCCAAAAAACTCTTATCAGAGCTGATGCCACCAATATAATCCTGGTTAGGATTTCTTGTTGTCTTAGTGGTCATCTTGGATGAAAACCTGACTCTTATTTTCAGACAATCTCATTTACTTAAGATTTGTATGACATTTGCTTTCAGATTCTTGATTCCTGATTTTGATTTTAACAGATAAAGCAGTAGAAGAAGAAAAAGGCTACGGTTTTTTTCTGCAAATAAAGGTATGTCAATTATTGCATCATGTGCCTTTGTTGTCACGCCTGTGGGAGGCCCTAAAGAATGTATTTTATGATTTCCAGTCTCCTAGTAAAGGGCATTAGCTCTTTCATATTTTTTCAGAAAGCTGTCATTGAAGATCAGTAGTTGCTGACAAAGTGAAGGCAAAACAAGAAATGTAACCATTCAGCTAAGGGAAGTCTAATTTATCTTTCTCTCATTTTTTGTGATCTCATTTTCCCAGTTCTCTAGCCTTTAAAATTCCAGATCTGAATTTCTAAAATAAAACAAGGGGAAATTACTTCAGAAGTTCATACTAACTTTATAAATGAGAAAAAGTAAAGCCTGAGTAAAGCAAAGTAAAGCTTATTTATTTTTCTTCAGTTGGTCATCCTTTACATCTGCTTTTGTGATTGAAACTTGTATGTGTACAAAAGGAATGAGGAGAAAACAAAATTATTTCCACTTCACATGCTTCCTGGACAACCTTCATCCCAGCACAGAGTACACTGCAACAAATCCCTGTGAACTAAGTTCTGGTTACATCTGGGCACAGGTTCCAAACCAATTCTTAAGTATACTCCTAGTTTACTTTTGGAGGTCACGTGAGAACATGATCTTAAAAGTGTAAAACAAGATCTAATTGGAGTTGGGCGTAGGTCTCTAGTCTTTAATGGAAGAAAATGAAAAGAGAGCGACAACTGATTATGCATATACATGCTTCCCTTTGCAGTGTTCACAGTGGCACTGCAGTTCCACCTAATAAGGAACCACACAGAGATGGGATGACCTAATTTGCTCTTTTCATTGAATCAGATTCTGGAAATCGAACAAAATTATTTTTCTTCACTTCACCCACATTCTTTTCTCACTTACTCTTTTTCCTCTTTCTTTTTTTTTTTTTTAATTTTTTTTTTAATAGGCAGCATCACACCAAATAGAACATGGTCTTGAAAAGATTATTCTAGAAGTACTGAAATTGCTCTATCTTGCCACTTTTTTTCAATTTCAAACTTTGAGTCTAAAAGGCTTCACAGTACAAGATAGAATTATATCTGAAGATGCCTTCTCTCCTAAAAAACGTCCAATTGCTGAACAATACACGCTATTCACAACTGATCTCTTGCAATTGCCATAACTAGTTCTGATGTGCTGTTCATCTTCTATCAACCAATACTGAAAAGTTTGAAACTTTTTAAGGAATTGTATTTTGAATATTTTCCTGTAGTGGTAAATCCATAAATCTTAGATAATGCGGAATTTCATTATGCATCCTTAAAGTTCAATCTGTTACTTGAAAAGTTTCTTCTCTCCTTTCTTTCATTGTGCATGAAACATCTAAGACATTAAATTATTTGAAATATGGTGAGAATGGATAATGGAGACAGACCCTGTAAATTTCACATATATGTCAGTATTTACATTGTCTAATGCCCAGGAATTTCAGTGTGAGTGGAGACGTCATCTTACATACAAATATACCCTAAAACAACTGTATTTTTTTGCTACTGGAGTTACGTCTAAGACCTTATGATGCTTGTAAATCTTGATAATGATGACCTGAGAGACATTATTAGTAGATCCCACATCATGAATTTTACAAAGCTACTCATCAAGTAGCTGCTTTGCTATATAGGTTCAGGATTTGAGAGAGGCGGGATGAGCTGCATGATGTGACTAAAGACAGCTAATTAAATGATCATCAAACTCTCTAAAACATGTAAAAAAATCATTACAAGAAAGGAGGTTGAAGGAAGTTTTAATTTCTCATAAATTTTCTTTACACAATATAGGAGGCAACAATCATTTGGCCTAGGGAAAAAAGGTGAAAAAAAAAAGAAGAAAGGTTTTAAAAAAATAGATTGTAATGGTGCCTGAAGCCTTTGATGAATTTAATGTGTCTGGGAATCAACTTTACTGGATCTGTGGGTTCCTGCACTTAGCTTATCTGGTGATTGACAGTCACATTCATGAAAAACCTTCATGACTCATGCATGATTGATAGCCAGCTGTCAGGAGAAAATAAAACAACTTTTTTGGAGTCACACAACAAAGAAAAAAAATGGTTTTGTTTCATTGCCATTAATTTCAGTCAGCGATGCTGTTTATTTCCCATTTAGAAAGACAGAAACATACTTGTGAAATCTGAAAGCCCAGTACAAGCTTTTGCCCAGGCAAAGCCCCCGATTTCCTGGATGGGCTTTCTTATTTGCAATTATAAAATTGATAATTCATAATAAGCTAGAATGAAGACTGGAGGAACAAACAAGCAAGGAAAAAACTCAAGCTGCTAAGCATTAAAATGATGTGGGTAGCAGAGCCCAGTGTTCGCACTTAGTGGGATGCAGATACGTATGTCAGCCTGAATCAACACTAACTGAAAACTGATACCACCTGTGACTCTAATACCAAGCCTCAGCTCTGTTTCTACTCTGCAGCCTGGGAAAAGAAAAAGCAAATAAGCAGATGTCCTTCACTGACCATCAGGAGGGGGGTGCCTTTGGGCACATGTGTGTACTGCAGAACCCACCAAAGAGTTCCTAGTGACTCTTTAATTAAAAATGGTGTTATACTTTGCTATTCTCCTTTTTGACTCAGTCAGCTCCATGGGTAGAGGAGTGTCAGTACATTTAGCAGCTTTAATGATCAGTAAAGGCAAAAAAAGACTGGGAGGACGTTGGGGAGGGAGAAAAACTAGTCCTTAAGGTTTGACACATTTCTTATTTTACTTGATTAATTTTGTGCCAGTGTGAACGAGTATTTAAATGAAAGTTAGCAGGATGTTTTTCTCTTTATGGGGCTTTTTTTCTCTTGCTGGATAATTTGGAACTCCTGTTTTGAATTTCATGCTAAAGTAACATAACTACACATTAATCAGGCAGATAGATTAAATAAGGTCTGAGTTATAGTGTATTAATCTATTCTGGATAAATCTTGAATGCTGTGATTGAGAAATTCAATTAAAAGAAGATTTATCCAGTTTCTGTAATATGTCTTGACTGCTGTGAAGCCACAGAACTCATGAGAACTGAAGGAATCCATACCAGGAATCTGCTCTGGAAAACAGGTACAGATGGGTGGTTAATGGACTTCTGCTCTTCTGCGTTAATGGAGCGTCATGGGATTCAGGTTCCCTGGCTTGACTTGAAAATAAGAGTAGATATTGGCATGTGTTTTTGCATTACACTTAAGTGGTTTCAGACATTGGCTATCATCAGCATTGTAAGAGAAGATCACATTCGTGACCACCTGACATGGTGGTCTGGACATACAGCAGTCTATGGGACCT
>VYZM01002882.1:403925-423154 GCA_013398915.1 Dromas ardeola | reverse complement strand
TCACCCCTCCACACACACCGGGTACCCCTCGCCCCCCCGAGTCCGCCTGATCTGAGCTGATGGGGCAGCGGGAGCCGTGCCTCCTGGAGTCCGCCTGGCTCTCCAGGCCCGCGGGACTTGATCCACCAGGGGAAGTGCTGCTGCTGCTGGCTGGAGTTTGCTGTCCCGAGTCAGCGTCCGAGGTTTGGCTCAACAGGTGGTGGTGGTGACGGGGACAACGGTAATGTCTTCTCAGCTGCAAAGTTGGTTTCGCAGTCAGAAGGTAAAACTGCGTTTAGGAAAAGGAAAGAAGCGTAGTAAACAAGGTGAGGTAAAGGAAGAGGGAAAAAACGATCTCCACAGATGCTTATAGCAAAATAGGGACGTTTTGTAAATGCCGTGGTTCATCACCACAGAACAGTGGTTATTGCCTGAAATTAAACTTTTTGGGGAGGGATCTTAAAAATAACCTTGGCTGAGTTTTTCTTTTTCTTCCCAAGTGCTTTATTATTATACCCTCTGTTAGCAGAAATTGTGTTTTTCATTACGCCAACCATTCAAGGAGAAAATTGTTTCCTGCAAAACAAAGATCAGTTGAAATAGCTACGATGCGGTTATGTTTTGTTTGAATTATAGAATGTAAAATAGGCTGATATTCTTCTCTGACGCAGACCCCTAAAATGCAGCATTATATTCTGTAACATGCTGTTTGTCTTTCAGGTTGAAGAGCTCACTAAGGAGATCTGTAACATGAAGAAAAAAGACACATGTAGTGTAGAATTACAGACAGAGGACTATGCTGCATGGCCACAAGCAGGTAGAGAGAGTGGTGATTGCTTAAACAGGCATCTAAACCAGTATCTTACTTTGACATTTTTTGAATATAAAATATATATTTTTAAAAAATATAAAAATATAAAATACATTTTTAACATAAAAAGGTATTCTTAGCTGTAAACCTGACATTGTCTTTTGGTCCATTTCTTAATGGTCTGTAAGCAGAATTCGTACCATAGTAATCTGTTACATAGTAATCTCATACATTATATGCAGACATGTCTTACCAATTTGTAAAGTACAGTAAAACAAGGCAGAATTTGTTCAGTGAGAGTAGAATAAATTCAAAGCGGAGGCACTACCTAATAATTGATTTTCATTAGACTACTTATATGCGTAAATTTTCAGTTTAAGATTTAGGGTCCTTAAACTGTATTGTGTAAAATATTACTTTGCTAATTTATGCAACTTCAACTTTTTCTTTTCCCACTGCAGATTGTTACTACTATGAAAATTGTTACAAACGCACTGATACTCAGGATTGTGCATCTGAACTGCCAATGCTGCACAATGATGTCACTGAAGGCACTGAGCATAATTCCACAGAGGAATTGCAGACAGATGCTAGTATTCCTTTAAGGACGGATAGCACCAAAGTTGCTGAAGGTGGAGAAGAGGAAAACATCCAGAATTCACAGGTTATAGAACTGTACAGGGTTTTACCAATTTTGAAGTCAGGAATCTATTAGTATTTCATTTAAAAGATTTGCTTTTGGTCTTGATGTCATTGTATGAAATTATTTTTTGTGATGGTGTGGTGCTGATGATAGCAGACAAACATTATTGTGCTCTGAAACCAGTTCTTTTTGTAGTATGTTTTAAGTGTAACACACTCCTAGATTTGCTTAAAAAAAAAAAAAAGCACATTCTGAAACATGTGTCCTACATAGCTTGGACACATGGCATTTTTTTATCATTAGAATACGTTCAATATGGCTGTGATGACTTTTCCTAAAATGGTGGGGTTTTTTTTTTCCATCCATTGATATAAGGAGGCAACATATCAGGAGAAGAAAGTTCTTGGTTTTTTTTTAATTTGTGTATTTTGTTGTGGTTTTTTTTCCCCTGCTGTGCAGCCTTTTCTTAGATCACTCACTTCATCTCAGTCATTTAACTGATTTTGTGCCTTAGCATCTAGCAACTGAAGTGGAACAGAGAGCAGAAATCTATTCAAGGAATGTACTGAAGGATACTCACTGTGTATATTTTTGACATGAACCACTTTTGAATACAGGCTGGGGAAAACGGAAGCCACAGGATGAAGTCTCAGTCCCGTTGAAATCAGTAGGAGTTTGTCAGTTAACTACAGCTGGATTTTTGCCTTCTTGTTTAATAGTTCTTGTGAATCAATTCAACTCTGTATTGGACTAATTTGTTTTATTCAAAATACGGCATTGTAAAATGCTGAAGAACTAAGGAGGTTCTTTTTAGAAGAAAATTTAATTTCTTACTTTCTGTTGTCAGGAAGCAGAAGATAGTTCAGTACCAGAGGGTTCTTTGGCAGAGAGCTTGAGAGCTGCTGCAGAAGCTGCTGTTTCACAAACCGGATTTACTTATGATGAAAATACAGGATTGTATTATGACCATAGCACTGGATTCTACTATAATTCGGTAGGGATTGTTTTCAAAACCTTTGGCACTTTTTTCTCTCTTGCAAGGTTATAGTAGTAAAAGTTGATGTGAGCAAAGAACTATGATCCAACCTGACTTTATGATTTGAAAAACATGTTACTGAAGACAGAGAGTAATGGAAGTTTGTTAATTAATTGTTGAATTATTTCAGTCAAATTAAAGATAGCAGGCAAAGATAAAAAATTAGATTTTCATTCAGTTCTTTTTGATGTCTTCTAGATCTTTGATTTGCTTAGCATTGTAGAAATTTTATACTATAAAGCTGTTCTGTAACTTTCAAAATTAAAAGCTTGAGCTAAAAGATGACTTGCTTAAAAAAAGACAGATTGCTGAACTAAGTCAGTGGCTTTTCCACAGTGAAAAGTATGTTAACAGAAAATGTATGAAATACCGAAATACTTATACTTTTATGTAAGTATTGTTACCAACTAGTTTGACATTATGGGAAAGAAAACACTGCTTTAAAAAAAGAAGTCACACGGTGGATCAAAATTTCATAATGGTTAATTTCTGCTATACGTCTTTCATACTCAATGTCTCCCTTTTGGGGAGGTTTCTTTTTGACTTATGAGGTATGTGTATACGTACATGCTTATATAGGTAGATATGTACACTGTCACAAATCCCAGTAGAACTACTGTCATGAAGACAGAAGTTTTGTTGGCAGCATTATGTTTAACTTGATTTTATAAAAAAAAAAAGTTCACGTGGTACACAAAACTACTTGTTTTCAGGGACACGTCTGGACTTAATTTTTAAAGTCTTAAATGATAGCATTGCTTTTGACATAATTTGTGGATGTAGTTAGATACGTAAGTGTTTGGGGCTATAGATTACAGTTCATGGTACAATTACACAAAATAATATATTTTCTTGTTCAGTAACTGTTCTGAATTACAGGAAATGTTCTTGTATTGGGTATACTGGCAAGGTTTTGGTAGTGGTGCCCGGGGGCTGCAGAAGAGGTCAGGGCCTGCCTGGACACAGCAGCTTCCGCTGTAGGACACAGCTGAGCCCGTCAGAGAAGCTGGTGGTGCGTCAGTAAAAGCATGTTTAAGAAAGTGCAAAATGCTGCACAGTGGAGTGTGTATCTGTTGGGGAGCAGGGGTGAAAGTGGGGAGGGAGTGTGAGAAACAATGCTGTGAATGCCAAGGTCAAAGAAGAAGGGGTGGGAGGAGGTTCTCCAAGCACTGAAGCAGGCAATTCCCTGCAGTCCATGGAAGAAGACCACACTGGAGCAGATATCCATACTGCAGCCTGTGGAGGAGCCCACACCGGAGCAGCTCCTTAAGGAGCTGTGGCCCATGGAGAGCCCATGCTAGAGCAGGTTCCCCTGGCTGGAGCTGTGGCACATGGAGGACCCACAGTGGAGCAGTTCTTGAAGGACTGCAGACCACAGGAAGGACCCATGCTGGGCAGGAGGAAAGCGTGAGGGGGAAGGTGCAGCAGAGAGGAATTGTTATGAACTGACTGCAACACCCCACTTCTCATTTCCCTGCGCTGCATGGGCAGGGGGAAGAGAGGTAGAGGAGTTGGGAATGAAGGAGTGAAGTAGAGCTTGGGGAAAAAAGAGGCAGGCAGAGGTGATTTGTCTTTGTTTCTCATCATCCAGCACCCTCTTAACTGGCAATAAATTAGATTTATTTTCACTAAGTTGAATCTGGCTTGCCCATGATGGTAATCTCCCTATTTTCATCTTGACCCATGAACTTTTTGTCTTGTTTTCTTCTGTGGTCACGTTGAGGAGGGGGATTGAGAGAACAGCTGGATGGGCATCTCATAACCAGCCAGGGTCAAGCCACTACAGTTCTATAGTACGTTTGAGGTTGTGGTTTTTTTTTTTTTTTTTAAATGTAGCATGTGGTTCTCTATTAACTGTATGTTTCTTTGAACGATGCATTTATTGAAGTAATGATAACATTGTTCTTCATGTTTCTTATAAAGGAAAATCAACTATATTATGATCCAGCAACTGGAATTTATTACTACTGTGATGTGGAAAGTGGCCGATACCAGTTTCATTCACAAGTGGATCTGCAGTCTTACCAGGCCTCTGGTAGTCAGCCCACCAAGGATAAAAAAGGGAAAAAGAAGAGAAAAGAACCACAGCGGATAACTGCAAATGAATATAAGGTAACTTTAGAGCTGACAGATAGAAAATGCAAAACCTGTTTGGTTTTTTTTTATGATGCAATTTATGGGTTGTGGGGTTTAGTTTTATGTAGAGGATGTATGCTTCTCTTCTGAAGGATTCAAACATCTTCAAATTATATACAGGAGGTTGCTAACATGTAGTTAGTGTTCAAGTAACTTTCCCAGTGAGTGATTAAGGATGACACTTTCAACTTGGATTCCCTCACTTTTTCAATGTCACTTTATTACAATACAACTGTATAGATACCTGAAATCGAGTGTCAGTGAAGTTCTCTGATTAACAAGCCCACTAGAATGAATTCAGGGTACTGTGTAGACTGGATTTACATCAGAAATTCAGTGTTACCTCAGTGTCTTGATTTTAGGGCTTTGGCTTCTGATTTTTGGTTTCGTTTTTTTTTTTATTGNCAGAGGTTTTGTTTTGTTTTTTTTTTTTTTGGCTGGTGTTTTTTTTTTTTTTAATTCATGTGATGAATCAAAAAATTACTAAAGGTTTTGAAAATGCACGCACACACACACCACCCCTTCTCTGTGATGGTATTCCAAAGCTCATTCCATTGACATTTTACTATATCTCTGCCATCATTTGGGATTGATGAAATGCCTGTGAAGTTCTAATCCTTTGTACGTTATGCTCTCTTATTGATATTTTGTTTGGTCAATACATTTTTGTGGTCCGTGGTGTGTGGATAGACTGTACATTTTAATAAATAACCATTGTACTTAATTTTAAGCTATAAAAAAACGTAACTGCTTTTCTGGGTTTTTTATGATTGCTGAGGAAGCACATCATATAGTACATAGCGACTGCCTTCAAAAACATTACTCACTCCTGAACACCAGAAGTTCTATTGTAACACAGCTATTAAACCTCAAGAAGTGTTTTCTTAATGAACACTATTATTGATGTTGAATCAAATTTGCATAGCCTTATTCTGCGACCTTGTTTTATTTCTTAAGATTTAATTGAATGTTTTGATTTCTTTAGTTTGTAGCACTCTATTTTTTTTCATTTTTTTAAAGCTGTTGCTTTAACTGGTGTATAATTTCATTATGTAGGCCTCAGTCAAGTTGATTGGTTGAAATCTGAAATAGTTATGTTAGTGTACAGGTACTCTTTACATAGTAGTTACGTAGCATCAGTACAGACTTTAAAAATTTTCTGTCCGGAGTGAGGTCTTCAGATAGGTTTGAAAATGGAAACTCTTTACATTAAGAACCAGTGAAGGTAGGTTAAATGGATAGTGGTAGTTCATTGATTACAGAATTTATAAATAGATTGTGGCTAATGGTGGAGTTTCTGTTCTTTGAGAAAACTTCATGTGAACCATTCCATTTTGAAAACTTGAGGTAGATACTTAGCAATACTACATATAATGATCCTTTAGACTTAAGAGAAGCAAGCTTAAGGGAGTTGAAGCTAGGAGTTTTACCAGCATCCAAGTTTTGGGCATCCTGTGTGCAGCTGCTGAATTAGCATTCTGTTACTCTCAAAACGCGTTGCTAATACAGAACGTTATTCATCCTGTGTCAGGAAAGCATCATGAAAAGCGTCTAGGAATGAGCCTTTATCATATAGTGCAATTAATAGGTCTTGTAAATTTAGTTCTGTGATGAACTCTTACATATTGACCTAAATCAACAAGTGTGTGTACAAAAGTTCTGTGGCATATATAGCTCTGACCTAACAAATAATTTTGACTGCTTTTTGGGATCTCATCGGAATCCGCTTCTGTCATCTGATTATACTACGAATAGCTGCTTGTCTTTAGCTTGTTTTATATTGATAAAATATTTTTATACGGATGGTCTTGTTAATAAATCTTGTGTGATGCTTGCCCAGTCACCAGGTAGGAGGTAAACATCCTCTTACTTACGATTAGTTTTATTGATACTGAACTGAGTACTTATTTGTGAATTAATTTGACCAACAAGGTAACAGGAAAACACATTCTGTAGTGCCCAGATCCTTGCATCTGTGAACGTTAAGTGAAAATTAATGTCATAGTAAGAATTAAGGCCTTTTATTTTTTTTTTTAAAAGAACAAAAAATAGGAGAATACAAAGTGAAACTTGAAACAATTACTGTTCACTTTGAACTTCAAGAAGGAATGCATGTCTCTTTGTTGGTGTACTTTTATGTAATTGCACTGTTAGATTTATAAAAAACAAAGCACCTTACTGTCATATTTTACATGAGTTACATATTTTACTGAGTTAAACTGCTTTATTCCTGTTGTGTGGTTCTTAATCACATAAGAAATTTGTTCATTATCTTAAAAAAAAAATTATTAGAATAAAAGATAATAGATTTTTCTGTTATAAAACTGAAAAAATAGTTTATAAGCTGCACATCCAGTTCCTAGATTTCTGGTATTTCTTGGCAATATTGTTGTCCAGTTTGGTCTAGTATTTGTAAAGGCACTGATTAGTTTATTCTGGTTATTGTATTATTTACATGCTAAAATAAAACCAGAAACATCTGGTTTTAAATAGAACTCTGTAGTTGAAGTGTTGTCTATTGAAATGCTTTCCTACACACTTATGCCCAGCCTTCTCCCTTTTCATTCCATTTGCTCTTCCACTCTTTACCAGAAAAAATACAAAGTTAAAATAAAACCTATTCCTGCATACTGATTAAATTATTAAAGTTGTGACAATTATTTTGAAGGTTAGTACTTCATTCTTACTTTTCCCAATTGGTTATTAAATTGTGCTGCTAGCCTGAAAAATACCATTATCTAATTTCTTGACCAAAGTGGGCTTTACTTGACTTTCTTTTTCTACAGCCAGTACAATTAGAAGAATCTTTTGGTTTATTGCCTGGTCTGCAGACCACTAATAATGGTAAATAAAGCAATACCAGGGTCTAATTCTGAGAATGTGCCATATACCCCCTGAACTTTATTATTCCTGGATGAAGATGAGGTGGCTTGTAAAGAATATGCATGTGCAGCGAGGGAAGACAGTGAGCAGTAGTTACGGAACCTCAAGTACACAAAACACTTGTTAAACTTGTTTTCTCTTTTTCAGTTAAAGGATTAAATGTAAACAAGTATTGATAGATTTTTAGTATTACTTAAAAGTTGTCAAATACAAGGAATAAGGGAATTTAGCAGCTGCATGTGTGGATTATCACAGCAAATAATTCTACATAGACAATACTGGTAGCTACATAGTCTTTACAAAAATTGCATGTGGTTTTTCAAAGACTTATTCTATTTAAACCAAAGTTAATCTCTTTTTAATCTAAAAAAGATTGTAACTGGGCCAATCTTTAACTTTCTGGTCACAGGGGGGTTTTTTAGTTCTGGTTTGGTTTCACAGAATCACACAATCACAGAAAGGTAGGGTTGGAAGGGATCTCTGGAGATCATCTAGTCCAACCCCCCTGCCAGAGCAGGGTCACCTGGAGCAGGTCGCACAGGAACACCTCCAGGCGGGTTTTGAATGTCTCCAGAGACGGAGACTCCACCACCCCTCTGGGCAGCCTGTTCCAGTGCTCTGCCACCCTCAAAGTAAAGAAGTTCCTCCTCATGTTGAGATGGAACTTCCTATGTTCAAGTTTGTGCGCGTTGCCTCTTGTCCTGTCACTGGGCACCACTGAAAAGAGCCTGGCCCCCTCCTCCTGACAGCCACCCTTTAAGTATTTGTAAGTGTTGATAAGATCCCCCATCAGCTGTCTTTTTTCCAGACTGAAGAGACCCAAATCTTTCAGCTTTTCATAAGACAGGTGTTCCAGTCCCCTAATCATCTCTGTAGCCCTTTGCTGCACCCTCTCCAGCAGTTCCCTGTCCTTCTTGAACCGGGGAGCCCAGAACTGGACACAGTACTCCAGGTGTGGCCTCACCAGGGCAGAGGAGAGGGGGAGGATGACCTCCCTCGACCTGCTGGCCACACTCTTCTTGATGCACCCCAGGGTGCCATTGGCCTTCTTGGCCACAAGGGATCATTGCTGGCTCATGGTCATCCTGTTGTCCACCCGGACTCCCAGGTCTCTTTCCACCGAGCTGCTCTCCAGCAGGTCAGCCCCCAACCTGTGCTGGTGCATGGGGTTATTCCTCCCCAGGTGCAGCACCCTACACTTGCCCTTGTTGAATTTCATAAGGTTTCTCTCCGCCCAACTCTCCAGCCTGTCCAGGTCTCTCTGTATGGCGGCACAGCCTTCTGGTGTGTCAGCCACCCCCCCCAGCTTTGTGTCATCAGCAAATTTGCTGAGGGTGCTCTCTATCCCCTCATCCAAGTCGTTGATGAATATATTGAAGAGGACTGGGCCCAGTACTGACCCCTGGGGAACACCACTCGTCACTGATCTCCAACTGGACTCTGTGCCCCTAACCACGACCCTCTGAGCTCTGTCTTTCAACTAGTTTTCTATCCACCTTACTGTCCATTCATCTAACCCACTCTTCCTAAGCTTCCCTATGAGGATGCTGTGGGAGACTGTGTCGAACGCCTTGCTGAAGTCAAGGTAGACTTCAGTTTGTAGCTATTGTGAAGATTTGATGTGTTCAGCTAACTTACATCTAGTTTCTGTTTTTAAGTGGTAAGTTAAGATGCTTAACACTACAGAAATGTCAAGTGTATGCTCCACAAATATTACAGCATTCTTGAAAAAGCAATATAAATCTGAGAATCTAAAGAAAAAAATTAATCTGTTAATATATTTACTGTATTTTTGCTGAGTTAACAAACAAGAAAATACTAGTGAGTGCCTACAAAAATGAATGTACTTCTACTTGCAAAAAAACAGTGGAGGGGAACTCATGTGCTTAGTATCTCCTCAGGAATGTTCCTGATTATACAAGAACTTTGTTTAAAGATATTCTTTCTTTTTAGTCACCAAACTTCTATATCACAAATAGTTTTCTTTTGCCTTGTGAAAATACACATGCTGCCCCCATGCTTGCTTTTAATAGATGATTCGGGGTTGTATTTGCCAGGATAAAGTATTAGATAGCTTCTGTGCAAGTCACATAAAGAGGACGGATGGAATACTTTGGAACTTTCAGGCATATAGTTTAGTTCTGATATCACTTTGTAGTTGCAGGCCAAAAAAAAAGTGGGACAAGAAATAGCATAATTGTCTCCTGTACAAGAAAAATCTTTAAATAAGTAAGTTTGGAAAAGTTTAAAAAAAAAAAAAAAAAGAGCATATCACAAGGTGGCATAAATGATAATGTGATCCCTGGCTCAACATCTAGATCTAGTGCTTCCGTACAGGTTGCAGAACAGACTGTGTGCAGTAGTAACAGTTCTACTACTACTTCATGTAGTTCTTCTTGCTGGATTGAGGCCATTAGAAATATGTAGCAAAATTTAGATGCACATATGACACTTTTTTCCCAGAAATTATTCTTATACTTTATTCTTAAACCATTGCCTAACACATTTATTTCAGCATGGTGCTCAAAACTAACTTCTGCTGCATTCTTCCATTATAGTTACCTCTGTAGGAGAGACGAGGCTTTTGTAGTAGTATTTCCCATAGAACTCTTGAAGCAGTGATTTTTATTTATTTTTATCACATGTAGTTTACTTTTTGCTGATATTCATCCCATCTTTAGGTACAGCAGTTGACAGAAAACATGGCTAATCTGAAGATTTCTTCTTCTGGATTGGCAGCTTCTGGTAAAGGTAGAGTTGAGACACCAAACACGTTAGTCCGTGGATGCTTACCTTTAACCTTGATATTTTTATTAAAGGAAAAATAGTATCTAGTAGCTGATGTTTAGATACCTATTTTCCTAAAGGAATTAATTTTTTGAAGCTATTTGATCAAAATCAGTCCGTCTACAAATTAACTTTGAAATATATTTGAAATACTGTGTAAGCAAAACATCTGAAGAAAACTTTGATGGCATTCTAGAGTATTTGGCAAGAGACATATTTAGCATCACTGTATTAACATAGGGTGTCCTGACTAAACAAACTATGTGTTCTTTAGGTGAGGCAAATTTATGTTTCCTCTATTTCAGAGCTGTCCACCAGTAGGTAAAATGGATTCTTTATGATATAGGAAGAGCTTTACTCTCTTTATGGCTTTTAATTAGATTTTTTGCATTGGAAATTTGAGTATTGCGTAGGGTGGAAGACAATAACTGAAGTACTTGTGAAACGGTGCTAGCAAGTGAAAGCTTAGTCATCTTAAGTGAAAGAGGTATTTTAAACTTCTTAAAGATGTTTCTTTAGTTAAATACTGAGTTTCAGATTAATATTTCAAATTGAGAGTCTGTGCTAAAGATCTAATACATTCAGCCCTTCAGATGAGGGTGTTGAGTACCCATCATTCCATTAAGTCACTTACTGAACTTCTGGCAAACCAAGAAGCAACAGACTATGCATTTCCGAAAAGTTGTATTTGTACATATTTGTATGTTTTGTATAAAATAAATTGATTTAGAAAACCATACAGTTTAAAGAGTGCATTTATTAGAATTAAGCTCACAGTAATTTTTAAGTTCTAATTGTAGGCATGCTGAAGAATTGCATGAACATGCATGTTGATCAGGCATAATACAGAAAAATGTGAAGTTTTGAAAGACAAAATGCCTTTGTCACAGTAAAGCAACAAGTACGGTTAAATGCTTAAAATATTTTGAACTTTTCATTAAAAACAGTTCAGTTACTATGATCGTTCATGTGTATATTATAAGTAGGCCAATCTGCACTTCAGAAGGTTGTTGTAATAAGTAATTTGTGGCCTATTCTTTATAAAGCAAAACCATCGATTCCAGTCACACAAACATGATTTGTAATTCTTACAAGGTCACTCCTCATGGGATACATAGAAATCCTGATTTCATTTGCACCTTTGGCTGTCTTTGTAAGGAATGCAGAAATACGAAGTAACTCAACCCTGGAGTTAAGCAATAGTTTATTATGGATCAGATTCATCCCACCTCTCACCTTTACTGGTGTTCAGTGAGAGAAAAGCTAGTGGTGATACCCTGCAGATACAAAGTTTTTCAAAGCTGAATCACGTATACGCAATCCATATCCAACATATGACTGTTGGGGTAGGTCTGCTGACTGTTTAGAAGGAATGTATGTGCCTGCTATCATGGTGTGACAAACATGGTTATAGTGAGCACGTACCTGCATGCTTTGTGTGTTGTATCGTGAGTTGGGGATGAAGAATTAAATATGCTACCGTTGAGAAATTAAGTGCATTGCTAGTATTTGTTAGGCCATTTAGGATGGTATTCACTAAATACTCTGTTTACTGCTCGTTCCTGTTTTTTAAGCAGTGGCTACATGGAGGCAAGGCACTAGGTGCTGTTACACTTTTCATGCATGCTACACACGTTCTATGTTAGTACTAGTAGTTATATATAGTGGAAAAGGATTTCTTCAGCACAAGTAAAGCCCCCCTTAAATGCTCTAAGAATACATTCAGCATCCCCAGGCTTAATGTTTAGATATCGTCAAGATGTGTATTTTAATACAGATCTGTGGAATTACAAAGGGCTCAAAATCCATATTCTTTAGGAATACAGTTTTATATTTGCTTTCTTAGCAGTTGATTGTAGTAATAGTGGGAAAAATACAGAAACTGCTGAGAACCGGCTTACTAGTCATATTGGCAGAACGTGTGTACAGAATCCTTGCTCTGTCTATACGAGTTTTTTAAAATTCCTGTTTTCAACCCAGAACAGAGAGTCTATCCTTTAGTAGGTAGGCTTTGAAACAGCACCTTCTTGTTTTTTACTTTAGAATATCTGAAGTGATGCCAAAAACACGTATCACTGGATTAACTGTGGAGAAAGAGCTGAGTAATTGAAGCATTATACTTGGGCATTAATGCATCACAGTCATCTGTTGCTTTGCCTCAGTTGTGATTTGAGCAGACCATTTATGTTTTCTATTTTCAGATTAGATCGGTAAAACTTCGGTAGCTCACAGTATTATAGGAAGAATACATTTAGGGTTGCAGAGCACCTTGGTAATACCGGTATTGGTCTACATAAACAAACATAAATAGAGACCAAGATAAATATACTGGAAAAGATCATTCATAAAAGTAATAATCAGATTTACCAAAAAGGTTTCTAATGGAATTAATGTGTCTGATGTGTATGAACTGTGTAGTCTTACTTTTAGCAGCATTGCTACATCTCTTATTTAAAATAAACAACATTACGCAGTCACTTTGCAAGCCTTTCTTTCCTAGTTCTAAAACTTAGAGGATTCAGGAGGGCTACTGCATTATAGAGAAACCCTAAACAAGCTGACAGTCCAACAGTTAAAGTATGAGGTCTTTTAAAATTTGCTGAACATTCCTGAGAATCTGATGTCTTACTGAAAGTGTTTGAAAAGCACACTGTGAAGTTCTATCCAACAGCTTGACTGCTGGACTGAGAGGAATTTTTGTGTTTGTCTTACAGCTGTGCCACTGATGAGTTTTTACAATTCTCAAAAGTGAAGGTGCTTTAATTTCCATAATGTTAACATTCACATTAATTAATGTATCTTGAAATGTAAAATGCTCTATATGAAAACTTACTGAAAAAAGTCAAGGATGTTTTTATTTTAACTGCTGTGTTGCAATATTTTGCACAATTCAGGGCAATTGAATGCATTCATTATGAATGCAAGATGGCAAATATCTTAAAATATGGGGGGGGGGGGTAATTTATCTTTTAAAGCCATTTGTTGATTGTTGTTTTTTAAGATGGTCATCAGGGCTACTAGATTGAGAATTTTCATGGTACTCTGGCAAAATTAATGTGAAGCTTTAGATTTCTCAGTTAAAAAAAGGTCTTTTTTCTGCTGATGATTTCAAGTGGCAATGGAAGAACCTGCAATCATCTAAGCTGTCGGGTATTCAGTGGAGAAATTTGTTCTAGTACAAAATGGATTCTCAGTAGAACTGTTCACATAACATAAATTAAACTTAAGTTCTCTACAGATTCTTCATGAAAGGCTTTGTTAAAGTTGTAATTTTGAAAGTATGAAGAGCAGGTCATTAGGTGAGCATGGGTGGGCATTCCTGATATTCTGGACCATTGTGGAAAAAAATGAGAAGACAAAAAACAGGAGGAAGATATGATGAAGATAAACTAAAGAACTTTTAAACAAGTTGCAAGAATTGCGTAAGAGAGGGACAGAAGCAGGTGTCATAAAAGCAAAACTGGAAAATATTCAAGATGCTGTTGTACAAGTGTGAAAGTGAGGACAAGGATCTTAAGTTTTGTGTGAGAAAAGAGGAAGGAGTAAGTGAAGTTTAGAAGAGGAGTGCAGTCACACTTTTTCAAAGAGAAGATGGTCTCAGTCATGTCTAATAGGATGTGAAAATGTTTCTACTGAAATGTTCTGTTGACTGCATGCATTAAGCTTTCTGGAAATTTAACCATTTCTTTATAGTTGTAAAAATAATTCTTCCTAATGAAGAATTTACTTTCAGGCTGATAGCAGACTTCAGAATAACTCAATCTGCAAAGAATTTAACATTCATTAACTCCCCTCCAGGATTTGGACACAGAAGAGCAGAAATCATCTAACAGCCTGAATTGTTTTTTCACTACTGAGCAAGTAAGTTCTACTGAAGAAGAGGAGTATCCAAATGTAAGAAAGAAGATAAAAATGGACACAAAACCACAAAACAATCTAACAGCCAAAGAATCAATTTCTACAGACAGTGTAAGTTCATATTCATGCAAAAGTACACCAGATACTGCAGCATACACAGATGACAGTAGAACAGCAGACACAGAGAGTGAGCCAGAAGAAGGTGAAATTACAGATTCTGAGTGCGAAGCTTACAGCACTGAGGATGAAGTAACAAGTGAAGAAACTACTGATTCAGAAGACTTGGAAGATGAAGGTGAATTATCGTGGCTTTTATGTGTGATGTTACTGTATTTTTCCAGGAGCCCATTAAGAACAAACTACAAGAGAGCAGTTTGGATAATTAAAAAATATAAAAGCATGCAAATTGACATACTTTGAATTGAAAAGTGTTATACGTTACCAGTATTTGTTTCCTTCTCTTTACTTGCACAGTAGCCAGAAGTAAGTTAGGTTTGTGATGTGGTGAACAAAAAGGTGCTGCTTTTTCTCAAAGTAAAATTATATTCTAATTTGTTATGGGTAACGGTCCATAAATCATAATATGCTAGTAAATTCTGTGAATGTATTTATATTTTGTTGCTGTAACTAAACAGTTGTATACATGTAAATAACCAGAATTAGCAAAACATTTTTAATACTTTAGTGTGCAGCCTTTGAAACAGGAGTCTCATCAAAGTTTTCTCTCAGATGTGCTTATACAGTATAATTCCTTTTTCTGAAAGTTGCACAGGAGTCAGCCAGGTAACGGCTGAATGTACATCATTTGCTTGAAAGCTATGGACTATAGGGGCAAAACTGTAATTTCTCAGTAGTAACAGTATTTATTTTTTTTATAATTACAGATGAAGAAAAGATCTGGCCTCCTTGTATCAGAGTAATTGTAGTAAGATCACCAGTTCTGCAGACTGGATCACTTTATATAATCACAGCTGTGAAACCTGCCACAATTGGGAGGTAAAACTGAATGGAATTTATTACATGTGTCTGAAACTGTACCTTGCTTTGAAAGCTGTGGAAGCCACTCAGGATTGCTTGGGCGTACTCTTCACGCTTGTTCTCCTAGCGTGCAGCAGTTGTGAGGTACTCTTAAGTTAGGTTAGCCTACAGTAAGAAATTTAAGTCATGTCATGCAACATCATGCTTGCTGTAATAACAGCTTATGCGGTTAGTGTAGCTCAGCTGTCATGAATATTTGTTAGTGATATCCTAGTGGCAGCAGACCAATACAAGTAATTCTTGAAAAATTGTTGTTTTCTAGAAAGTAAGTAAACTTTTTTCTGGGCCACTAAGGTAACTTTTTCAGAAATGGAGGAACGTGCCTCCGAAATTCAGGATCACAAGAAAGCATATCCTGGAATCCCTCACACATTCAAATTCCAGTAGAGTTGGTTCATAGTTTTTAAATAAGTTGGGTTTTGTGCTAGCCTGTATGCGTTCTTCCAGTTCTAATATTAAAAAAAAATCAAACAACCCACAAACAAAAAAAACCAAACAAAACAAAACAACAACAACAACAACAAAAAAAAAAATCTGGTTTGTTCATTGTGGATGATGAATTTAATGATGAATTAATGCTTTCTTCCATGCTACTGAAAACTGCGCCCTTTCAGCTGCTTTTTTCTAATGCTGATAGATGTGTTTTGATTTGCTCTTGCAGCTGGAGTTTTCTAGGTACATTTATGTGAAGATTAACAGATGACAATTCTGCTTGTAATTTGCATATAGATCATTTGGTAGCCACGTTGTTTCTTCATCCCCTAGTATAAGAAACTAATACACAAATCTCTTGCTCTTACTGCAGTGTTTTTGACCCCCAAAAAACCCTATACAGATTACTTTAATTGCTTATATTACAGACCTAGTGCTACCAAGAATTCAACTTCAGAATTGAAGACTGGTGCCAAGATACACTGTGGAGCTTGAAGGATGCGGAGTTCAAACTATTATTTACAGGCTTTATGAGTATAAAAGTTCCGATAGAAATGTCATGCTTATAGATAAGAATTTAAAGATACAGCTTTATCATATATTCATTGCCTACGGAAGAAGGGACGTGAAGGAAGTCTTTACATTGTGTATATTGCAACACAGTGTTTTACATCTGTAAAGCTCCCTAATAGCTCAGAAGAGAAACATGATATTAAGGTTCAACTGAAATAGATCTTTTGTAAACCACGTATTAGATCTGTTTCTACTTTGTCATGACTTATATATCAACTTGTGTTTTCAGAGAAAAAGATGTTGGACACACACTTGAGATTCCTGAAGTAGGAGTCAGTAAGGTAACTCTTGTTTCTGTCTGATGAAAGGTAGGCCAGCATATGAATGAAGGTTTTGATTTTATGTCTTTAAATTTTGCAAAATTTTATGTTAATTTTTTTAAAGAACTTTTAGAATGAGTGTGAGTTTAGCCACTTTTGAAGTTAGAAAAAAGAAAAACACAGTATTTTACTGAATGGGAAGTTAACGTGACCAGCAGTGTGATTTCAAATCTAGAAAAGTTAAGTATTTTTTTAAAGTGGAGTTTTACAAATCCACAGTGTAATGCACCATAAAAAAATTATACTTTGAATCTTGAATTTCTTAGTTATTCAACTTGAGGAAAACATGCTACTCTGTTAAGTATTAAGGGTATATAAAATATTGATGTCAGCTAGTTAGAACTTTCTCATAAAGTACCTTGTAGTCCTTTAAGTAAAGCATACTTGCCACATTGGAAGTATATACTTTTTCAGTACTGAATCAGTTTATGGTCAAAACCGTTATATTAGTAATAGTATACTTTAGCTCGTGATGTTGTGGCCCATCCATTTACATTTCACATGAATGAAATCATAAGGTGTGGAGTGCTGTATTAACTTAGAGTACCAGAGCCACTCAGTGAAAAGGCCCCAAAATACATCCTGAAATCTTACTTTAAAATAGCATATAAATTGTGAAGTATTTACTTAATAACAACATTTCATTTATGCTTCTATTTGTCAGTTCCATGCAGAAGTATATTTTGACCATGATTTTCAAAAATACGTTCTTGTGGATCAAGGCAGTCAGAATGGAACAGTTGTTAATGGAAATCAGATTCTCCAGGTGAGTACGTGTTTTTATAATGCTGTGTACATTGCAGAAATCTGTAGTCATGGGGTCATTTTAAATATGTCATGGCAAATCACTAACAATGTCATTGTGTGGCTTCTTTCATACATTAGTCTCTTCCTTAGTTTCCTTCTGTTCTTATGGCCACTTACAATATTAAATATTTGATTTTTATATTAGGAAGAATCCACTATGGTTGCAGTTGCTAGAGTGAAATACCGACTGTAGTTAACTACTTGCCTGCATTTGTGATACCAAACTGAATTACTAAGTTATGAGCAGTATTCATGACATGGAGTTTGTGCCCTTCATTAGTAACTGATTAACATGGCTGCCAAAACTTTCTTTTGTTGTAGCCTAAAAGAAAATCTGATCCCTACATCTTGGAGCATGGAGATGAAGTGAAGATTGGTGAAACTGTGCTTTCTTTTCATATACATCCTGGCAGTGATACTTGTGATGGATGTGAACCAGGACAAGTCAGAGCACATCTTCGCCTGGACAAGAAAACTGAATCTGCTGGTTAGTCATGTTATCATGGGATATGTTTTTTATTGTAGCTCTTTACTTTATAAACATAATTATTACTTCGGGTTTGTTACCATTTTCTTGTCAACTGGGAATAGTTCTACAATACATGATGATGTATTTTCTTCTTGGTATGTGTTGTCTGTGTGTAATAATGTTAGAACAAAAATTCTCAGAGTTGTCTTATGTTTCAAAATATTGTTACATTATTAATTAGAAATTCAATCCTATGTTCTTCCTTTTAGTTTGCCCAGCACTTAGCAAAGAAGAGAGAGAGACAGTCAGAAGAAAAGCATTAAAACAAATCCGGGTAAAATATGGTTTACAGGTGAGTTTACAGTAAAAGTTGATTAAGTGTTTGAAGTCTACATCTACTTTGTGATTCTTTTTTAAGCAATAGACTTCAGTGAATAAGGGAAGTTTTCAAATGCACTCAAACTTGAGCCTGGTAGTTTAGCTCAAGCTTGTCTTTTGTACCCTAAATAATAATTACTTACAAACGTCTACAGAGAGAGATGGTAACAGCGCATGGAAGTTCTTTTAAAATTTTAGGAAAAAAGATTGCAATGTGTGCAAGATTCCTTATCCTTTTGAGGTTGTTAAGATTTCTTAAGACACTTCTGGTTTTGTTTCTGCAAATTAAGTTTGTACTAAGTTGCAGTGCTTTTACTTGGAAAGCAAAAATAATGAGCAACTCAAAAAATGATGGAAGGAAAAGGGACATTTTTAAGTCTTTGTTTTAAGTCCACTTTGACATAGAAGAATGCCAGCATGAATGTATGGGCACTATATTACGTAAGTATTCTTAGAGATTATTTCAACTGTGGGGAGACATCTAGCACTTGTAGTACGTATTTGTGTAGAAAACAGAATGCCATTGTTTCCTTCAAATTCTTCAGCTATCAAAATAATATTGATACGGAATCTATACACATGCTTAGTTCTGTCATCTATTCTGAAGAAACGAGTTGCTGAGGAAAAGCCTAAATGTTTAAACAAAAAGCCAGCAGCGTATCCATACCATTTTCTGCTTAATATGGACAGGTTGATTCTTCGTACCAAGAGAAGATTCAAAATAATCTGTTAATTTATTTACAGCCTCTGTGAAATTAATGAATTTGGCAGTATTACATTATTATGTGTGTAAGGTAAGAAAATACTAAGTGAGAGCTATAGGTTTTTGTTACAAGATTTAGAATTCATTAAATAGGCTGAAGCTGCGGGAAGTAGCAAAGTTACCAAAAATAAATAATTTAAAGCCTGCTTTCTTTGTCTTGATGGAATTTCATCTGTTTATAAAGAACACAGAGTATGAAGACAACAAAGCAGTGAAGAATCCGAAGTACAAAGATAGAGCAGGCAAACGCAGAGAGACCATTGGAAGTGAAGGAACCTTCCAGAGAGATGATAGTCCAGCTTCTGTTCATGTGTAA
>VYZM01002882.1:370262-403869 GCA_013398915.1 Dromas ardeola | reverse complement strand
GGCAGGGGGTGGGGGAGAAGAGAGAAAAATCTAATGTGTCTCTAGTGAGTTTTAAAAAATGATGATAAAGTAAGTACCAATTATTTACTAGGATACAGTTTGTTAGATTATGAATTACCTGTATATAATATGTTCCGAGCTAGAAAATCGTAAGCTATTCTCACTTCCCAGTTCATACGCTCTTTTTATTAACTCCTCACCTTCCATACAGAACTCAACTTAGCAGTAAGGATGCTTAGATCACTTTCTTACTAACCCAAAAAATCAAGGAACTTCCCAGCTGCACTACTGGCACCTTCAACAGTGTCTATTTTTCAAGTGTCTCAATTCGTGTTTTTCCTATTCAGTCCCAGTTAATAGCACCCATGGAGGTTCTTCACCTGCAGCTTCTTTCATTGTCAATATCCAGCCTATCATAGGACATGCATTTGAATTACACTTTAATCTGCAGTTATTCCTTTGTTTCTGTAGTTGCTTTTTGGGGTGTTTAAGAAACATGAACTTGTAGGTGCTTCTAAGTTAGTAAAAGGAAATGTAAGGCAATGAAGTATGTGTGTTAGGATGATTCGGTGGTGAGGCAGCGATACTACTTTTTTCCTAGTGCAGTCAGTTCCCACCCACACTGTATCTTCTAAAGTAAAAAAGTAGTTCAGAAGGAGTTTTAAGAAAGTTAGTATTGACCAGAGGCTTGGAATACCTTTGGGAACTGAAGATATTCATGGAAGAACTTGCAAAAGGTAGCACTAGGGTCTTCTGAACAGCTCTTGATGGAAGTAGGAACAGCACATGCATGCACATTTCTGTCCTTCAGTGTTTGAGAGCATACTTTTTGTATTAACTCATCAGTTACCTTAACCTTTCTTCAAAGTGAAATCGGCAACAGCAACAAAGGATGTAAAATGATGGAGAAGATGGGATGGAAGAGAGGGGAAGGCCTGGGCAAAGATGGTGGTGGTATGAAAGATCCGGTAGGTGTCTCTGGTTTTAACTTGGAGCAAATACCAACAGAAATGTATTTACAGTGAAAAATGTCTAGTTGTAGGCCACTATTCACTTTAAACATTTCAAAGTCCTGGTTACGAAGGCATAATCTCAGTGGAACTAATCTTAAATCATTTTTTACTTGACTAATGAAATATTTTGAAATTTTTCGATTATTTGTCCCTTCAGTGGAAAATGCCAGTTAAGTCAGTGTTTGTTACAAGACTAAGAAAGGGCGGAGAGACAGCTTCTAGGCATTGAATTGATAATCTCATATTCAAATATAGAGTCTGGAGAAAGACTGAAATTACTTTAAGTGATGTGAATACAAGATAGGCTTATGGTGGAACCCTTCACTTTCTCTGAGGCGGGTATAGCACAAAAAACAAGCTAGGTGACAGACTATGAGAGAGGAAATGCTGTCTCAAGTCACTGTAGCCAGCCAGTTCTGGGCTTCTGTGGCAGCCATGTTAGCCACATTTTTGTCACCAGAGACGTGCTGTCTTTTGGCACTAGTGCTGCTCAGAGCCACACCGTATCTTTTGTTGTCAAACTACCTAGTACAGGGATCATATGCTATTCACTCCGTGAGGAGTATGTCACAGTAATATTAGTGGCAGGCAACATCATTAAGCACTCTAGATCATAGTTGTACAGGTGGTGATTTAATGCGTCATTTTAACAGTATGTTATATGTCCACGTATGACCTAGGTATATTAGAGCCTTAAAGAGAAGGTCGGGGGAGGCGGGAGTGGCATTAGTATTGTAAAATACCATTTAAAGTATTTAGAATACCTCACTTGCATTAAATATTGTTGTAACTGCATTTGACAGATCCAGCCTCAGTTACATAAAACGCATGCAGGTTTGGGTACCAGCAAACCAGCCTCCATTGAAGATGTTCAGCTCGGCCAGAGCAAGAATAAAAAGAACTGGGATAAAGCAAGAAAGAGATTTGCTGAAAACTTCCAACAACCTAAATCACAAAAGAATACACCTAAGATTATGCCTTGGGTTAAAGGGACTGTACAGTAAAGTATCTGGTCCCATAGCAGGGTAACTCCCATGTGTAAATAGTTGGGAGAGAATTTATTTTTATTCTTTTTTCTTTTGCTCAAGGAGAAGTGATATGGTGATATGTAAAATACCGTCATAGAAAAAAAAATCTATACAAGATTAACTCTACTATGTTAATTGGTTTTCTGTAGTCTTCATGCTTTTATAAAAACACATTTCAGAGGGGTATTCAAATTTAAGTACTTGAAAGTGATTCTCCTCAGCAGCAGGAAGTTTCAGTTGTATTTTTAACACTACTCTTCATGGAAAGTCAAACTGTTAACAACAAACAAAAACATCTGTTAAATTTAAATATGATACCTTTAACATTCAAACACTGGTTTAAAAGCAAGCTGAAACAAAAGAAAAAGAAAGTCCCTCGGATCCCTCCTAACAGAGGATCATACTGCCTTTTCCTCTCTTTTATGTTTATTCAAGATTGCCATGAAATGCTCAGCAAGAGTTACACCACTCTTAAATGTGTACAGTTCAGTACTAGCCACATGTCTCAGCTTACCTTAAGGGTAATGATTCATCAGTACTGTTCAAAAATAAATACTGTACTCTATGAAATAAACTATCAGCATTGGTGAAGAAAACAATATTCAAAGACAGCTTGTGGCAAAATTTTCTTCTGTGAACAACTTGCCTGACACTTGTTTAGTAAATCTGTATCATGCCTTTAAAAGAGGAAGTATGTTTAGAAAACTGCTGTCTGTGTGTATTATTTATTAACTTCTTGTTCTGATACATCCATTGCTGGCAATGGAGATTATACCGGGAAAAAAAAAAACAAACAACAATTGATTTTTGGTGGGGAAGGACTGGCAAACTGAAGCTGAAAGCTTGGTATTTATTGAATGTTCCTAAACACAGTAAGTCATTGTCTATTTAAGTAGTGTGTTTCTTGATACTATCTTATGCATATGCTGGATAGGAGTGCTCTTCTAAAATGAGAAAAACTTAATTCTGTTTTAGTTAAGCTAAAGTTCTGATACTTGTCCAAGTAAAAACTTGGTAGTCTCACCATCCTATGGGATCATGCAGGCAACTGTCAAGCACTGTTGAGTAAAACTGGGACAAGTTCCTAGCTATTTATCTTAATGCATCTTTAGACACATACAATATAAAGCAAATTGTTCAATCTATGTTATTAAATCATTAAGCACACTTAAGTTTAACAACCTGAAGCACACCTTACTTCAGCAGTATAAACTTGAAGATGACAGTTACATGCATTCTGAATGTCTGCAGCAGCATTGTTTAATTAAAATCAGTTCACTGTTTGCATTTGTAAGTAGTTACTTTGTTTTTACTGTTTTAGTGATAGTTATGAATTACTGGATTAATTTGCTGTTGCATTCCTTTATATTGACAATGTCACATTTTCAGAGGCTACCTATTTCTAGCTGTGAAAAAAAAAATTGCTCCGTATGAAACAGCTACATGTTAAGTTTCTGTTCACCGCATATATAAAAAGGCACTTCAGCAACTAGGAGGAAAAAAAACAACTGTATGCTAACAGAAAGTTTTTCCCTTTTTTTTTCCTTCCACAAAAGTTGACCTCTGTGGTCTTCACAGTAAATCAAGCCACAAATCTTAATCTGAATGAAAAACAAGACATCTTGTACATACCTTAATAAGAAGCTTAGCTTTCCCTCTCCCCAATTATTCAAATAACAGCTCTAAGCAAAGTAAACCACTGGTTTATTGTTACCTTGCAAAGAAGAAACTTGAAAGGATTTAACAGAGTTTGCATTTCATAAAGTTTTTGAAGACATCATTCATCTTCTGTGAGAGGCATGGTCTCATGCAGTCGAGCACTGACTGCTTTCAGTACTGCAGCTTCCTCTTTCAACAAACAGTTCCATATAAAGGGTTGAAGCTTAGTCTCAGTTTAGCGTTGGTGTGACAAATCCCATTCTCCCTTGATGCTGCCTAGAAAAGTGGAAAAAGTGGTGCCATTAATACATACAGCAACTGTATGTATTTGTTAACAAAGCAACTGAAAATAAGGTCTGACTAACCGTCATCAAGCAATTGTGTGCCTTTATTGAGTAGGAAGACTTGTATTGAGCTAAATGGGGCTTTTCCTCCCCTACCTTAGTGACCTCTAGAAAGTGTTAAGTTCAAATGAGGTAGGTGAAGTCCACCAATGGCGTGCAAGCATTATGTGCAAATGCAGTGCTGCTTCCCCTCATGTCAGGAGAGGAACATGAGTTGCCATTGCACTATTATAATTTTGGAGGCCATAACCAGTAAGAAACAGCATAAAGTTTAACTGTCTTACCTTCTCAGTCCTCCAACCATCCTGTTGTCTTTTTGAACTTATGATACTTATTATTGATCACTTAGCCAAAGTTGCTTTTGTGTACCTTCAAATCAAAAGTTTTAGCAGTTTACTCTGTGTGTATATATAAATATTGCTAGTGAATATATATAATCTTAAAGCTATTAGGAATAACATTTTATATAAACAAAGTTTTTTCTGTAATCCTAACAGTGAGTTTTGCAAAGCACCAATTTACCAAACGTATTTCTGAAATTTACAATAAACTAAGAAGAGTAGGTAAATACGTATCTTCAATGCTGAACAACCCAGTTGGCAAGTAAAAACAGGGAGTGCAATTATTTGTGAAAGCCACTGGGCTAAACACCTATGCCAACAGGGGCTCTGAACTATTGTACACATATGAAATACTTTTACAAAACATACCACAGATGAAACTGGGGTTTCTGTTTTAGCAAGAACAGGTCCTTTGCTGCTGCAATTGTTTGTATGAATTGCACCTGGCTTTCAGCCCATAGGTAACTAATCCACAGCAGCTGGAAGAGATGTCAAAAGAGCACCCTGTTACAAACCAGATGTATTTATATGTGCATACATACAGCTTTTATTCTATTTGGACTTTTTTTTATAACTGCTGCTGGTCTTTGTGGCCACAGAATGTGGGATTTTTCTCTCGTCCAGCTGCCGCCTCACAAATGGTTTTCATCTGTGTCTTGTTCTAATCCGGCAATACCCCCCGGCCGCTGCACGTACCTGGGTAGGGGTCTCCGTGGCCCGGCTAGCTTTGGTCTCGGTGCGGCTCCGCAGCGTCGCAGGGTACTACCCGCTCTCATCCCTTTGCCCTCGGGTGTCTCGGTGTTACTTCAGCACCGCCAACGGGGCACACGCTACCTCTCCTGCGGCTCCTCGGGAAAGGAAGGGGGGAAAACGGAGAGTTACGGCCTGGCCGCCCCGCCGGCGGGGCCCTTCCTGCGCGCTCAGGCGGGCGGCTCTGTGCTGGGGAGGCCGGGCGGCGAGCCGGGCCCGGCAGCACCGCCAGCCCTTTCCTCCTCCCGCACCGCCCCGACCCTGCCGCACTCCACAGACCCCGCTTCGGAGCTTGGGGAGCCACCCGGCGCCGGCCCCTCCCGGCCCGCCACGGACTGCCCTTACCTCCCCGCCCGGCCCGCCGCCATCATGCCTCGTCCCGTCGCGCCAGAGGCGGCAGCACCGCGCGGGGGTGGCCGAGGGAGGAGCGCGGCCTACTGGGCCCGCCGCCGCCGCGGACCGGCCCTCGCCTTTCGCCTTAGGACTGGTTCTCCTCCTCCTACGGTCCCCCGGGCTTCCCGGCGGCGCCGCGCGTCGGCTGTCCGGCCTGGCCGTGGGCTCCGGAGCTCCGGCAGAGGCAGAGAACTGGGGTGCTCCCCTGAGTGGTACCCTGGGGCTCGGGAGGAGCAGGATTAAGAATCCATCACAGGAGGACAACAGCGACTAAGGCTGAAGAGCCACAAAAGAAAAGGAGACCCATAGATACTAGTTTAAAAAGACATCTGCGTGACTTTTTTGAACATTCAGCATCAGGAATTATCACAGAATCGCAGAATGGTAGGGGTTGGAAGGGACCTCTGGAGATCATCTAGTCCAACCCCCCTGCCAGCGCAGGGTCACCTAGAGCAGGTTGCACGGGAAGGCGTCCAGGCGGGTTTTGAATGTCTCCAGAGACGGAGACTCCACCACCTCTCTGGGCAGCCTAAGAAAGAATGAGTGGAGTCTCAGGAGTGATGCTGACAAAGAAATGGCAGGCGGAGCCGGCGCAGCCCGCTGAGGGAGCCGGCATAGCAGTAGCCACAGCCAGTTTGGGGCCAGCAGAGGACCTTTTCCCACCAAGAGCTGGCTCTTCATCCACCGTTCCCTGCCCTTCTGCTGTAAATGCCTTACAGCCCCTACTCCTCAGCTTCCCTCTTCTCTCCTTACGTGCTCCCTCCCTTTTCTCACCAAGGGCGACGGTGGACTGGCGTTGTCTTAGTCTTAGATCAAGCCTGGTTGCCGCTGCAGACAGCATGCTTTGGCCAAAACTCAACTGTTGGGCTTTGTGAGACAAAAAAGTCGGCACAAGTAGTCAGGCTAGATTTTGTGGCACCTTGAGTCTTGCACTAATGTGTTCATCTTCAACCTTTTCCCCTTGCAGTCCTTCATGTTCTTCCTTTTTGTTTCCCCTGCCAAATTTAGATCATCAGTTTTCTTCATTTAGCTACTTTCTACCCACTGAAAAAAAAATAATCAAAATGATGATTAAATGAAACTGATACTTACTTGAGTTAACCACCATCACACTGCTCACTGGATTTCTTTTTTCAGCCTGTACCACCACCAGGCAGGAATACTCTCTAAAGTGCCCAGCAATGTTGAGTTAAGGCTTAGTGTGAAACAAAATTATAGTTGCAGTTCTTTAACTTCTATGGCAAACCCTAATCTTTCTGTTTGATTCTTTGTCTGCAGAAGGGGAATAATAATAGTTGTTCTGGTTCCCTCTTTAGAGATACTCAAAAACTGTCCAGACGTGATCCTGGGCAACCAGCTCTAGGTGGCCTTGCTTGAGCAGGGTGTTGGACAAGATGACGTATAGAGGTCCCTTCCACCCTCAACCGCTCTGCAATTCTGTGATTACCACAGAAGGTGCAGTGAGAAACTGACTGGCAGTTGGATACTACAGGGGTGGAGGCCATAGACATATCTAGGCAGGCAGAAAGAAGTCTTGAACTCACGATCGCAAGAAGCCAACAGAAAACCCAAGGATGGTGGGCAGTTTAAGAGTTAAAGGGAAGAAGCAATCTGCTGTCCAGCCTGCCGTTAACCAGGTCTCCTTGAGATCAGGATTCATGATCCAGAAGAGGTTAAGCTGCAAGAAGGACAGCAAGCATGTGATGAGTCTGAACGGTAAATATTAAATAGAACTTTTGGAAAGTAAAAAAGTAGCTATTCTTTAGTGTAAATGCCAGCCTATTGTAGAAAGGCTAGAAGAAAACTCCATCAAACCTTGCCTGAAGCTGACACTGCAGCAGGCGCCATAGGCCAGCACCCTTCTCCAGCCTGGCAAGTCCAGCGTTCCTCTGTGCAGCATAACAAAGAAACAATAGGTTTGAAAAAAAAGGGGGGGGTGTATGATGCACAATACACAAGTAAGTGGCACAGCGCTGGGACATTTTGGCTTTTTGGAACATTGTCACAAGAAATCACCACAATTGCGCTTTATAAAGAGTAATTCTCTGTTGTATGATATGCAAAGTCCTGGTGTTCCCGAACTTCTGCTCAGAGGTGGGTCTGGATAGGACTGTCTATTTGTAGACAATTGGTCAGTGTGAGGTAGGTGCACTGATCCTCCACAAAGACAGTGTCAGGGAAAACAGCGCTGAGGTGTGTCTGAGGTATGTTTTCCGTTTGGAGGTATTTTTGAGGGATTTAATGATCTGTGTCAACCAAGAGGTTGGGTTTTTTTGGTTGTGATTGCTGTGGGAGAGCAGAGCTTCTGGCTGGGTGGATTATTTGACTGTGAACAGTTGTTAAGCTTTCTACCAAGGAGGTCAGTGTGACGTGGAAATGATAACCAGGAAGCACTAGAGATGGGCTTCTTGTGTTTGTTCTGGCTGACTATAAGATACTTGGGTGGACAAGGTCCCCCCATCCAGCTTTTTAGGGCTTGTTTAAAGCACTTCACGAGAAGGAGAGTTGGTTGGGATGTTCTTGAAAAGTATGATTTTTTTGAGACAGTAGTTCCATTTTTCATTTTATCATATAAATACTTCATTTTAGACATCTGTATACAGCAAAGACTCAACTTGGAAATCACTCATAGTACACACCAGGAGGAAAATCACTAGTTCTTTAAAATAGCTTTATCCACTACATGTCATTAGTGTCACATTTTGAAGGTATTTAAAGAAGGATAGCTCTTCTGATGAATTTGCAATATTTCGAGTTTATTATGGATTGAGATATTCTGTGTATGTTTTGTCTTGATGGAGAAATACATGTGAAAGATCACCATGAGTTTCAGCTGTATCTGCTTTCCCACACGTCTGTACATGTGGCACCCTGCAGAGACCCTGCTGCCGGGCTGACAGTTGAAATCTGCACCTTGTTTGCTCAAATACCCATTTACTTTGAATTTTGCCACAGACAGAGTTGAGTGAAAACTGAATGTGGTTTTAAGCTTGTAATCATTCTCACTTTGGGTAGCCGCTGCTTGTGCTTCCTGAGACCTTTTGCAAAAAACAAGGTTAGCTGGTTCTTCCAAGGCTGTATATTTGGAGTTATTCAAGGGATGGTGGAACATTGCAAAAATGTTTAAACAACTGTCTACAAAATGTGACGTGAGCCTCACCTGTTTCCTCGTTGTCCTGTGGCTTGCAATCAGAAAAGTATTTCCTTTCCCCTAGACACGGCTGACACCTGGCTATGGTAATATTCAAATTCCCAGTATTCACTATTAAAACTAATGAACTGTTGAAGCCTAGATAAATCACTTTAGTCGTTACAAATAAAGATTAAGAAGGCTTAACTGAGTGTAAGGCTCATTTTTAAAATGCTGCGGTGGATGCATTGTCAGGAGACCTTTAAGTAGAGATCTCAGTACACTTGAAGAGGCCTCCTGTAACAGCTGGCAGGATTATTAATAGCTGCCACAACTGATTTAGGTAAAGAATGTGTTTTCTTGGGGGATTTTAACTAATGAGTCATGTCATTTTGTTCACCTTAGTTTTTATTTGTTTTGCTTTGAAAATAAGAAGTTTTTGTTACGCAGACGTGGATACAGACAGTGTGCCTGGGTTTGAGAGCTCGAAAGAGCAGCCTACAAATTCTGGAATATAAGGGCAGGAGTCTCAACTGGGATGTCACGGTGTCTTCAGTAAGTGCATGCTAACCTCCATCAGCTAATGATCTGGCCCCAGGTGCTCGTAGGCCAGTGTTGGCAAATAGATGATAGTGTGGGTGTTGGTACAGAAGTCTACACACATACACACATGCCCTAACTCTGCAAGCTGGAGGAGAAATTAAAATGTTTATGTCAGACATTGGAGGAACAACACAACTCCAAATTGAGAAATGTGTTCCTCTTTCACAGCACCATCCTCCTGCCAAACTGTATGTGTGGTACCACACCAATTAGCCAAGGAAAATCTTTCTATTGTCATTCATTTAGAATCACAGAAGCCCTGGTATGTTTGCTCACCTAAATGAAGCATTTACCCCCTGCTTGTATTCAGCGTTTCGGGTGACAGCTGCACTAACGGTTGGTGTAATCATAGTGCCAGCCAAATTGCAGCAATGTTACAGGTGTCAGAATGCTTACTTATTTTCAAAACACTGCACATTTCAGATTGCGCATTTGTCATTTGAATAATTACATGTTTTATATTCTTTTACATGCTGTTAAATAGTCTAGAGCCTTAAAATCCGTAACTCTTGACAGCTGTAGTGGCATGATTTTTTACTGGCTTCAGTTGGAGTGACTCAATCATCTGACAATTAGCAATGATTTTACAAAGCATATTTTGGAATCTACAAGGCTTATTTAGAATAAAAAATCATTTTCTGCAAAGTGAAGATAGCAGTCCTCACTTTAGGCTTTTGCAGTGATATTTTTCGCCAGCTACTTACCACTTTAAGTTTCTGTTGATTATGTAGGAATAGGATATCATTTTATTGATGGCTTGCATCTGTTGGGGTTTTTTTGTTTGGTTGTTTTTTTTATGATGGCACCACTTTAAGTTACTTGGAATTTACGCCAGTATTAATAAGAAGAGAGATAGGTCCCCAGGCCTAGATCCTTAGAATGGGATAGTAGCCAAAACCTGACTGAGCACACTGATATATCACACACAAAATCAACACAAAGAGTATGTTGTTAACATTGTAGTCAGGCCCTCAAGTGTTTGAGAAATGCAAGAACTACAGTTGTCTGAACATTTATCAGAATTTCCAGCTGTTGAATGCTTAACTGCATGATGCTAACAGTGTTGTTTCAGTGCAGTTTTCTTGCTTCGTGATTTAATGTATAATTATATTCTCATGCCTTCTTTACTTTGAAAGTCCCTTTACAGATTTTATTGCACAGGAGTGGGCTTAGCTAGCAAGCGGTTGGATCAGATTTTTTCTCTTCGCTTTCCCTTTCCGCACTCATGACTCCTCTTCACATCTTCTGGCCTGCACCAAAAAGTCCATACTCTTCCTTAGACCATCCCTTCTTTTCATCTTTAGGATACACGTGCTGCCTGCACGGCAACATCCATGCTTCAGCAGTGCAGTTACAACTAGTGCATGAACATGAGGCTGAAGAAGCTGCAGCAAGTGGTGCCAACACTTGAGTAAATTACTCTTTTATGATTTCAAATTCACCTACTATTTTGAAGTCACAGATTCATAGAGTCATAGAATGTTTTGGGTTAGAAGGGACCTTAAATACCAGTTCCAACACACCTACCATGGGCAGGGACACCTCCCACTAGACCAGGTTACTCAAAGCCTCATCCAGCCTGGCCTTGAACGCTTCCAGGGATGGGGCATCCACAACTTCCTTGGGAAACCTGTTCCAGTGTCTCACCAGCCTCACAGTAAACAATTTCTTCCTAATATCTGATCTAAATCTGCCCCCATTCACCACACTCTCCATCTTTCCTGTAGGCCCCCTTTAAGTACTGGAAGGCTGCTATAAGGTCTCCCCAGAGTCTTCTCTTCTCCAGGCTGAACAACGCCAACTCTCTCAGCCTTTCCTTATAGGGGAGGAGCTCCGGCCCCTGATCATCTTCATGGTCCTCCTCTGGGTGCATTCCAGTAGTTCCATGCCCTTCTTATGTTGCGGGCCCCAGAGCTGGATGCAGCACTCCAGGTGGGGTCTCACCAGAGTAGAGTAGAGGGGCAGAATCACCTCCCTTGACCTGCTGGCCACACTTCTTTTGGTTCATCCCAGGATGCAGTTGGCTTTCTGGGCTGCAAGCGCACATTGCTCGCTCATACTCAATTTTTTATCCACTAGTACTCCCAAGTCCTTCTCTGCAGGACTGCTCTCAATCTACTCATCACCCATCCTGTATCCATGTTTGGGATTGCCCCAACCCAGGTGCATGACCTTGCACGTGGCCTTGTTGAACTTGTTGATGTTTGCACAGGCCCACTTCTCAAACCTGTCAAGACCTCTCTGGATGGCATCCCTTCCTTCTAGATTATCAACCACAGCATACAGCTTGATGTCTTCTGCAAACTTGCTGAGGGTACACTCCCACTGTCCATGTCCCTGACAAAGCTGTTAAATGATGCTGATCCCAATACAGACCCCTGAGGGATACAACTCATCACTGGTCTCCACCCAGATATCGAGCCATTGATCACAAGTCTTTGAGTATGACCAGTTCCTTATCCACTGAGTGGTCCACCTGTTAAATCCATGTGTCTCCACTTTAGAGACAAGGATGTTCTGCAGGACAGTATCAAATGCTTTGCTCAAGTCCAGGTAGATGACATCAGTCACTCTTTCCTTATCCACCAATAAGGCTGTAACCCCATTGTAGGAGGCCACCAAATTTTTCAGGCATGATTTGCCCTAAGTGAAAACATGTTGGCTGTCCTGTTGGTTTTTCATGTATTTAAAGTCAATTGACATGCTTTAGTGCTTTGATGTCCAAAACTAATCTTTGAAGGTTCTGATCAGTACATGCCCAGTATCTTACTGTGCTGCAGTCTTCCAGAAGAGGTGAAAATCCAAGATCTTAACTTCTTTGGGCTGTTAAAGTTTCCATAAGGTTTTCGGCACATATGGAAGTATTTCAACCAAATTCCAACCTTGAGAATTGCAACTCCCTGTGGATAAATTTTCCCTGCTCTAAATTTTCTCTACACTTTTCATTGTTGCTTCTTGTCAGAAGTGGTCTCACAGTACCTATGCACTGGCATACTGTTGTCTTGTTCCTGTGGGGCAGTGACACTATTACCAGGAGTGCAAAAGATAGAGACCACTTTATCTCCAGCATGGCCATATCAATGGGGATTACAATCAGAGCAATAGCACAGAGGAGCTCACCTGCACAACATCTCCCAGGTGCAGAAGAGATTTCTGCACTGGCCTGACATGGACATTTATGGAGAGCTGAGGCAGAGGCAGTCTGAAGGAGTGCAATGAGTCTGTTGTCACCAATCTGGTGGCTTCAGCACCCTTTTATAATTGCAGTCGCAGCTGAAAATGCAGCCACTTGTCTGGCTGATGATCAGGGGAACAAGAGACTTGGGTTTCCTCAGGTTGGAAGAGTGACTTACACATCTCTGCCTTCATCCTTCTGCAGAACAAAGCCCTTGGTCTGAATGTAGGAAGAATTCTAGAAATTCTGCAAAGGCTGATTTCACCAAGTGAATGGCAGTGGTTTCCCTGATTACTTACAGCTTTGTCTAAACAGCTGGAGCATTCATTTGGCCTTCAGAAACCTGTTTTTCTGTGCATTCCCAGCACCCACCTTGTACTGTGCCAGAAGCTGGTAGTCTGGAGGACCATAGCAAGAATGACTGAAGGACTAGAATACATTGTTGGTCAGTCGAGCTGAAGAATTTGGTTTGTTTGTCTTTAAAAAAAAAAAAAAAAAAAGAGTGAGTAGACATGGAAAAAGACTTTGGAGGCATGATGTTGAAGAGGATGGTGACCAGTTATATACCAAATCTATGAGGGAAAGAACAAGTATAACCAATCCTAATACGCAGAAAAGATGACTGTGCTTGGAAAACTTTCCCCTTCCATGGGCCAATGTCTTGAAATCTCCAGGCAGAGTGCAAGTTTATAACAGTGAGTTGGACAGCTGTCCCCAGTGGGTCCTTATCTTGTACCAGGTCCTGACTCCAAGAAGGCAGCCAGGGTAGATCTCCTGGAGCTTCTTCCAGTCCTGTTCTCCCTGCTGTTGCATGCTGCAGGGAACATGTACAGGAACAACCTGGCAATGTTGTTGGATCACTCAGGTACGGATCAGCTTGTGCGTCAGGTAGGCGTCAGATCAGTTCACCTCTTGACGTGGTCCCTGGCCTCAACCGTAGATTTTGAAACACTAGTGTTTGGGGTTTTTTTTAACTCTGCATTTCATCCTGTTGTTGGTACATCTCTCAGGCTCAGCCATTATAGCCATTTGCAAAAGCAACAGAAGCTTTACTTTTCTGTAGACTTTTTCAGAGTTAAATGAATACATATGATTTCACTGGCTTCCATACTGTGCAACCTTTGCATCTTGATGGAGTTGGACTCTCTGTTTTGCATTTCATTTCAGTGCATTCCGTGAGTCTAACTAGAACTTACTAGGAAATTGAGTTTTTCTAAATTATTTTTCTAATTTATCTGCTTTGATCATGTTTTCAATTTTTTCTCTGATTTCACATCTCTCCGTGTTCTTGGTCTCAGTTTTTCCTGCTGAGAAGTGCTGACTGCTGTGCAGCATATGTTTTTCCTGTAGAAGCAGAGCTAGGATGGTAAACGTTTCTCTTCAGTCTCCTCTTTGCATGAAGAAAAAAAAAAACAAAACAAAACCAAAAAAGCTCTATCTTCATATTAATCGGGAAAGAACGTGTCCCCAGCAGCCTCTCTCCAATCTGAGCCTGACATAGAGGTTGATATAACAACTTGCAGTACTGATTTAAGTGCCACATCTGCTACTGAGAAATAAAAACCTAGTAAGTGAGCATCCTTCCATGAAATGTTAACCCTTTTGTAAAGACCTATTTACACATCAAAAACCCCAAAGGCATTTTTAGCTGATGTAGATCAGCATAGGCCCAGCTATGCAGTTTTACACCACCTATTCTGTTTTACACCAAACACTCTCCTTCATATTGTCAGTCTTGCCTCTGGCTCTATAATCCATAGATCTGTGTATTGGCACCTGCAGATGTGGCCAAACAATCTTCAGCAGGTCAGAAGCTCTGGAGCAAGATTTTCTTTTTAAGCAGGCCTCTTTCTCCAGACCTACCCTTTAACATTGCTCAATTTTGATGATTTGTCTCTTAAGATTGCTCGGGATGAACAAATTGAGCAAATTTATCTTCTAATAAATCTGCCAGGGCTCATATTGCTGAGGTCCTCTAAGAACCTAATGCCCTTTCAGACTGTTTACAGAAAATTGGCAGGAAGTGAATTGCAAGCAGGGGTTTTGCACCTATGGTAGCCTGAAGTCCATCGCTTCTACAAGACCTGGGAGCAAATTCTGTCTGTCCATAATTGAGGTGGGTGGGTCAGAGCAATGTAAGCCTATATGCAGACCTTACTTTGGGCTGAATGGCCTATTTCGGCATAAGCCTGTGCTTGTCTGACCTAAACCTAATGAAAATGAGCTGGGTTTAAACTAAGGGAAGACTGATTTTCACTGGCTTTTGCACTAAATCAGCTACATCAGGTTTTAAATCCCACTTTGGAAGAAGACCCTACAACTCTGCATGCAGGCAAGCCTTTAAGCTTCAATTTGTTTGTGTGATGTACAGACCAGAGAGTACAAAAGGCATCGTTGTTCTCCCTCCAGCTCTGATCCACATGTCTCTTTCTTTCTTCACTTGTTATTTTCTGCTGGACCCATGTGGTCATCTCTGTTTGACTGTTCATTTGTGACTGCAATAATAATTTTTTAGAGGATGTCACATGTGGTGAAAATACCTGTCCTAATACTGTTAACAGCATGGTGAAAGACAGGCTGATCTTCACCTGGCCAGGGCTGGAAGCAGACTCTGGAAGTGTTGTTTTCCTTATCTGGGACTGATTTCAGTCTCGAGCCTATTTGCCAGCATGACATGCCATCAGATTTCCAAAATACACAGAGGAAGGATTTGCACTTACAGCTGCACACTGATGAGTGCCCCCTCTGATTCTCCTCCCCCAGTTCATTAACATGCATGTCTTCCCCTATTAGTGTTCGTCATTATGTGAACAGCTGGTAACTGTTCTGTTTTCCTTCTCGTCAAAAAGAGGGCTTCACAGCCATGAGGAAAATTAGTATTAGGTACAAGCAATTTTTAATACTGACTCCAGGTCCATTAATTTTTTCATTATCATTATCATCATCATCATGGCAAGGGTGGGCAGGTAGACTGTGGGCCTGATTCTCATCTCACTCGGAGGAGTATAAAGGGAGAGAAACTCTTCCAAAGGCAGCAAGGTTACACCAACGCAAAACAGGGTAAGTATGGATCAGGGTCTGACTCTCATTACATTTTTTTCATGGCTGCCTTTAAAATATGAGCAGTTTCTCTTCCAAATCCATTTTAACTGTAATTAACTGTAATGAAGATTTTTTTTCTGCTTGTATTTCTCAAATACATGCTCCACCAAAGATTTTAAATGACCCCTCTGGCTGCATATCTTATGATCAAGGTAAAAATTATTTCTCTCACGTATGTAAGGAGAAGATGAAAAGGTAAGAGATAATTGGAAACTAGACATATTTTCTGGGGTCCTCACTTTGATTTTTCCCTCAGTAGATGACTGGTTAAGATGGAATATGCATTTTTAGTGGATCATGGCTGTATTCGGAACTCTGAGTAGTCAGGTCGCAAGACTTTGTGAGCTGTCTGAAATATTCCAGCATTTAGATCTCCACCTTCCAGCTTGAAGCCAGTTTTGGAGGGATAATTTACCGTGGATTTTTTAATTACTTAGGAGAGTAATTGTCCTCCATGCCTTTCATCCAGGACATAAGATCTTCCCCATTTTCTCTTCTCAAGCCATAACCCTGAGAACACATTTATTTTCCATAGGAATCAACAGCAATATACTCATCAACAATTTTTTCCCCGGTGTGAGAAGTCAGCTAGGTAAGGCGTGGTAGGGATGTGGTGTGTTTTCCAGGCTCCCCATGGAGAAAAAAAAAGAGGGGGTGGAGGCAAGAGTCCTGTCACTGTGAGAACAAGGCCTGTCAAGGGTAAGGCATGTCTTCAGCTATATGATTTAATAGAGATGCCTTCATTCACATGTCCTCACACAGACCAGGAGCCCTTGGGGATGTGATCTGACAGAGCTGCCTTTTCCCTTCTGGAGTCACCATTTTTTGTTATTACTATTTCACTACACTACACTATTACTATATCACTACACACATTTTGTTACTACTGGCCAAATCCGGTCACTTGGGCAAGACAGGCACCGAAGACAAATAATCACAGTTTCAGGAATCCTTATCTGTGGTCCTGTCTTTCTTCAAGGAGCCTATGGCCTGCTGTAGGATTGATTTGATGCCCAACATGTTAAACCTCCCCATAGTTACAGATATCAGTCTTCCTTGAAGCTGTTCTCCTTGCATAGGCTAGTGCTGCCATGGAGGAGGTCGCCCACAGTGCCTGAGGTAGGAGAACATAAGAGATGAAGTTTTGTCTGGCACCACCAGTTCAACTCTGATGACAGGTGCCTTCACTATGGCAAAGTCTCCAGGAGTATGTCAGGTGGATCTAGAAATGTTGTAAGTATAGGAGATTTCCATAGGAAATAAGAGATCCCACGCTATCTGGGATGAATTTTTATTATTTTTTTGTACAGTAAAAATAATTCATAATTGTAGCACCATAGTCTTAGTAGCGTATACTTTTTGTATGTTGAACCCAACTGATAACAAACCATAAGACAAAAAAATTGTGGAAAAGCGCAAACATGACACATACTCTGTGCATATGTAAAATTAAGTGTAGAATTTTCCTGAAAAATACTAAATTATAAACCTGTGATGTGTGTGATCACTGCGTGATTAGACCAGTCTCCACTCCCTTTCCAGGTTAAATGCCTTGTCTTCAGATCACACAAGTCCAGCATGTATCTGCAGATAAGTTAAAATATACCTTGGCACCACAGGGACTGGAGATCAGTTGGATTGACTTCTGTTCCCTCTGTGTCTTCCCTCTATATTGTTATGCTGTCTTATTAATTTTCATTTGACTCTAATCTCCCACTCCAAATAAAATGAGTTTAAAAAAAATCGATAGAATACTTCTAAATGAACAGAAGCCTTTAACCAGACAGATTACATGAAAATTAAGGAAATGCTGGGAACACAATGCCAGGAGATAAAGAACAAAATTGGTTTTGAATGTTGAATTACTTCCCTGTCTTCCAAATGGAAACACACATACAGTGATTAATTGTCCAAACAAAGTCAACAAGACACTACGTCTTCTGCTTATTTTTTTCCCTGTGGGATCACATTTTCATCTCTGGAGCTGTTTATTCTCCACCGTATACCACTAGAGGGTGCTCAGATAGCAGTATTACTGGGAATTTATAAATCATGGTTTCTGGGATTTTTGGCTTTTATGCAGCTAGTGGCTTTAATTCTCATTTTCCTACTTGCTCTGGCTGGTTTGTATGTTTGCTTGTTTGTTTTCCCTCTGTCTCTTTATTTAAAGTTTCTGCAAGCTGAGAGACTCTTGCTGAATGAGTTAGTAGTTCATCATCTTGATGCTGTTTTAATGGCATTCGTCAGCACAGCACAAATAGTCTCACTGCATTGCTGCTCACATCATGGCCAAACATGACTTACCACACTGCAAATGTGATTAAAATAGATGTGGTAGAATCCGGGAATCCAGGGCCATATCAGCGTAAGCAAACCCTTGGCTCACTCCCTCCTCTACCCCCTCCCAAAACTAAGCATATTTGTCGTCTCTGGAGTTACCAGCTTCCATTTCCCATGCAAGGAGACATTCCATGTCCTAAAATTGCTCACTTTGTCACCCATACTAAAAAGCCTAAGAAAATACACAACACTTGCATAAGCCTCATGCAAGTGTTGCAACTCTTCCAGTAAGTACATTTCACTCTGCTATGTGACATCACCATCCCGTGTTAAAAAACTCTGCCAGGTGGGAGCCTTTGTGGTGACTCTAAAAACCTTGCATGTAGACTGTTTATACACCCTCGAGGTTCAAGCAGAGGAAATTTTCCGTAATCAGGAGAGCTGAATAGCTAGCAACCAGCCTCATAGCTGAACTAAGCTTTAGCAGTAATTAAGTAACCTGTGGAGTACCACATACCTACACTGTGCCAACAAAACCCAAAAAACATTACATTTTTCCATTTCTGCTCCAGTCTACAAGATAGGCCGAGACATTGTAAAGAAAAAGTACTTAATTAAAGGTATGTTTGAGAGATTATAGATGGGAAAAAACAAGCCCACCTTTTAGAGGATTCCTGTAAAGAATGGATTAGAAGGAAAGAGAGCACAAGATGGACAAGAAGAAAAGCATGCGTGACTGTTGTCAATGGCAGCAGTAGGCCATTTGCAACATTCAGAGATGGGTGGGAAAAAGGAGATAAAGTCTCTGTAAAGAAAGAGGTCAGGAAAAGTGCCTGACCACCGTGTGGATACAGAACTGAGTGCCTCTGCTGTATACAGCTCTGCAGGCATGTTGTGGATGTGTACTTACTTGGGCTAAGAATGTGGTCTTTTAGGAACATAGAGGAGGAGTCTTCTTAAAGTTTCAGTGAAGTCACTGCCTTTGATGCGGAATTGTACCTCTGATCCTTTTCCCCATTGCCTCTCTGTATAATAGGGTATCACATTTCTTCAGGGAGGATTTGTTGATCTTCTGCAGAAGCAAATGTATCTGTACAATGGTGGTCTTATTAACTACCATTATTAGCTGATGCTAAACTACTCCTTTTACAAAGGATGCTGAGAAGGCAATCCCTTTGTCTTCAGTATTTCCTGTTGTCCTGAGTTGAGCGACACAGGACAAATTTGTCTTCTAATGCTGGGGAAAACTGCATTTTTAGAAGACTCTAATGTCTGAATTTGTTAAAATATTTACTGTATAGCCAGACAGGCTACATGGGATTCAAGGTCTCAGTGTTTTCAAGCCTCGCCAGGAAAGGGATGAGGAGGAGCGAGGCCTGGGCTCTTGGCCCAGGCTGACCAACATGATTATTTCATACTATGAATATCACCTTTGATATGAATTAGAAAGTTTGCTGCATAGTCTCTCTCTCCCTTGATGGGAGCAGTCCAGGGAACTTCTTGCCCTGGTGCCAGATGTCTGAGCCCTTCCCTTCCTCCCGAAGCCGTAGCGCTCACAGTGTCCAACATTTGCTGTCCACTGCTGGGAGTGCACAGCTTCCTGCTGACATAATTGGCTGAGTCTAATTTTTTTATATCTTATATTAGTATCAGGACGATACTGGTTCTTTAGTATTATTGTTAATTATTTAGTCTTATCCTGTTAAATATATTTATATTTCAACCCTCGTGTTTCATTGCTTTCCCTGTGGGGAGGGGTCATCAGGTCTAAATGACAATAAATTGTTACGGGATTTCTCAAACCATAACAACTATCAGTCTCATTTCAGAGCCATGTGAGTAAAAGAGCAGCAATGGCTGTAGGTGATGAGCTTTCTTACAATGGACAGGATTATCATATGAATGCTGTTAGATTAATTTCAGTTTGATCATCCTACTACTCTTGGCCATGAGATAGGATGAGCATGTGATGATGGTCACAGATAGGAAGAGGCAGAACTATGCTAGGATAGTGTTGCTCACTTGGTTGTATTTGACCATTCCTTGTTTCCAATTGATCTTTTCTGTATGTAGAATCATACTTACGGTTGTGCTCATGTGACCGTGCAATCCCGATTGCCCTGTGAGTGAATGGTCACTGTCGCTATTTAGTCTTCCAGCAGTATGAAGGACTCAGATAGATGGAGAACATCATCAGCCTTTAAAAAACCAATTTGTTGGGATAGAGAGAAATCATACACCAGAGATCTGATTTAAGGGGTCACCATTAAGTTACAGGAAAATTAAGTAGAGAAAGCGAACAGCTTAGTCCACAATCTTGAAGGTGAAAGAAGGATGGTGGGAGAAGACAGTAGTTTGAAAACTGATTACTGCTGAGGAAAAGGGGGTTTTGGAATGGAAAACCAAGGTGTATTCCTGTAGGCAGGTGGGGGAAGGAGTAAAAACTGTAAGAGAGAAACTGCTTAAAGAGAAAAGAGGAAGAAGATACAAGGGAGGGAGAAGTAATGGGATGAATTTGGAAGTTTGAAGGGAAACTGAGGCAGGATATTCTCTGCAAAAGCACATCTCTTTTTTAATGAAAATTAACTGGAACTGTCATAAGTCTAAGGCAGCATGATTTTTTCCTGGAGTTTGTTTCCTTCTTTAGCTGGAGTTGTGGTATTCGTTATTATCTGAAATTACCCACTATGAAAAAATAATCACTCTCATACAATGCACTGAGAAACCCATTATATCATTTTAAAGGTCAGATTTTAAAATGGATTTGAACTTGGTTTATTGATATGAGCCTGGAAACATTGCATACAGTGGTTTCTGACTGCAAATAAAGGATATTTTACCCACCTTACTTGTGGGTGAAAATGGTCTGGGTCAGCAAACACATTGCAAATAGCTGTATATTGTTGCAAATGGTCTTGCACTCCACATTACAATGGAGAATGAAAAAGCCTGTTTTTTCACATTTGGAGTTCATTACATTTCTAGAGGTTGTTTTCCAGAAGTCGGTATGACTTGCCCTCTGGCTTGCGATTTCAGGTGCTCATTCTCTTACCAGAAAAATGGTACCATGTACCATTGTGTTACTGGGGAGGAGCCGTAGCTTTGGTACCCTTTGTCCTTACATCAAAAACCTTCACTCAACTGAGTAGTGGCTTTGCCTTTGTCTCTGACTTATGTCAGGAGTGCTTCGCTTTGGAGATCTCACAGTCTGTGTGGTATGGCTAGTGCATAAACTTTCCAGCCTAGGGGGCCTGTGAGCAGATGGGTCAGTCTCCATCTCCTAAAGGAGGACATGGAACTGCTGTAACCAGAGCAGCTGATAAAACCTAGTGTGCTCTGCCGTCTTCCCAAGAAGGAAGCAGATATATACCTCTACTACACAGCCGTGTAGAGCACATACAGCAACCCAGCACAATGGCAAAGAAGGAAGCAAGGTAGGTAGGAGCTTGTTGCCACCACTCCAGCAATTCATCCACACCCCCGTGGAATCTGCAGGCTGGATGAGCTGCAGGCTGCAACCAGCCTGGGAGCCCTTGGCTTGGCATAATGGTTGCAGATATCACATTGCCACTTTGTGGGTAAAACTGTTGGTATGTAGCCGTTCATTGATCTGCACCCCCAGGTTTAGGAATTTCAGGCTGCCTTCAGGACAGAGGGACCAGGGTGCTCTGCATGGGGTGACTGTCTCTTTGTTGCTGCACTTCCAGCTTTGTGCCTTGAATGCACCGCAGCCTTTTATACTCTCATTTACCCTGCCAAAAGACTCTTCTGCCATTTGTACAGATATAATTTTTATACCCCCACTACCACATCTGGGAAGAGAGACCAAGCTGTAGTGAAGATTCTCGGATGCTTCTTGCAGGGCAACACAAGTCATCTTCATTGCTTGTGGAAATGGGCAGATTGCAGCTGTTCTGCCTCAGACAGGGCTGTGCAGCTCAGAGAAAAATGTGTAGTTCTGCCACCATGTCCCTTCAGGAACTGGTATGTTACATTATGATTTTTTTTTTTTAAGTGTTGTTGCTTTTCTATTCCTGCTCTGGATATTGTTTTTCTGCAAGCCTTCCATAACTACAGCTAACTTTGTAGACATCATGAGGCAAGCATAGTTATTACAACAATGGATATACAATTTTATTGTGATACAAAGTAGAACTGCTCAGTGATTTTTTTCTGTCAAGTGTTAGATCTAGTGGATCTTCACCACAAGATTTTCTAAAATTAAATTGTGCTAGTCATTCCTAGAGTAATATAACGTTACCCTTTCTTGTATACACTTACACTAATTCATCCATGTATATAATAGAAAGCAAAAGGACCAAGAAGAGGGTCAGACTTTCTAAACTGAGACTGTAGGCAGCCATGACTTGCAAATCTGAATACCAATATTTTGGTGCAATGGTTCTGGGTTAGACACCATGGCATGCAAAGAAAAGGATTCTTCTGCTGCATCTGTCACCTTAGTTGTTCAGGAGTGATTGTGTTTGTGCAGGTTCATTGCATTATTGCAAAGAGATCAAAAAATCAGATTATTTCTATATGATGAGCTGGGTAGCGGTTTCTCACAGCTATAATATTAGAGAGGTTTGGAATGCACTTGTTAAAATATTTGTATTCTAGCAGGTGCAGAAGCATCCATTTGTAAACATCATATTAACACATGTTTTGCACAAGCATATTGACTTTTGTCCCATAACCCCAATGAGCTTTGCAAATGTTAATGACTTGTGTGAAGTTTATATTCATCATAGCTGCCTTGGCATGAGCCCTGTGCACAGGTGTCGCTCAAGTATGCAGTCTGTGATGTAGTCATCATCTCTGACAAAGGATTGCTTACAACATAGTCCTGCTCTGGAGTGCTCTAAAATAGTGGAATTCATGTTTCTGTGTTTGAAGCACTACCCTGAGAGTTTACAGGCACAAAATGATTCATGTTGCTTCCTTCATTTGTGCCCTAGCCAAGTAACAGGGTTCTGCCAAGTATTGTAGCTCTTGAAAGCCATGCTTATGTCCTTCCAGGAGGGAAGATGTCTTCAGTAGGCACGCAGCCTGCCAAAATGAGTAGAAGAGGAATTTCCTTGTGATGGCTAGGATGAATACTTCTAATACTATTTTATAGCAAAATTTATGTCTATGGATTCTCAACAGTAAATCCCCAATGCTATTAGTTAGCATTATTTGTGGAAGACAGTGAAAAGGGTCTTGAGCTAGCAAAGTCAAAGTCTATCAGGACAATCTGAAGCCTTCTGGAAGGTCTTTAAACTGTGGCCTCTCAAGTGACCAGTGACCATTTCGTGCCATCTGCTTGCTTCTGCGGGCCACGCTCAAGAAGTAGGACTGGGAGTGACTCAACTCTTTTGTGCATTTATTTATTTATTTATTTATTTTCGGTCAAAAACTCCATGGAAATGTGTGACAGTGTGGGAGAGAATTAGCCCTTCATTTTCCCTGAAGGCTTTTGAGACAGCATCAATCATAGAATCATAGAATGGTTTGGGTTGGAAGGGACCTTAAAGATCATCTATTTCTAACACGCCTGGAATGGGCAGGGACACATTCCACTAGACCATGTTGCTAAAAGCCTCAAAGCCTCATCCAGCCTGGCCTTGAATATTTCCAGGGATGGGGCATCCACAACTCTTCATCTTTTCTGTAGGCCCCCTTTAAGTACTGGAAGGCTGCTATAAGGTCTCCCCAGAGCCTCCTCTGGTCTGAACAACCCCAGCTCTCTCAGCCATTCCTTACAGGGGAGGAGCTCCAGTCCCCTGATCATCTTTGTGGCCCTCCTCTGGACCCTCTTCAACAGGTCCATGTCCTTCTTATGTTGGGGGCCCCAAAGTTGGACACAGTACTGCAGGTGGGGTCTTACAAGAGTGGAGCAGAGAGGGGGACAGAATCACCTCCCTTGACCTGCTGGTCTCAACCTGCTGGCAAGCAGGGGAAAAGCTTGGAAATACAATGTGTATCCAAGAACAAGGCACCTAAAATGCAGCATAAAGCCCACAGTTTTATCGGCTTTATCTTTCATATAAAATGGCAGTGAATTGTTCAGGAATGCAAATCTATTACTACTGTTACTATTATTTATTATCATTATTATTATTACTATTATTGAATGACCCTTCTCTGAAGAATGGTTCTTTCTTAGCCAGTGACAAAAGCAATGCTTTTTGAGTACACATCACATGACAAATCTCCGTCAGGCACTGCTCTATTCATCCAGCTGTGCTCTGCCAGAGAGTATTGTTAGATATCTATTTGCCTCAGCTTCTAACGTCAACCTTTAATGATTTTTTTTCTGTTTGTCCTTGTGATGACCTGAAAGTCTGAGAAGAGATTAAACCCAAGCTAGTATATAAGGACTGGATAAAAAAAAAATAATGAAACTGTCCTGTGCTCCATTTTGGCTTGCAGTCTGGCCTTTTCAGCCATGGTCTTTTCAGGATTAGGATTCTAACCTATACAGAGGTTATGTATGTTCAAAGGTAAATATTGTTTGTTCATTTTAAGCACAGATAATTTTAGATGATTTCTTATCTATTGAGATCCAGCAACATTTTCAATGCTGGCCAAATATAAACAAAAAAGAAAAAAGCTTCTTGTGTAAGTGGCAAAGACATCCTACTGCTGCCTACCATGAGATCAGAGGAGGAAATTCTGATGGCAGAGAAATGAGTGAGGATGCCATTCATGGGACTGGGTCTGTCTGCAAGACCAGGCATGTTTTATAATGGGCTTTGATAATGCCAAACAAACAATCAAGTGCAAACTTAGTTTGGAGTCACCTGAGCCTAGAAGGACCAAGCTCCTTGTCCTTGCAGTTGGGGCAAGAAGGAGTGTCTGGGCAAGCACACCTTAAACCCAGACCACCAGCAGGTACCTAGAACTTGTCTCTTCATAAACTACATGTGGTTGCTGTGAGCTGGAGTTACAGCCAGGCTGCAGCCAGCTAAGGAGGCAGACAGGGATTGTGAACTTTGCTGTACTTAGACCTACTGGTCCCTTGCTGGAGTTTGTCATTTGCTTCCATAGGCTGCGGAATTCACCCAACAAAAGCAGTATCCTGGGTCTTATCTGTGACATGTCTTGGATACCTCTTTCAAAATTCCCAGAACCTATGGAGTGGGCTTTTCACTTGCATAAGAAACATGAGCTCTATTGTCATGGTACAATTCAGGCACAGATGATTTACTCAGGGAAGTCCACTCAGGGGGATACACAAACACCCACTTCCTTACTGTTTGTATGATTGCAATAATGTCTCAGGAATGGGCTCTTCACAGACAGGTTTTTGGATGAGAGGAATTTTAATGGCAGATTTATGCACAGCAAGGAAAACCACAAAGGCCAAATGTTCAGAAAAGGACAAATGTTCAGAACCTGACTGTGTGCAAGAAAAAGCGAAGTGAACAGCATAAAAAAGAATTGAGGGACTTCCTATCACACTTCCAGAGTGATAAAAATGTTGAAAATTACCTCCTTGGTACTAACAGTAAAAAGTCTCAGGAAATTATCATGAAAATGCAACCTGAAGGAGAGTGGAAGACCATATGCATTACCCACTAGGAGGCACAATGTTTGCATGCTAGAATTTAAAGATGTTATTCAGGATGCTGGAGTGTACTTACAAAGTTCTCAGAACACAGCAGAAACAAATTAAGAATGATGAAATAGATTAATAAAAAAAGGAATAAAAAGGTTATAGAGTTCAGATGAAAGGCTTAATTCCATCCCTATTAAAATATAAACAGCCACATTCCCATTAAGTTCAGTGGAAGTAGTATACTGAGCCTGGAGTGGGGTCCTTAGTGCATGCTAAAATCTACATGCATGCAGAATGTACAAAAAAAAAAAAAGCAGGCAATTTACTTTTTGTTCTACTTCTAAAAGAAAAGTAGGCGGAATAATCCCCTACATTTGGGCAGCTTCCTCAGAAACAAAGGCCAAATTACAGTTTATCTTCTAAACCACTGCAGTTAGTGCCAACAGCCCAGTCCCAAGCCACAGGTGAATGAAGTGAGTGGGTCTGTGCCTGTCCTCTTTGCTCAGGGAAAGTCTTGCTGACAGCATGGTTGCTGCAGGATGGCATCCTCCTTTGGGAGTGCACGCAAAATGCTGTTTGTCTGCCACATACAAAGTGTGGTTGTTAGCGATGGGGCTGAGCCTTCTGCGTTTCCTGTGCCAGCTTCTCAGTGCTTGCAAAGAATTGACACTCTGGCTGGTCTCGGCATTCCTCTGGTGAGTCTTCAAAAGTCACGTCAACTCAAAGGGGACGCTGCAAGGAGAAATGCAGGGAAAGGCCTGTGTAGGAACTACAGAAACTCTGGGTGGCTATATCCAAAACATAACGCTGGGTGCATTTCTGCGTTGTTGTGTCCAGATGAGCACCTTGTCCTGATCACGGTGCTGTGTCTGGGTGAGGTCCTTCCACATTCTGCTGTGTCTTTGTTGGGAAGGCAGCCTGGCTGCACAGAATGGCAAGAGTAAGAGGCATGCTTTGATTAGCCCCTAATTTGTCCACCTAGGGAAAGCAAGTTTCCAGGGCAGGCTGTGATGCTTGCTTGTCTGGCAACCATTTGAAATAGCTGGGCAAAACTGATTCTGATGTTTGCAGTTAAAGGCTGGTTGACACCTGGCACTTGTGCAGAGAGGTGCTCAAGAGGAAAGGTTATACGTCCTCTGAGTCCCAGGTATCCGAGAATGTGGCTGTGTGCAGCTGAGGCTGTAGCAAACCTCCCATCCACCTTATCCATGCAGGACCAGGACCTTTGAGAGAGTGCCAAGGACGTGAGCTCCCAGAAAACAGCTCTTGCAGATGTATGGCCACAAAAGGGGCGATGTTCTGACCTGCTGTTGAGGACATTTCAATATGTGTGCTGTCTAGGGTTTCTGAGGAGCTCAAGGAGGATTGCGTTTGCTGACTGTGTGTCTTCTCCCCTTGAAGTAGGGCAGCTCTTCATAGTCCCTAGCTTCAATCTGACATAACTTGCTGACCCATACTGGTTCTGCTTCTCCTCTCTAGAACTTGTTTTCTGTACAGGTTCAGCGCTTTGGATTTATTTTGTGTTGTGGTCTGTGGTTTTGTGGGTTTTTGGCTTGGCAGCTGCTGTGACTTGACCGCTACTTGTCCCACAGCTCCCAGACATCTTTAATGTTGCTCTACTTTTGTGATATTCACGTGCTCTTCTGTGCAAGCCTTTGACTTTTTTGTGTAGGTATTGTTTTTTATTGTGTTTGCTGGGCGTCTTACACAGTTGCCTCATTGAGGCCTTGAGTACCACTACACAGCAATGACAGTATTGACAATATTAATGAACTCCCAAGGAATCGTAATACTCCAAAAGGAAAAACAGCAATATGCTGTTCTTTAAGCATGAAGGAGAGAGCAATAAAGTGAGGGAGTCGAGTCCACTCAAGCCCAAAGATGTCATTCCCAAGATGACGCATTCCACCTCCCTGGTATTTGCTGCAAACTAGAATATCTCCAATATGAAAACAGGCTGAAATATGTCTCTGGTCCCACCCCTGGCAGTTGAGATTTGCTCCAGAATGGGAATCACGCTGCCTTCTCTCAACCTCAGGCAGTTTGTCCACCCTCTCCTGAACTGTGAGGCTGGATTTTACACAAGGATCCTGGAAAGCACCAGCGACGAGCTGTCTGCTCCATGGGTGGGTTTACCGCTCGCTTCAGGGGGTGTAAAGGTTTGCCTTTTTCCAAAGGCTGTGTAACTATTAGCGTACCGAACCAAGCCAGGCTCAGAGCACTTGGTTCACCTCACTTCCCCCGAGCGGTTTTCCCCATAACTAAACGTTCCCGATCAGGGCAGAAAATGATCTGCACGGGGCACAGGCAGGGGAGAGAGAGGAGAGGCCGGGACAACTTGGGGCAGCCGTTTCGCCCTCCTCCCCAGTGGAGCCCCGGAGGCGAAACTTATTTTCCTGGAGCGCTTCCAGTCCAGCGGGGCGGCGGGGGAGCCGCGGGGGGACGGACCGGCCCCGGGGGAGGCGCCGCCGGCGGGGGGGCCCGCCCCGCTCACCTGGGCAGCCGCGCCGGAGCGCCGGTCCCGCTCCCCTCGGCTCCTCGGAGGATGAACGGGCCGGGGAGGAAGGTAAGGGGAGGCCGGGCGGGTCGCGGTTTGGGGGGGGCAGCGGGGCCATGCCGAAGGTCTCCCGCCACCCGCTCCGGGGGGTCCACAACCGGGGCACAGCGGCGTTCGGGTGGTGACACTCTCCGGGTGATCCCCCCGCTCCGGGCGGCACCCCGGGGGCTGGTGCAGACGTGTCCGACCGCTGGTGCTGCCAAAGCGTCTGCCTCACCCCGGTCGACACGGCTGGGCTGTCCGGGAGCCGCGCTCGGCAGGAGCCGGTGCGCAGAGCCACAGCCTTCCTGTGAACGCAGCGACCGCCCGAGGGGGATTTGCCGTGCAAATATTCAAATGTTCCCGCAGAAGAATAAATCAAGGGAGAAGAGCTGTGTTATTAAAGTAATAACGAGCAAGGAACGAGCTTCTTGTGAGGAAAAGACCACTGAAGTCTTGCTGGGCGACTTTTCAGTGCTGTTAGGAGAACCATAGTCGCTTTTCTAAACTTTGCTGTGAAGTACTTGATTCAGTCCCACCCAAAGGCAAACCAAAGGGTTTGGTGGCGAGCAGAACTCTAAGCCTTTTAAGTGTGATGTGATCACTGTTGTCCTAGAAAATTTACTTATAACTAGGTGTAGCTCACCACTGACCTGCCAAAAGTTGAGCTCAAGGGGAATAATGCTACTGCTGGTGGCTGGTGCCTGTAGTTACTATGTATTTCCATATGTTACTCTGCCTCTTCAAAGCAGTGTAGTAAAGAGTTTCTGTGTCTCTCAAGAATGTGCTGATACAAAGGACAGTGCCAAGCTGGCCCATCCTAGGGAAAACAACTGCGGGTGTCTGTCCCCAGGAGAAAATCTGCATCCCTGGGTCAGCTCATCACCTGTCAGCAGTGAGGAGCAAAAGCCCAGGGCTGCATCTTCTCCTGCCCCTGGGGAGAGAGAAACAGCTGCAGGCAGAGGAGGGCAGGAACCGCAGCTCTTTCTTGCTCGCACACAAATGGGTGGAGAAGGCAGAGGGTGGAGGAAGGCCCCTGCCCCTCCATACACTCTCAGCACAATTTGTGCCTCGTGGCATTTACAGTGGCATGGACTGCTGGCAGAAAGGGAACCAGACTGACTTCCCTTTTCAGCTCTGCTCCCTTGAGTGAGCTTGGAAACAGGCATTTCCATGACTCAGTTTCCCCACTTGCAAAATAACCATAGTGCAAAATATTTTATGAACTGCTAGGGAAAACTGGGATAGCTGGCATTGGCCAAGCCAGTCAAAATCTGACTGTAAAAGAAGGCTAAAGTCAGGTTTTATGGTGTAGTCAGTAAGCGATCCCAGCAAATCCATTCTGTCTGAGCAATACCTACCTGAGGGTAACTTATTGTAGGGTGTTGCTATTGGGAGATTGTTATTCACAGCACTCACAAATTTAGTATGCAAACACAGTATAACAAACCTGTGGTAAATTTAAACACAGTTTTGCTGCAATGAATGATTTTTGTGAAGTTATGAAATGAAAGGAGTTTTGAGCGGGGAAGAAAAAAAAAATAAAAAGTAGGGCTTGATTTTGCTTTTTGGTTGAGTTGGAGAAAGGTCATTGCTTTCAGTGAAGTTACTCCTGATTACATTGGTGAGGGAGTCGTTGGATTTGTGGACTGAAAAATACATTCTGCTATTCCTCAGGCAAAAGAAATAACCTTCACCTCTTGTATTTAATATCGTCCAGTTTTCCAAGTGCCATAATTTCTTGTATTGTTGATGAGTAAAAGCATGGTCTTAGCATTTGATAATCTATTATAGATTATCAAATTACTATAGAGGTGGGGGTTTTTTTAACAAAATTGAGGTATATAGAGAAGAGTTCTATTCTAGCTGCTACGATTATTATTTTCCTCATATCTATTTTAAGTTAAAAACACAGCTGGTAGTCTGGATAATTTAAATAATTTTTAGGTATTTACTTTGCTCTAGTCTGGTGTGTAGCATGTTAGTTTTTACTGTAGTTTAGAAATCTGTTGGACCAATATGAAAGGACTGAGAAACTGTTGAGCCTCCTAAGAGCCTAGTAAATTTTTTTTTTGTACAGGCTTATTTATACATTCTTAAAATGGTTTTACAGTAAATGAACCATGAATAGAGGTAACTGTCTTCAGTAGCTTGTTGTCAAGTACCAGATTTTTAAGTCTCTGTAAAATGTGACCTCTGAAGTAGTATATTCTTACTGCAATGAACTGGGATTTACAGATGTTACTTCCAATAATGCCAACATAAACTTACCAACCTACTGGTGGCATAGAGTCTTAATATTGAGGTCAGAGTGAAGCCTATGACTGGCTTTGGGAGGGATATGAAATTTGGAGGAGTATATTTTCCTCATTGTGAAGGGATTTGAAGGTGTAAATACCATAGAGAATGTATAGCCACTGCCTTCTACTGGGAAAAAAAAAAGACAAGATGCTTCAGGGTTCCACTGGCGGATTCCAGAATCACTCATCTGCTTAAATTCATCATGCTGAAATTAGTCATGTGTAAGAAATTGGTTTCCTCTGAGCATAAAATTAGTTAGGATTTATACAGTTGCAACCAAAGCCAGTGAAGGCTCTTTAGTAGTGGAAAAACTGGTGCATGTGAATGTCTTCCAGTGGTCGGATGCACTGACTTGATTCTGGGGCCATACTAAATCTGCGTTTCTGAAGGCAGAGTTTGCTTCAGTACATTAACAGTCCCTCCTCTAATTCCCTGGTTGAATTAATGCGTCCTGCTCACAGTAAAGCCTTCCGCTTTAGTGGGCATCAGTCGGGGCAGACTGCAGCAAGATGACTGCAGGAGCATGACTTGAGCGTGTCATAAGAGGTGGTGCAACTGTGCATGCATGTGTTTTAAATATTCCCTCTTCCCCACCTGTCCAGTAAATCCATGGTTGTCTTCTCACACGCAAGATGCAGGAAGAGTACCAATATTAGGAAAAGGAATCTTGAACTTTCCATCTCTTCACTTCCTATTTCAGCGGCAGACAGTCATCCTTCTCCTCTGCACCCACCCACTCTGCCCCACTCCAGCCTCTGCTCATGCGAATATTCACTTGCTTGTCTATCTCTCTAAGTTCCTTCTGAGCACCATGCATATGGAGAGGCTGAGAGAGGTGGGACTGTTTTGCCTGGAGAAGAGAAGGCTCGAGCAGGATCCCATCAATGTATAAAAGTACCCAAAGGGAGGGTGCAAAGAGGACGGAGCCAGACTCTTTTCAGTGGTGCCCAGTGACAGGTCCAGAGGCAATCAGCACAAACTGGAACATGAGAGGTTCCCTCTGAACATCAGGAGGCGACTGTGAGGGTGACTGAGCACTGGAATAGGTTGCCCACAGGGGTGATGGAGTCTCCATCTTCGGTTATATTAAAAAACCATTCAGATATGCCCATCCTGAGCAGCCAGCTCTAGGTGTCCCTTCTTGAGCAGGGGGGTTGGACCAGATGACCCTTCCAACCTCAACCATCCTGTGATTCTGCGATTCTGCTGTCAGACCAAGCATTAAGTTACTCTTCCCCCTTTTCTGTTGCTTTTCAGCAGTCCATGTAGCTCCCCATCCTGCAGCCTTCCCTCCGGTCAAGCACTCTGGCACTTTGCACAGGCAGGCTCATCCTCTTCCGTGTTGGTCCTTCCCAATACCCCAAAATCAACAGCACAGGGAGAGCTACGTGAAAACTGTATTTAGGTACTTATTCTTTGACAGACATCAAGTTAAATATTATACCTAATCAAGGGAAATCCACGTGAGAATGGGCAGTGCTGTCTGAAATCAATAGCAAAGTTGTCACAGAATTCAGTAGGAACAGGACGGAAACTCAACCGAGTACTGGGATGTTAAGGACACCTAGGTATTGACTGACTGATGAAATAGCTTATCACTGATACCATTTCAGAAAAATGGACTGTAAATAGCTGGCAATGCAGCTTAGGGTGTGACATGGCATTTTCACCAAGGTTTACGGTCACTTCCTTTATTAAAATTCTAGATGCTGTTGATACCTGGAGGGGGTAAATTCCTATGAACAAAGTCTCAAACTAGACAGTCAACTGCTCTTGGAGGTCTTTTGAAGCAACGGCATTTGCACCAATGCACGGGTTCTGAGTGGCATTCCTGAGCTCCTGGCTCTGCTGCAAATCTCGAGTGTGGTCTATGACAGGTAACTCAAATTCCCAACTGTAGTTTCCCAGCTGTTAACAGACATGAAAAGGAACTTGAAAACATTACAAGGAATACATACAACTGGTTGCTCTTTTGTTATTAAATGCAGTTTTAGGACATGTTCATCTGCAACTAAGTACATTATGACCAGAATATCCCACCCAGAACTGCAGCCTAAGCAGCAGCAAAGGCCCCGTGGTTGGGTGATGAAGCATAGTCCGCTTCATTTCACTCACAGTGAGTCTGTCTCCAAGGTGGTCCTCAAAGACAGCCATCAGCAGAACAGCATGGCAGCGTGCAAACATGCAGCATATGCAGGATATAAGCCACAACTTGGTTTGTGAACATTGACAACTAGTGAGGAAAAAAATTACCTGGAGAAATTTGATTACTAGGACCAACACAGGCTCCCTCCGGTGACTGGAAAACCAGTTTATCAAATAGGTTGGTGATCTCAGTCCACATCTTGATGGATGAGTGAATGTCCATATTTGCCATAATTACAGTGACCCATGGGCTGGATCAGCAGAGATCCAGCTGCTGATCTCTGGCTGAAACAGTCTCTCTAGACTGCAGTGTTTCACCTGTGAAGCCATCACTTTCGAATAAAATGGTCTGTAATCCATGAAAGTGCTTCAGGAGTATGAGGAACCAAAATAACTTGTTCAGAGCACTTTGTTGTTCAGCATCACAATCCTTGCACAAACTGTGCTTCACGTTTCTGGTATTTTTACATCACTCACTAAAAACTAGGTGGAGAAACAGCGATCAAACTTCAGGTAACACTGAAGAAAAGGTGTATACACAAGTGTTCATTGGTAACTGGGTGTCAGATAAATGCTTTATTAGGCAGGGAACATACTGCTTGGATGACATTACCAATTCTTGAAGGATTTATAGCATGCCATTGAAAACAGAAAGATCTAAACTAAAATCTTGCAAAGACTTAAAACCCACATGTTTAGCTTTACACCTTGTAGGTAGTTTCCCTGAGGTCAATGAAACTATTCACTGTGGAAAGGCAAGAAGGTGTGTAAATCTCTGCAGCATTAAACATTTTGCTTGATTACCTTCCCAGGGACTGGCAACATGGATTGGCAGCTATCAGACATATAGGCAAAAATAGCAGTTTGTGTCTTTCCATATTGGCTTAATTGAAAAGCAGCATTAAAAATTGTGGAACAATCCTGGCCTTTTCTCGAAACTTGCAGTGGGTGCTGTGTGGCGCCGAACACCTCCCTGCAGTCCTCCCAAACAATTGAGATCTGCTTACCCGTGGCTAAGAAAGTAGGTGCGTTTTGACTGTCAAAATAAGTATTTTTAACTACTTTGAAAAAAAAAAGAAAAAAAAGTATTTGGAACATCTCGGGGGGAGAGGAGGTGTCACGTAGTATGTACAGAAGGCTTGAAAGCAGACCCTCGGCCAGGGTCGGGAGAGGGCTGCACCGCCGATGATGCCTCTCCTCCTCCTCTTTCTCCTCCTCCTCCTCCTCCTCCTCCTCCGCCGTTGAAGGACCCGGTGGCCTCAGG
>VYZM01002882.1:336272-366266 GCA_013398915.1 Dromas ardeola | reverse complement strand
TGCCCCATCCCTGCAAGTGTTCAAGGCCAGGCTGGATGGCGCTTTGAGCAGCCTGGTCTAGTGGGAGGTGTCCCTGCCCATGGTAGTGGGGTTGGAACTAGATGATCTATAAGGTCCCTTCCAATCCCAACCATTCTATGATTCTATGATGATCCCAGCTGCAACTTAGGTTACTTCTCTGTTGTTCTAATACAGCAGGATATCTTAGCACAAATTCCATGGGCTTTTGTTAGAATATAATTAAGAAATTAAAAAATTATATAATCTTCTTCTATAATTTAAAAAATCCAGAAGCCATCTAAGGAAACCATAGGTGAGAAAGACCACAAAGAAAAAAAAAACACCACCACAACCCATAGTCATTTTTTCTGTTCAAATGCCGAGAAACTTGCAGAATTGTCTGTGGTTACGTTGATTGTTTTACTCATTCAGAAACAGAATCTGCATAATCAGTGACAGGGTAAAGTCTGAACAGGACTGGAGTAAAAAAACTGTTGTATTTCTTGGTTTTGGGGATTTTTTTTATTTTTTTTTTTAAATTTCAGAGTGGAATATTTAAGAAAAAAAGACAATATTTTTTTTTTAATGTAGAGGAGAACAGATTAGAAATTCTTGCACAATTTTTTAAGTTGAGATTTGAAAAAAAGGTCTTTTTAAGTGATAATGCCCTTTTCTGTTCTTATGAATTGTTTATTATTTATTATTGCATCATGTGCTCTTATAAACAAATATATTTGTCAACTTTATGATTGTTAAAAGTGAATCTATTTCAGAGGTTTTTGAACTTCATAATTGGCACTGTAATATTATTTTGGATAGTTTCGGTTCTTTTTAGAATTTTAGAGTCCCAAGCACCTAAGGGAACCGATGGGGTTTTTTATTTAACTGCTTCAATGATATAGTAGAAATGTTTCCATTCTTATAAGAACTAAGATCTGTAAAATAGTTATATAATCTTTAAACTTAAAGCCTCCATTCTTGCTGCTACTTTGGGCACAATTTCCTGCAGGTTAATATTATACTTGAGTATTTGTCTGACCAAAGCAAGGCTGGAATACTACAGATCTATCATAGAGGAAAAATAGCAGGTAATACCTGGGCTATGAGACATGGAAAAGTATGGGAATACGGTTCTCCAATAGTATATGATAGCAATATTTATTTCCATAGAAGATAAAAAATGAAGAAAAATAATTTTTATTTTTGTTCAGAACAAAGTGTCTAGGAATACTACATGGTTTTAACTGCTGTAGTGCTTGGTTGCACATATTAGCTGCATTGAATTCTCATCTAACTGTATTTAGGGGACAAAAAAAATACACGGTTCAAATGGCTGTTAGCACTATTATATATCAATATAAAATTCCAGTTGTGTAACTATTCAACCCACTTAAACCATGCTGCTTTGTTTGTCTTAATTTTCTGTTCTAAACTGTTCTTTAGTTGTTTGCACAGTCAATTATTGCATTATTTACATTTGAACCTATCTTTATACAATGTTTTAAAACTCATCCATACCATAATATTAAATTGGTGTTAAAAGAAATGAACCTGTAATGATTTCAACCCGATGCAATTCAAATAAGAAACCAAAACTGACCCCATGTTGCTTAAAATTTATGGCTTACCTAAACCTTATTAAGTCCATCTAATCTATATCCATTGGGGTGAAGTCAGTTTTACAGAGACAATTGTTTTGGATTTTTTTCTTCTCCGTTCCTTAATAAAAAGTTCTGAATTGTTCAGAGCATTCAGATGCGTTGGTCGCATCCTGCTCACACTGGTTGAGAGTAAACTTTCATCAGTTCTATCGTGTGGGCGTTTCCTTGTGGATCTCAAAAGCTTGGTAACAAATATCTATGGGTTACATGACAAAGATCTTAAGTGGACTTGTTCAATATTTTGTGTCTGCGCCCTGATTTGAAATAGGACCCACAGTTTCTGGTGCCCAGCCATATGCTATGTTGCTGAGGTAGTTGGACAGAAACACTCAAGTAAAAATCAGACATTCCTTGACCACGTTCCCTCCTTAATAAAACCAAACAGTATCATGACAGCAAACAGTATTAATATCTCAAACCCTACATCAGCTTTATATAAAGATAAAAGGCATTTAACTTACGTCACTGAAGCATGACATTGAGTATGAGATGATACCAAGTGTATAATGGCTGCTTGACCCGTTGCTCAAATATTGCTGGTTCTGAAATGCCACAGTACCAGCTGTTTAGCAAGAAGTAAACAGCTTCTTTGAACACTTCCTTGGGGATTTGAAAAGATAATAAAAGTTTACTTTGTTTATGTTTGCAAATACATCTCTTAATTGTGGCCAAATAAAAATCCTAAGCAAAAGTGTGTGCATAGATGTACTTTTCTTGAACATCTTGATACTTAAATATTAGCCAAACTTAAAGACAGTGAGAATAAACAAGTTTTAAGGCTCTTGTTGGTGACATATAGCATAGTGGGGGAAAAAAAACCAAACTAAAAAACAAACAAAAAAACAACAGAACAAAACCCCAACCAATCCTCTGCAGTCTTCTGTTGATTACTTTATATTTTTCTTCTTGAAATTATAAGAACAGCAGGTGTAATGGTTTGGTTCTTAAGCTGTGTTCTTCATGGAAGAGAAAAACCTCCTTATGAACCTCTCTTGGATGTCAGTCACAATGCAACAGTTTTTGACGCTTCTTAGGCTTTTCTATAGCAAAATAATTATTAGAAGCAAAGCTTAGAAATAAGAAGAAATACGATGGGATACTATCTCTTACCGTTGTTGGTCTGTGTTAAATTCCAAGGTGGAAGCATGGAGGAGAAGTACGCGCCCCAATATGTCAAGTACCTGACTTTTATGATTTTTTTTTAAATCTGGGGAATAGGGAAAAAGATGCTGCCAAATACAAATGCAAAGTGTTACAGAAAGCATTGTGAAATCCAGCTACTGAGAGAGTTGCATCGGGTCCATGGGTCCTGGAGAAATGCAACCCTAAGCATTGCCTTGATTTCAAACACAGTTCTTCTCTTTAAAGCAGTATCATGTGTAAGAAAAGTCAGCATACTTCTTGCACTTCTTGTTTTGTTTGAAGTGTACTACTGTTTAACTGGCTGCTACTATGTTCTGTAGAAAGTGGAACATACCAGATGTAGGGTAAACTTGGAAAATAAACTTCCCAACTCTGTGACGTAGTGTGATGAAGGTCCATTTCACAACTCAATAGGACACCTAAGACATCAGAGTCCTCCTGAACATACTCGGTGGCGGCAAAGCTGACAGAAAAAAAATTTGGGCAGGCCAAAAAGTGTTGAACTATGTTACAGTGCAGAGCCTTATTAACTTAGGCAAGCTCTTCTCTGAGAGGTGCTGGCCTGATTAATCATAAAGAAAATTCCTAGTAGAAAAATGCTTTTCTTGGGCTGAGCCCAGACTTCTTAAACAAATACACTAAAATGACTTTTGCAAAGATTTGCTGCTCCGTATCTGACCTTTCCATTCCTCCTTCAAATGATGCAGGTAAACTTCAACAAACGCTGTAGTTGTGCTCTTAAGCAATGCTAGACAGGAGAAGTGTTACAGAATGAAGAAAACAATTTCTTCAGAAAATAACTCACCACTTGGCAAGGGAAACAGAGCAGCCTGGTAGATTAAACTTACTTGGTATTGAGTCACACAACATTTTGGACTTCCATATCTGTTCCGGGTGATAGATGTTTATATCATTAAATATAAAATGCATCTCCCCCACCCCACCCACCCCCACCTCTAGTTTGTGTAGGAAAAGAGAAGTGTTGGAAGCTTGTAAGAGAACAATGAGCCTCAACTATTTTGGCACTGAGAGTCAACAGGCATCTCAGGACCCCTGAACCCCTCTAAGTCCTCCAGTAAAAAGTTATATTGAAACATTTGTGTTCAGTGCCCAAAATACCAAATAGTTTTAGGTAAACTGAGCATTAGTAGCATCTGTTTTCAGCTTTATACTATTTGCTATGCGCAAAATGATACCATGAGGAGCCTGATGTGGATCTTTTGACAATTTCTAATACTCCATGATCGTGACGAATGGGGAGAAGAGAGATTTCAAATAAAACTGACCACATGGCTGAAAGACATAATGCAGGCTGAGAAGTTGTGCCATACATCCGAGGGAATACTGCATGCTCTTGGGTTGCAGGAGATAGATAGGTTTGAATTCCTGCAGCTGAGAATGCTTAATGATGACTAGAGTGTGACAGAAAATGAGCACGCAGTTTCCCATTCCTCTCCTTCATGTGAGGAATAATTTTGTCATCTATCATACTTTATGTAGTGATTTAGACAGCAGAGTAATTGAGCAAGTTTAGGTTGTGAAACTAAACATTACACCTGTTCCGTGGGTAGTCTAAGACAGAGGCAAAGCTACCAAACATCTCTTGTAGACATTTCCTTTCAGCTGGCTTAAGTGCCCCTCTGAGCCTTGGGCCCTTGGAAGTCTATCACATTGAGATGATGAGCTTGGCCTGTTTGCTGTAATGAGCACTTAAGCACCTGACCCTGGGGGTCCTTCAGCTTCTCCGGGAGTTTGTTATTTCAGACAGGTGGTTGTACCACTTCTACATCCTTGGGTTCCTAGATCAGGTAGTTGTACCATGCTGGATCCTACAGTGTAGCCATTCCTGAAGTAAGGAGTAGTGCAAGTGCATATTTTCAATAACTTAGTAATGTTCTGTGAAGTAGTCCTGAATTTTGTGTAATGATACCTGAATCCTGTAGAAGTTAAAAGGAGTATTGTATCTAGATCCTAGTGATTTCCGAAATGCTGTGTGCCCATGGGTAAGGTTACCAAATTAATGTAACCAGAGCTGAGGACATTCATAAGCCTCAGTCCCATATGCAAAAAAGAAGCAGATTTGGGGGGGTTGTTTGTTGTGATAGTTTGGTTTTTTAAATTCAAATCTTCATAGTACAAGGCAGACATGCTGTTTGCATGACTACTGTATTCTCATTTTGGATTATCTGTGTACTCCCTCAAAGGTGTTGTTGCTTGAAAATTCAAGTCCAGGAGAGTAAGATTTGGTAAAAGTGTAAGTAGTGATGTGAAGGTAAACCAGAGATCGAAAATAAACCATGCTTTGGGTTAAATTTTCCTCTTGTGCCACCAGCACTGCTTCCAGATCTCAGGGTACTTTACTTTCTACATAGATCATTCTCTGCCTGTATTTCCTGTCTGCCTGTTGGTCATTCCTTTTATTTTTTTGAAAGATTCAAGTCTGTCTCAGTTACAGGATTTTTCAGTGTAGCCCAAAGTGAAAGATGCATGGTATATGTGAAATGTGTAGAATTATCTTTAAAGTACATGTAACTTTTCCAAAATTGCCTTCAGTGAAGGCTGTATGTACCTGTGTGGTTGCTAGGAAATAGCATGTGAAGTGTTTTACTGTGTAGCAGAGTCTAACTCTTCTTGGGGAGTGTTGTCATGGTAACAAAACCCAGTATTTTCTGGACTTCAAAATAAGTCAATCGTAGCAGGATTATGGCTTCAGAAAATCAACAGTCACCTTTCCTAATGTAAAGTTAAATGTACGGAGCATTGAGGAACGCAGCATGTGTGTTTGAAATGCATCATTTTGTGGTTGAGGGCATGAGCTTACAATGACAGCTGCCACCTGATGATCTCTTGTGTAGTACTGTCTCCCTCTGGCCCAGTTTAGTAGGTGCGTTTCTAGCCCAGTAGTCAACAGTCTTGTGTGGCAGTAACAACTGACTGTCCCCTTCCTTCTCTGGGGGCATCTTCTTTGGGGCAGTTCTGACAGGCCATGAAGTAAGGCGAGATCATTCTATAGAAGCTCCCACGACTCACTCAAAACACTGGTGCTTTTGGCTTGTGAAGCTTGAGTCACCTTTCTTTTTGTGGAGGAAGATGTGCTGCCTGGAGGCACATTACTAATTCTGAGTAAGATAGCATGGTGAGAGGTAGCGTCTAGTGCAGGTAACTTTCTGCACTTGAGAGGATCATTAGTCCATTTGCTCATCAGCTTTATTTTTTCTTTGCAGGTCAACCATTTGTGTCAACCACTGCCCCAGCCTTCAGCATCCAATTATTTAGAAACGTCTTTCTCACCTGTGTTGTCAGCTATAAAAGAACAAAATGTATTGGAGACATTCTGTTCCTTTGGATTACCTGTGACTGTGAATAGACAGTTACTCTGGAGAATTGTTAAAAAAAAAATCTCTGTATATCTCTACTCACTGATTTGGCCAGCCAGTACCAAACGTTTCATATCTTGAATATAGAAAGGGTAGAGCTTAGATTTGTGCTGAGAAGCCCCTCGGATAAATAGTGCTACTTTGGAATCAGCTTCAATATTAAGCTTTTAATAATGTGAGTTACTCACTTTGAAAATACAGAACTAATTTGGCTGTGGATTTACAATTCATTGATCTCCTGCCCTGGATTCACACTGAATCTGAGGAGTCAGCTTTCTTTTTGAAAGGATGGGAAAACTGGACCAATGTCAGTTGGTTTCATAGCATGGGAGAATGGAGCAGGAATTACAACTATCTGGGCCACCAGGGCTCCAGCACACAAAATTCACAGAGAATGTAGCCACATGTGAGCATGTGTATGTGTATAGATATTATGAAATTATGTTTAAATAAGAAATCCAAAGAAACAACAGTTAGCTGGAAGACTCTGCATTATGGGGTCAGTAATATCCATTGTGAGGTAAGGCAATGAGCTGAAATGGTCAGAATGGAGATTGAAGCAATGTATCTATTGGAAAAAAAGCTATTCAACAGTTATTTATAAGCCTAGGACAAACTGTACTCACAGCCAGTTTGCATGTAGAGCTGTAACCCGTTAGATTTAATTACAATTTATTTGTTTATGTTTGGAAGGGTGGGGTCCATTTCCTTTCTCCTTTTACGCATGTTTTAATCAAAACAGTGATATACTTAGCAGTGGAGTGCGTTTTAGTGCTATAAAAAAAACCAACTTAATCAAATTAGGGGCACAGAGTCTAGTTGGAGGTCAGTGACAAGTGGTGTTCCCCAGGGGTCAGTACTGGGCCCAGTCCTCTTCAATATATTCATCAATGACCTGGAGGAGGGGATAGAGAGCAGCCTCAGCAAGTTGGCTGATGACACAAAGCGGGGGGGGGTGGCTGACACACCGGAAGGCTGTGCCGCCATACAGAGAGATCTGGACAGGCTGGAGAGTTGGGCAGAGGGAAACCTTTTGAAATTCAACAAGGGCAAGTGTAGGGTGCTGCACCTGGGGAGGAATAACCCCATGCACCAGCACAGGTTGGGGGCTGACCGGCTGGAGAGCAGCTCGGTGGAAAGAGACCTGGGAGTCCTGGTGGACAACAGGATGACCATGAACCAGCAATGTGCCCTTGTGGCCAAGAAGGCCAATGGCATCCTCGGGTGCATCAAGAAGAGTGTGGCCAGCAGGTCGAGGGAGGTCATCCTCCCCCTCTACTCTGCCTTGGTGAGGCCACATCTGGAGTACTGGGTCCAGTCCTGGGCTCCCCAGCTCAAGAAGGACAGGGAACTGCTGGAGAGGGTGCAGCAAAGGGCTAAAGAGATGATTAGGGGACTGGAACACCTCTCTTATGAAGAAAGGCTGAGGGAATTGGGTCTGTTTAGTCTGGAAAAGAGACGGCTGAGGGGTGACCTTATTAATGCATACAAATACTTCAAGGGTGGGTGTCAGGAGGATGGGGCCCGGCTCTTTTCAGTGGTGCCCAGTGACAGGACAAGAGGCAATGGGCACAAAATTGAGTATAGGAAGTTCCACCTAAACATGAGGAGGAACTTCTTTACCTTGAGGGTGGCAGAGCACTGGAACAGGCTGCCCAGAGAGGTGGTGGAGTCTTCGTCTCTGGAGACATTCAAAACCCGCCTGGAGGTGTTCCTGTGCGACCTGCTCCAGGTGACCCTGCTCTGGCAGGGGGGTTGGACTAGATGATCTCCAGGGGGCCCTTCCAACCCTAGGATTCTATGAAATGTGGAATTGGGCACCTGGTCTCCGAAGTTAGCTTTGGAGCTGCTTCCGGCACTCCGTTTTCCCTTTGCTTTTAGGTCAGCCATTTTGCCCCACGGACAGCAAAAGAGGCTTTCTTCTTCCCCCGCTGCAGATTTGGAAGTCTGTCTGAAGGCACTGTAAACTTGAATGTTGCCAATGACCATCGTTCTCCTGCAGTTATGCTTAATAATCATTGGGTCCATTTAAGAAATGCAACTCATCCAGCCACTGTGCTAGCCAGAAGCCCGAGAAATCTCTTTTAGAAAAGGTGAAAATGAGGCTTTCACTTTTGTGCATGTTCATTTCCAAAGTGAATCAAATTTCTTTTGAAACTCAGAGACCCCAGGGTAGGTGGTAACATGGTAGCTAGGGTGTCTTCTGGAGTTGAAACACCCAAGTTCAAATCTCTGTTTTGAAAGAGTCCAAAGAGATTCTCCCATGTGAGTCCTCTCCCTCCTGGACATTGGCTATTGTGGGTTTGTCTTCCTCTTGGCTCTGAGACCACTTCCCTAAAATCCATCCATCCATTACAGAGTTCTGTCCTGATGAATGACTACTTCTCCCTGTCACAAGGCAATCCGATTCCTAAACAGCTGTTTAATTATATTGGGAAATAGAATCATAGACTCATTTAGGTTGGAAAAGACCTTTAAGATCATCAAGTCCAACAGTTAGCCTAGCACTGCCAAGTCCACCACTAAAACACATCTGTAAGCACCACATCTACATATCTTTTAAATACCTCCAAGGATGATGATTCAACCACTTCCCTGGGCAGCCTGTTACAATGCTTGACAATGCTTTAAGTGAAGAAATTTTTCCTGATATTCAATCTAAACCTCCACTGGTGCAGCTTGAGGCCATTTCCTCTTTTTCATTTCCTATTGCTTGTTACTTGTAACACAAGCTTTTAGGAAAAGGTGCTATGTTCCGTTTCAGAATAAAACAATTCACATGTGTTGAATGGATAGGGCTGTGTTTGTATGCCAAGCAGTGTTGTGGCTCGCAGAGGAGGTAACTGCCATGTCGAACACCTTGCCATGTCGAACACCTTGCCATGGCACGTTTTCAGGCTTCTTCCCTTTGCCTCAGACTGCAAAGTGAGAGAGGCCAGAATAGCAAGACATCTCAGAGGTTTTGATTTCTTACATTCTTGTGGACATGGTAGGGCGGGCTGTGGATGTGGTGCAATGGGCTGCAGCTGGCGGACTCTGCTCCCATCGGCAGAGAGCTCTGGACGGCAGCCGCAGTGTGCGGGTGGAAACCTGGGAAATCTTTGTCTGTCTTTGTTCTGGAGGTTTTTGCAGACGTAAAAATAGTCACCTAGGGTACTATGAGGGTGCAGTGGATGGCTAGAGAAGAGAAGGATGAAGTGAAGATCTGAGATTGGCTAAGCAGAGTGAGACATCATTGTTCAAGTGAAGAGAAAGTAATCAATCTAGCCTCAGTTGAGGTGGTTGAGGTAGGAGAATCTGTTATGGGCTGGAGGAGGCCAGGACAGAGGCTGAAACCAAAGAGAGTGAGGGTGAAGAGACATGTCGGTAAATAGGTGTTTTGGGGGAAAAAATATTTGTCTTGGTGGCACAGGTTGCCAATGACACTTGGAAGTCTTGAGGAGATGTGATGTCTGAATCTAGTGATTTCTGTCCAGATCTTACGGCTACACAAGAAAAGCGTAGCTTGCAACTCAGTGGTAAGAAATTTTGTGGATTGTAGCAGTTGTCTTCAACATGCTATGTGTGGAGTTCATTTGTGGTAGTCTTAATGAGCTTCTAAAACAATTCAAGCATACATCATTTTCTCTGCAACAAGAAATGCATAGATGGCATTCTGTGTTACAAACTTGTAGTGATGTATCCTTTGCTGCCTAAAGTCACCTGATAGTCTGTGCTTTCCTGTGGTTTTATTCCCCGCCCCATCACAATAGCAGAGGGCTCCTTCTAAATCTATGTAATTTAATATGTGAGAGCAAGAGAGAAGAATCCAGTATTTGTCTGGGCAAATTGAAGACTACTAACCAGTCTGTTTGCCAGTGCAAGCTCTTAAAATGAAAAATACTCTTAAAATGAAAAAAATTCTTAGCTTGCTGGGAGGGTCTTGTTGTCCTGAAAAGGGCCTTGACAGATTGTCAATAACATAAAAAACAGTGGGACTGATCCATTTTATACTTGCCCAGAAAGTGTGAGGATATTGTATGACCTCTGGTAAGATCCTGCAGTGAACTAGATCTGTACGTTGCTCTTGGGGGTTTGGTCTCTCATGAACGTATGTGGAACAAAGTCTTGTATTTCAGTGTATTCCTGTGTTTTGTCCTAACATCTACCATTTTTCCCCAACACATGCTTATAGAGTTCAGGAATCAAAACTGGCAGGTGGTGACAAACGCAACAGTTTTAGAATTTGGGCTTACATGTGTTTGTTTCTTTCCTACCCTATCAACTCGGAAGGTTCCTTTGTTGTCTGTTTGCAGATACACATTAACTAGAACAGCCAATGCGCATACATATCTTTTTTGGCCCTCTGGCCTTTTAGTGGCTTAGGGACCATCCATACAGTTCAAAGAGTTCAGTAATGAATTATCTTCAAAGAAGGGAATCGTTTTCCTGGGTTCCACCAGATTTATAGAAGAGGCTATTTTTAGATCAAGGATTTTTTTTCCCCCTTAGAGCTATAAGACATCTGTGGCCTCGCCTTAGATTTGAAAAATTTGCTGTGCTGAAAGTAACTCCTTTAAGGCCATCCTTTCATGTTCAATTTATTGTTATTTTTAATTTGATTGCAATTAGGCTGCAGATCGCTTAAAGTTGAAAAGGGCTTTGTACTTCTGTAGCTTGCATGCAAACTCTTATCAGGGAACACTGATTTCCTGTATGGTTGATGCAGACGGTTGCCTGTGAGAGAATGACCCTTAATTACCATGCTCACGCTTATTCTCTGGTGTCAATACATAATGCAGTTTACCTATCCAAGTCTGAAATACGTGTATGTTTAATCAATAAAATTGATATTTTATGATACACATACGGTTTTTGGCATATAGCCTGTTAAACAGCAATTGAGTGAAGAATTGTTTCAACGTACCCTTGTTTTATTTGGTAACTCATGTAGTATAGCTGCACAGGATCCACTGGAACAAAAAGAAGGAAAATGGAGGCAACTTGCTTACAGTTGCAAGGTGTTTCAGTTTGTGTTATTGATGCTGTAAAACATATACTAGACACATATGTCTATATGATCACCTTTGAGTTTGGGCTGGAGAGCTACTCCTACAAAATACTGTCGTCAGGCAGATTTAGGAATCTCTGAGTGGTAAAGAGCAGCAATAAACTTTTGTGCACTTCAGAAACTTTTAGGAGAGAGATCATGCTAACTGTGATTGTAGACACACATTGTAAGAACATTTAACAGAGCTAGCTTTCTAACTGAGCACCAGAAGAAGGTAAATGTGATTATTTTTTGAGGTGCTTTTGAAAAGTATTCTGCATTTTTTGTGTATCACTTCTTATCATTGAAGGAAGAACAGCATTTTATCTCAAAATCTAATTAAAGAGCATAAAATACAAAACAGTGTTCAATGATAAGGCAGTAAAAACTTTGTACCTTTTTGCACTTCCAGCCCCAGTGCAGAAATGTGCAATTCATACTTGTAGCCCGGTAAAAATGGCCAAATTCAGAATTCATCACTCCATATGTTAGGTTGCAAATCGTGCTTCTGGAAAGACTCCACTGCCATCAGTGAGATTAAGATTTGGCCTTTTTCAGATAGGAAGATACCAATGGGAAAAAGCCTATTCAAATTTTCTGAAAATTTCCCTACATTTTCTTTTTAATTCAATAGAAATAAGTGATTCGGCCCTGTTATCTGCTTTTCTGGTCAACGGTCTGTCAGGGACCAAAACAGCTGGCAGCATATCTCTCACACAGCCTTTAGTTATATGACCTGTAGCTAGTAGTTGGGCTGGGCAGTGCTGCTTCTCAAAATGCCTCATTCCTAACTCTCCCTGATCAGTGTACAACATTTCTTGATGACTGAAGGAGGCAGTGGCATGGCATAGGTGCAACATACCAGCTTTGCATCACTTGGAGATGTTGGCGGTGCTTCTTGCCACCATTGCCTTTTGTTGATCTGCCACTCTCTTTCTCACAGGATTTTTATTTCTCACTTGTTCTTTCAGCATAGGGTTACTGAAGAGGACAGCCTGCCTTGTTTGGATGATGGGCGATCCTTTTGTATGTTTGTTTGCATACTTGGTGTATGCTTGTCTGCAGGTTGAGTGAGCCATCTTCTGGTATCTCCCCTCCAGTTTTGGTTGGGGTTCTTTTTTTGCCCCCATTTGACCAGTTGCAGAGGTGTTGCCATGGCTGAGAATGGGATCAAAGCAGGATACATTTAAATGTGTGGAATTCTTGGTTCTTTTTAGTCACACTTCACATCCTGTGTCTACCAGCTGCCAAATCTCATTCATTCTTTGATGATCAGTTACATTCTTTCTCACTCTGGAGGAGGGCGGTTCTATCTGTCTGTTCCAAGTATTACCCAAACTGATGAGTGTCTGACAACAGTAGGCATATCTTCTTTTCTGCTACCAGCATGTATGCCGTGGACAGAAAAAAATCATGGCACAGATGTGTGAATTTAAACAGTACTTTAATTGCTGCCTGTCACAAGATTAAGTGTAAAACAGGAAGGATAGTCTTTTGTGCATCCTCTCTAAACTCCTTCCAAACTTTTGCTGCTTGCCTGCTCAGAAATTTGCTTGGCAACTGATTTGTATGCTGATGGGAAATTAGTGGGAATTGGATTTCCTGCTTATTTGGAAACGTCACTTCAACAAGAGAAATATTTCAAGGATAGAATTCTGGAAAAAATGTTTCAAGTCAATCAGAACTTACGGTAGTCAATCTCAGATACTGTTTATATTTTGATAAAAATGTTCACCTGATTTATTGCTTCTTCAAAGGGCTTTACTTCTAATAAATTAAATTTTTCTGGTGCTGGGAGGATCCAGCTGGAAAATTTCTAACCGTCTGGCAATGCTAACTTTGGTAACTTCACTTCATGCTGCATCTGGGAGGTCCAACAACACATCACCATAGCGATACCCGCAGTAGTTTTAAACCAACTTTAAATTACTAAAGCTTGAGGGCTAATGATTACAGCAACATCAGCTATAAAACACACACTGGGAGGCTGGATATATGCTTCAGCAGCTGTCTGCACTGACTACACCTAACTACAGCCCAAGGATGTATGCTTTTGAGGTTGGCAGCGTAGGACAGAGATCTCATAGCTCTTGCTGAGACACAACCAGCCTTGTACTAAGGGCCATGACCGGGTATCTAAACACCTCAGTTGTGCCACTATTGTAAAGGACGAGTGGGTGGCATTGGACAACTGGACCAGATCTACAAAGGCCCAGTGGCTCCACAAATGGGATTGCAGTTCTTACTGCTGTTCTTCCTCCTCATTTGGCAACTGACTTGATTTTTTTTTTTTAATTTTTTTAATGATGTATTTTGCATCTTTGGTAGAGGTTGCACTGTTAGATCAAAATTCAGTGAAAAAAAAAAAAAAAAGAGTGATTATTTACTCATCTTACCATCAGCCATAACATCATTTGTGTTGTTACAGATTTGGCTTTGCTGTCTGTGTTTAATGCTTGCCGATGTGTTCAGTGAGTATATACGGAAATGGAAAATCATTCCCTTTGAAGGGGAAGCACTAAGGTGAAGAATTTAGCAAGCGATCTTTAAATAAATATGGTTTCTGACTTGGTTTGCATCTGAATCTGAATCAGTCAAAAGAAACCAAGCAAGGTTTTAAATTGGACTAGTAGGCTGTTACTTGATCCATTGTCGTTATGCTGTTTTCATGGAGAACCTAGCGACGAGAGGAAGCATATGAATGAAACGCTAACCTGATACTACTGGCAGCAACAGAAAGGTAAAGTGAACGATAGTCAATCATGTGTATTCTGCTGTATATAAAAATTCACGGATACTTCTGTACTGCTTCATGCTGTACACATTTCAGTGATAAGTAATAATCTCAGATGGAAGGGTCTGCAGTCTACCTTTCAACAGCAGCATAGACAATCACTAAACCAAGCCCTCTTAAATAAGATAGACGCTCTTGCAGCTGTTTCATTTTCCCAGAATTAGTCTTTTCACTAGAACTCACTTATAAATCCTTGACAAGTCGAATGTATTTATTCTATTTCTTTACACAGTCGCAGCATCTTCAGTAGTCTTCCAAGGATAAAATAATTTGTGGCGGGTACCAGTCAAATTACTCTGTTCATAGTATAATCTAGTTGCTTGAATTTACATAAAATTTCATTGCATTTTATAGCAAGTACCTTAAGCAACAAAGAAAAAACTCAATTAAAGTTACTGGCATTCACGAGAAATTGAGGAATAGCTCTTATTTGCTGTGAACATAAGTAAGGTTTCTATTCTAACATCACATTTTCACTTTCTTAATCTGAGAACATGATTGATTTATAACTACAGAATCGTAAGTTTTGTTTCATGTAGAAATAGGGTAAACGTTTTTTCTAGTCTAATATAGGCAAAGTCAGCTTGAGACTTTTCTGTCCCAAGTTCTGAGATGGCCTGATATTTTTAATGCTGTGGCTTCTGCCTCCCGCAAGGTGGCTAGCTGCAGAGAGAGTTCCTGCTTCGCGATGAGGATCCCTGTGCCACCCAAGAGGCGATCTCAGTGTCGCCAAGTGGGAGCAAGCTCCTAGCTGACCCCTCCTTGGCTGGAAGAATAGTTCCCAATCCACAGATGAATATCCCACTCTGGAGGAAAATGGGAACTGTGCATAGAGTTGTTTTTAGTTATCCTCTGAAAACTTCCAAATGTATATTCCATAGCTGGCTCGTGGTAAGTGTTTGGAGGCGATCGTATTTTAAATGTGGTGACTGAATCATTTAAAAATATTTCTGCATACATCATAATTGAAATTAAAATACCAAATTAGGTAATTACTTTTTTAATTTTTATTTTTAATTACAAAGGGTATTTCTTTGGGCTGTTTTTATAAGTGAAATATAAAAATTCCGGTTAACGCAAATGTATTTCATTAGAACTTTTACAGGAAGAACTGTATCTGCAAATATATGTACCTCTCCACTGGAAGCTGCGAGAGCAATAAAACACAAGAAACTTTTTAAACGTGAAATATTAAGCATAACCCAGCATTCAGACTTTTATGGGGAATGCCACTTTTTCAGTATTTTGTATGTATTCATTGCACATTTTTTAAAAAACTGATGCTGAAATGCGTCAACGATACATGCCTCTATAAAATCGCTACAGTTCTTGTCACCAGCAAAATGACTTCTCACTTTCTTTCTCATCTTACTGCTAACTTTTTGGGGGGACTCTTAGTTTTTGGCTGTCTAAGGTCTCCCCAAAATCAGATTATGCTAATTTGGATCTGAGAAGCAACATTCTCAGTTTCTGCAGGGAAAAAACATCACTGGACAAGATGCACGTAAGTGGTGTAATAAGGCCCCTTTTCTTTTAGAGTGCAGAGTGCAAACTCCCATTTCAGAACAGATCTCTCTGTAAGGTAAATTCACTGTGCTGGCTGTTAAATTGCCTTACAGGCTATGAGAGCTGGTGTCTCAGACCTGCTGTGGATTCAGGGGTATGCTGATTCACACTAACTTTGAAAATATTATTCTATCTACCTTCAGGACTTAAAAATGGCTTTTCTATATTTTTAATGAAAGTTTTCTGAGTAATCTGTACCAGATACATGGTAATTTCTGTGAAAAACATAATGACTGCAAATTACAGAATGTGTCAGACTGTGCCTTTCTTTACAGCTATATATATAAAAAGGAGGTAGTGTTCCACAGAGCACGTTAACGTGAGTTCACCAGGACACTGAAAAAAATAAGTGAAAGGGAAATCTTTGTAGGATTAATAACTCAAAAATTACTTCTGTGTATCTTGGAAATCTGTAAGGCCTGCAGCAGGGAATGGATGTGGGAGGCATCACACGTGCTTGTCCTGGTCTTGTACCTGTAATCCAGTGTTGACCATTCTCAGAGACATGATGTGAGTTTCGTGGCTTGATCTGACCCAGTGCACCTGTTGTTATGTGTTTGCAATCCTGGCCTCCATTGAAGCCTGACTTAGCAAAACGTTTAAGCGCATGAATAGAATCATCCAGCTTGACTGGAAAAACCAGAGCACCAGTTTGACTTTACCTTTCCGTGGGGTCATTGCACTCAGAAGAAGTCCATAACAGCCTTAGAGTGGTTATAACCTGTGTCTGGCAGCTAAATATAGAACAATTGTTTAGCTCCCTGTCGCTACAAAGGTCTAAAAAGGAAAAGGGATATTTCCCCAAGAAGAGCTGCATATGTGAAATTTCTTGTTCCGATAATATTATGTGGATCTGAAGACTTGGGGCCAAGATTCTGTAAAGAGTACTAAGATATTTACAGTGCCATAACTGAAATAATCAGTGATGCTCTTGTTCTACTCAGTGCAGAGGATCTGGCTATTTGCACCTCGTTATCGCTTCATCACGAGGTTTCTGCAGGTGGGACCAGTGAGCTAGTCCCACTGTTTTATGTGCGCCCAGAAGTGGGCCTTTATGTTCAACAACTGTAACAATTACATACATTTCATTACAGATGTACTTTTTTAGAAGGCCCACCAGTCCAATGTCTCATTTACTTTTGGGGAAGCATTTAAACTTTAATGGCAACTTGCTATGTGAAGTAAGATGCAATTTCTGGAAAGGACTCTTGGGTCAGAGATCTGGCCCCTGCAATTGTAGGAAGTCACCTTCTATAACCCCTTTAATTTCATCAAAGCCTTGAAAAAGTTTACTTCTGGTCTCCTCTCTCTGACTTTACTGACAGGAGTCCTAAGCTGTCATCTCCTGCTTTTTCTGTTGTACTCAGCTAAGAAGTTTCTAACATAGAGCAATATATATAAGTACACAGCATGGCACTTCATGTTGTTTGAATTTCAGCCGATTTCTACAACTCCTGCCCTAAAGGTTCTCTGCTTCCCTACCTACCTTGCAGTTCCTTTATTCAGCCCATTTTCTGCAGCTTTTTTAATAGCTTTGCCTGTGGCATCCCGACAAATGCCTTTTAGCAGGCTTGAACAGGACAGGTCTATTGAGTTTCCTTTCTCTAGAAAATCACTTCTGTTATTTTGTACATCTTCATCAGCTCTCATATTAGGGCGACCCAGTAAGTTTGGTAAAATGATATTGAATTGCATTTTCTGTTTAATGTAACTCAACGTCTGTTCTCCCATATAACTTGCACGTATTTTTAGCATGAGTGCCAATATGATGGGACTATGATTGCCCAGATCACTTTCCTTGCTTTCTTGGAAGCTCATTTCCCCCGGTTTATGTCAATCAAAAATTTCTCAACTTCCTTGAAAACTGAATGTGACTCAGCAAGAAATTTATAGAAGTTACTGTTTTCTATATTGTGATATACACTTGTGAATAAGTACAGTATTGAGTAAATACAATGTATCTTCCTGCAGAGCCCATCAAAGGGCAGTTATAAAATAGATATATAAGAGAGATATATAACAGACAACTCCAGCAATATATTTTTCTGTTGTAATCTCATGGACTATAGTCTTAGACTGTGAATAATTTATGCATAAGCAGTTCTTCAGTGGAGCTGTACGTGATACTGAGTCTAATCCACTAAAATGAAGACATCATGCCTTATAAAAGCTATGTTGGTTAAAATTTTGTCAATGAATGGGAATAAAATCTTTTATGACTTTCAGAGACAGGATTTCTAGATAAAGGTGATTGGAAAATGTCCGCTTTGAATTGCCCGTGTGACCTCTTGGAGAGGAGGTCCAAGATACACATATTCTCCTGCAGTTCATGATATATATGTAGTTCCTGGTGCTTAGTAGTTGCTTAATTCTGCAAAATACATAGCATTTGGGCCATACTACCTTTAACTCTCCAAGAAGCCCTTTTTGTCTCCAGTGATATTGCTCATAAAATAAAATTAAACAGATTCACGAACTGAGGCTGTGATGCATAGCATTTACCTTCTGCAGTATAAGATGCATTGAAAATAGGCATCTATTTATGTAACTATTCTCTGGGGAGAGAAAGTGTGGCAGTTAACACTGCATTCAGTGGCCAGAACTTCTGCTTTTAATTCTTGGGTGTGAAAGGTCGTACCGTGCACATGCAGAAGCCATGGGAGAAGATTGGTAGCTGAGACAGTTGTGTTTCACTATCTGTGGAGAATATGACAGTGTAATTTTTTATGCTGTCAGTATTGTGTTAGTAGTGAGTTGCATAACGCATCCTAATGATGGACAATCCTAGTGGTGGACCAAAATGACGATATTCTGTTCAAATAGATGTCAGTACATAAAAACTGGAGGAGCAGTAAGAGCTCTCTGTAGAACATTGGCATGATTCTTGTAATGTTGTGTCTGGAAAGTGGCACTTAAATTTGGTGGTGCTTCTCCTTGCTAAGACTGGAATAAAATGTCCAAAACCAGTCGTTTTCCAGAATGTTTTAACGATTTTCCCTGACACTGTGGAAATAGTGATGAGTAATACCAAAATGATTATTGCTTATTGCTTAAGTAATAATTTGTTCTGGTGCAGCAGGGCAGCTGAAGGACTGCCTTCTTTCCATATTTTTGCAGAGGTTATGTGGATTGCAACTGTATGCAAAAGTTAAACCCTAACATAAAATGCTGATCCTACCAGAATTTACATGAGTAGAGTAAAGGCAGTGAAATTAACATGACTACATTCAAGTTTGTAAGACCGGGTAATTAAGTTTTCAGGTTTATCAGGACACTTCTTATTTTTGTAAGGTATGAATACTTAAGGTACATCTAACACCCACTTCTCTGCTCCTCTGGGTCAGAGCTTCCCCTTCCTCTGACCGCTTCATGTGTGCCAACTGTACCCACCTTGTATAAATACTACTTCTACTCTTCCGCTCTTCATCTCTATTTGGGTAGGGCTCATAGGATCAGTCAGCCCACGTGCCCTCTTGTACGAGGTATTATAAAATTGAAAAGTGATCTTTGCTTCTGAGATTTATAACCTAAATAGATGAGGCAAGCTTCATGAACACTTTAGTCTTGAATGACAAAATACAAAGGGTGAAAATGCTGGTTTGGGGTAACATCGATGTGGCCCAGTTAGATGACTCACCCGTGGGCAAGGCACTGTGCAGGTCCCAGAAGGTGATATCCAGATGTCCGTGTTGGAGTCTTCGATTCACACACACTGCTGCTGCTGTCTGGATTATTTGCAGTGGCTTTGTCAAAATTAAAATAGAAACTTATATTGAATTAAATGTGATCATGAATTATTCAGTCAGCATGAGAGCCTCTGAGTTATTTATTTTGATGAGAATATGGCTTTTATTTTTGTTGTCTGCACGATTTTTAGTGTGAGACATGGCACAGACTTTCGTGTTGATAATTTGTCGCTGCACAATAATAGGTGGTGTTGAGCTGGAGGCTTTGGTACTGGACACAGCACCACTCTTGATGCTTGAGATGGTAGAGTCTGATCTGGGAATAATTATTCTATCTGTGGGTTTTTTACAAAAGTATCAATGGCAACATAGTTAATTTTGACATATTTTAAATGTTATTTTTGGATTTTAGAGTCAATGTTAGATTGTAATGGAAAAAATGCACATATGTATGTGCACTGAAAACTTGGGAAGATTTAATTTTTGTTTTATTCGTGGTTGTACTGTGTGTTTTCAATTTGTAGTTGGTGTTGGGCTTAGGGTTTTTTGTATAATTCTAAGACATATCTTGTGGATGCTAAAATTTTAGTTAAAAAGCCAAACTAGTTGGCTTCAGCTGCCTATCCCTAGACTCAAACAATCAAGACAGAAGAACTGTGAAACAAACACTGTCTGGCCAGGTGACGGAGTGGGGGAGAGAAAACATCATGTCTTTGAAGAAAGTGAGGAATACCCTATTCTTTTCTAGAGCTTATTTTGGTACTTTTGTAAAATGCAGATAAAAGTTCAGAGCTGAGTATTTTTTCTAAGTGCAAGACAATTCAGAAAACTTCAATAAGTGACTAGTGCTTATCAGAACATATTTGTTCTAGGTTTTTTGTTGTGGGTTGGTTTTTTTTTCCCCTGTGTTCCAGCAAGAGGAATATAATGTTGGTTTGGCTGAGATAATCTGTAAGTGCCTTACACTAGCTGGCCAAGGAAGATATCATAGAATCATAGAATCATAGGGTTGGAAGGGCCCTCTGGAGATCATCTCGTCCAACCCCCCTGCCAGAGCAGGGTCACCTTAGAGCAGGTTGCACAGGAACGCGTCCAGGTATAAACCGACCTTGTTGAACCAGGAAGAAATTCTTTCCAGCTATGCCCACCTAGGACAAGAAATAAGAGGAGGTGATACTAAGCCAAAGATCTGGTAGTGGCATCCATCATGTGTCTCTGAAGAAGCAGTCTGCTAACCACTCCAGCTTAAGATTCATATCTAGTAGTATCTGCATTGAAAAGTGTTGGAGAGATGATAGACTAAAAACATAGTGCATACCTTGGATCAAAAATTTGTCTTCCTTTTAACTCTTGGAGTCGAGTCTGTAATACCTACATGTGCACTTGCAAACCAGTATTTGAATCTTAGTGGTTTTGAAGGCAAGAGGCAACCTGTGAATTCAGCTCAGTCTTAATTTGTTCACTTTCAATAAAACACTGAATAATTTATGTTAGATAAACAGTGGAAGAAAAGACAACTAAAATTTTTTCCTCCATTAAGAAACCAGATAGGTTATTTACTACTGTAACAGCAGTGTTAAATTAGTTGAGAACACACTATTTCTTGTAAAAATCTCCCCGAACTAAAATAGTCCTCCAACAAGCAGCAGCCAAAGTCAGTAATACACTGAGTGAAGAGAAAGGAATTGCCCTTTTCTAGTAGAACTGAACTTGTGGGAAATTCCTCAATATTCACGTATTAAAATATTTAACGTCTTCCTTTGCTAATCTCCAGGAGGAATTTCAAATATGATAATTGTCTTCCAGCAGACTCTTACTGACATTGCAGAGCCCTCGAAATATGCCCCCCACAACCCAGCATAGAAATGGGACTTGAATTTGTTCTGGCAGCACTTTCCATGTGAGCTGGAGGGAGCTGAACAGTCTTCCAGAGTAAATGCTGAGCTGGCAGCCCCTCAGGTGTATGCAGACAACCTCCAGATGTTTTTTACTTAGTCAGTCTTTGGAGGGCAAAGTTAGTTTTACATTTTAAAATGATTGTTTGATTGCAGACTAACAGTATGCTTCAAAAGTTATGAATATTTACCTACACCAAGAACTGATGGAAGAATATCAGGATTATTTCGCTAGCAGCTTGCTGCAAATCAATGTTCTAGCTTCTGTTCATACTTACATGATCATATTACCGCAATCTTACAGTATTGAAACTCACTTCATATCTTTTTGTATCAATTTTAATAGCCATGCCCCAGAATTGATCTACTGTATTGAACCATAGGTCTGCCAGCCCATTGTCTTGTCTTGGGCAAGTGCAAAGAGCTGTACACAACAGACAGAAAAGAGGGCAGACTGAGAGAGATCTCTCCCTGGGCCTTTCTCAACCTGTAACTAAGGAGCTTCTGAGTTGAAGTGATGTTCCTACTGACATGTTTCACAGCAACACAGGGGCCTATGTTTGGTAGATTTTGTTCAGCTGCTTTTTGAACAACAGCCCCTCCAGTGGCCTGATAATTTAAGTGAAAACATCATATTTCTTCTATTGTGAAGGCTCCTGATGGGTCATTCAGCCCTACTCCATTCATGATTTTATAGATGCCTATTCAGTTCCTCAGATACTTCTCTTCCTGGTAGAAGCCGCCTCATCTTTTTAGTTCTCCAAAGATGTCTTGGAATATCTATGATTTTTCTTATTGCTTTCTCTTGAATTTTTCTAATTTTGGTTAACTTATCTCAGGGAAAACAAAAGATAACGTACAGCATTGAAAGTGTGGGTTCATCATAAATTTGCATGGCAGCATAAAGTCAGTTTTGTTGGCTCTTGGTTCCTAACCGCACATTGGTTGCTTTTTTGACAAGCTGAACATACAAAGATTAATTTTCTTAATATAAAATAAGATTCATTTTCTTTCTGTGTCTATAGTTTTGGATTTTGCTCTCTCTGAAACACCAATGCGTGTAATGTTTCTGAAACAGTTCAGGCTTAGTTGCTGTGTTTTTCCCTAGGATGGATGTAAGGAGATTTGCCTGGATTCTCCAGTAATGTGTGTGACTCATGCTCTTACAAAGTTGAGAATGTACAGTAATGGCAAATGGATTAACAGAAAAAGGTCTCACCATGCCAAGATCCTAAAGTCTTGAGCAGTCTGCTTGCTTTGACAGATGTTTGGAAAAATTCGTTTCCCCCATGCCTTTTCACACTGCCGGGGATTAACATAATTTACCTGCCATGCATATTTACTGAAGTGAAATGTGGGCGCCAACAAGATAAATACACTTTCAGAGAAACTTCTGGTGACAAATTCAATATTCAAAATAAACCCAGTGTCATTGGGGCCTGCATTTTGTAATTGGTTTTCTTTCCACAAGACTAAAAATGTTGCTGTTTGTGACACGAGTCTGTCTCTTTATTATCTGTGTGCTGCTGGATTAAAATCTTTTTTTAAAGAAGCCATCATTTTTTGAACTTGCCACAATAGTTATACTGAGAGTTACTGAGCTTTCATATCTCTGGAAGATTCCACAGGGTCTGTTCAATGTTCACTTTTAGAAGTATTTCAAAGTGAAATTTGTTTCCATGTTTTCCAAAAACAAAAAAAAAAAGCCAATTTTGTCTGAATTTACTCAATATTACAGGTAGGGGAAAGGAATGAAATAAAACAGGGCTGCATTATGATAGCAGGTATTTCTCATACATACTAGTTCTGAAGTTAAAACACTTGGCCAGTCTATGGATTTTAATTCCTTTCTTGTCAGTACAGGCTGGGAGGTGACTGCCTGAGCAGCAGCCGTGCTGAAAAGGGATAGGCAGGGGCATGGTTGACCCGATCTAACATTGCGATAGCACCACTTGGAGGAACTAGATGACCTTCAGGGGTCCCTTAAGACAACAGTTTTGTGCTTCTTCACTCATTGGTGTTTCACTGAGCATCTCTAGACATTAGTCAGGCCCCTCTTCCTGTTCAGCTTCTGAGTACCTGAGGGAAGGGGAGGAAGTTTCTTACTGCTGTAGACTGTGAGGGACTGTAGGTAGTCAGCAGAGAAAGGTATGCTGTAAATTTATGTGTCCTCCTGCTTTGTGAGCAGGAATACCTAGTCAAAATACTACCAGAAATCAATGCACTAGATTTTTGCCACGACTTAAGCCCTAATTAGGTAAAAATGCTGCAGGGTGTTTTTTGCTTTTTGGATGTTTGGTGGGTTTTTTTTTTCCTTTTTGAACAAATTAACAGTATCAGTGGATAAGAAGCTGTTACCTTGAAAAGACACCTTGTCACAGCCAATTTGGTTTCTCAAATTTTGTATTACTGTGGTATGGAAATCCAGCCAATTCTAAGCAAACATAACCTCTAAACTTCTACAAAAACGTAAGAATAATGAACCTGCAATACACAAGAGCAGCATAATGTAAAGAAGAATAAATGCTTAGCTTTCTTATCAAAAGGTAGGAAATAAGCCAACTCTGCTGTATTTTTCTTGTTTCTGCAGACTTGCATGTAAAACATTAACCAGAAAACCCCTTGAGGTATATGATTTTTTTTTCATTAAAATCAATACTGTATTTAGAATGAGAAATACAGGATGCATTGACAATAGAATTTCTTGAAAGAAAAGCGTTTGGTATCCGACTGTGATGCAGCATTTTGTAATTTGATATCTTCCTGATGTATATTTTACCGATTAAATGTAATTTATACCATTTTTGTTATACTTCTTTTTTTATGTCATTGGAATAAAAACTTCACTGACAATGAGTACATTGATAATGTAATGACCATGCCCTTCTGAAGCAATGTGAATAGCTGACAAGTCATCTGAGCCACCTCTCTGGGCACTCTACTCTTGAACAAGAGGCATGTGGTTAGAAGATCTGGGGACGTGGGCTATTTATGAGGTGAAGAAGAAGGAAAGATTGCCAGGACACAGTTGGCATGTTGACCCAGGAGTTCACAAGGAACATAAATCTGAAATTGCTGAACTACTAACTCAGGTGTGTCACCTGTTCTTTAAACTGATCTCGGTGCCAGTGGAGTGAAAATCAGATAATGACTTGTTAGTCTTCCTTAGAGGGTACGAAAGATCATCTAGGAACTACATTCTGTTTCCATAGTGGGCAAAAACTATGTCTAGAGACAAAAATGGATGTGGTAGGTAATTGGATATTATGGTGGAGAAGAGTTAGTGTGGCTTTTTCTGTAAGGGAAGCATAAGCTGAGATGAACTATCAGCATCAAGCTTAGGTGGTATTAGGGAAACTCTCAGTCTGTGCTTGCTCTGTTTTTTGCATTTTTCAGTTTGTCATCTGCTTTTGGCCACTTCTGAAGACAGGAGGTTGGGCCAAGATTGGTTGGTCTGATCAATTTTTGGTTGTTCCTCGCAGAGCTTCTAAAAAGGACTTGGGAATGTGTTTAGAAATCTCCCCAGAGATTTGTGGGTTTTTATTAAAGGACATCCTAATCAACCGTGTTCAACCAACTGTAACTTGGACACCAAATCTATTTTTGTGCTAAGAATTGTGGTACTGATATTAGTAGAACCAATGTGCAGATCATGAGACTTGAATCCATGTAAGAAAAAAGGGGGGGGGAGGGGGCTTCCAGATTCTGTTGGAAGCCTTAATCCAGGAATTATAGGAACAAAAGAGGCATGGACTACTCTTTATGGATTGTGGGATTTTTGTAGCCTATCTTCCCTTGACAGGTCTCAAAGCAGCCGCTGCTGTAAGCAGAATTGAGGACTGATCAGCAGTGGTAGTTTCTATGCCAAATTTATCAAAATAATGGCAAAACTAGTGTCTTTCCTACATGATTGATCTACTTCCTATTATGATAATGTATTGATAAGGAAGCTGCTACCAAAATGTGAACAAAATGAAAAAAATTCCTATTATAATATTCTTGCTTCAGTTATTATTTTATATCAGGCACATATATGTTATAATAGAGCTCACAGAATTATTTTACAAGTGGCAGCTTGCTTCTTCAACAGTTTGCCTACAATTGCTGGCAACTTGACACTGGTACCTTTTGTCTTTCTCAGTTCTTTTTCTCTTAAGGATGATCCCATTTTTGTGACCTGTTTGTGCTAGCTGCCCTTTGTTCCCCTCTCTTCCCCATGTCTTTCAGAGGTTTACCTGCATCCCATTGGTTTGCTTTTCTTCCCTTACCACTGATTTTAGATTGAAATGGCAAGATTATACTATCACTACTGTCCGTAATTACTTAAAAAGAGATGAATTGTGTTGCAGGGGGAAAAAGGAGTGAGAAATAGAGAAGAAACAAATCTGGTTTTGAATGCTTACTTTTCCAATTTCTTGTTTGAAAGACAAGCCAGGAAACCACGTAGAGTGGAATGAGGATGAAGGAAGAAAGACAGAAATCTTAACATCTGTTCCTGAAGCTGACTCGGATCAGACAGATCTTTGCAGCTTTGCGCAGAAGCAGTTGTAGGAACAGACTCTGAGAACCAAACTCAAATAACAACTTAAGCATCCAATATGTTACCAGCTGTGTAGTTTACAGAAATTCAACCCTAGACATTTGATCCTTAGACTTTGAAGCATTTATGAGAACTTCTGTTTATCTCCAGAACTGCTGCCAGTCTCAGCTCTACTAAGATATGTGGTCTTGGAACATACCTCACGCTAAAGCATATGTGGAGTTCACAGCCAGAGACATTTCTATGGCAGGTCCCCTGAAGGACCCAGTCAGGCTGGTATTCTCAGAGCACATGGCAAATACAGGGACAACAGCGCTCCGGTGCATCTGGTATACGATAGCCTATGCTCGGCCAAGCTTGGTTTCCAATGCTTCTGTCCCAGGCGAGTGCTCCCCCTCAGGGTTCACCACACCATCAGGTGAAGGTAAGGTTGGTGGGGAAGAAGGAGATGAGAAAGGAAGTTAGTGCTTAAGGCTCCTTTTCAGACACAGGTCACTGCAAAAAGGAGTGTAAGGGCTATGGGTGAGGGAGAGATTGTGCAAGAGGAGCCTGACTTCATCGCCCAGACATGAGGGTGGTCATGGAAAGGCTCTTCTTCCCCTTTACTTTCTCCCTCATAAATTTTGAATTCCCTTGTGTGCAGCAACATATCTTCAACTGGAAGGATTGAGAGAGCCTCATCCCAATTCTGCTTGCTCTTCATAAGCATAAGAACCAGTTGCAGGTTTGTGAACTCTACCCTTGAGCTAGGTGCACGAAAGTACAACCGAGTTTGCCAAACCTACATGTTTTTGTGGATTTGGGTTCAGTTTATTGCCTGTGTATGTAGTGTTTTAATGCTACATGCCTCGGTGTGTGTTGTCCTGAGCTGAGGATTTGGTCCAGTTGAGTAGTTATATGTGTGATAGCTGCATAAGTAAAAGATTTTTTTTTCCCCCCCAAGGGAATTTTGAGGTTTTTTACTTGTCATTAGATTGGGGAAATGCTACACTGCAGAACTTAAAACAAAGATGCAAATATATCACAGACCCCCTAAATGAGTGCTAAATTAATATAATAAGGAAAAAAAACTCTGCTTATCTTACAGTTTTGTAGTGAAACTGTAATACTCTTCTTTACAGAGTATGCTGTAAAAATAGGTTTGATTTTGTTTTTTTTTATAGCATTAACTTATTTGAGGTGCCTCATTTTAAATAACACTTTCTTTCTTAAAAACAGAAAGCATTCTGAAATCTAACTGAAAGTTTTGCAAAACAAAAGGACCTAAATTCCAAACACTCAGATCACATTTGCCTCAATCTGGAGTTGTATAATTATGGAAAAGAGAGGAGATCATTTTCAAAACATTCCAATTTCATTTTAGGAGAGCTTGGTTCTGATTGTATTTTCTATAGTAATAGAGAAGAGCTGGACTGATTCCTGAAAGTGTGGGAAAATACAACTTTTTTGCAAGGTTTGTAAAAATTTAGGGCTGTACTTTTAATATATCAATATTCTGAAAAAATTAGGTTGCACTTTCCATCCTATCTTAAAACAATTTTGTACTCTAATGCTTTATGCAAAATATGTGTAGGTGTTGGTTTTGTCCTTTTTTTACTTTTATTTAAGGTGGAAATTTCATTAACATTTCCTTGGGCAGAAAAAGTATAAAGTGAGATAACAAATTTTAGTCAAGAATCCAAATATGCATATACTATTGGAAAGAATAAACCTACAAAATGATTAAAATGTTGCAAGTACTAGCTTTTTTTTGCATATGCTGGCCCTGGGTGTGTTTACTTTTCAAGAAAGCAAAAAAAAAACCCATAGCCATGAGTACTGTTTAAAAGAGCAGGACACAATTGTGGAAGGGCTGTGCAATGCAAATGGAAATAGCATGTCTGCCTTCAACAGAGTAGCCTGTAACTGTTTATGGAGTATTAACAGGGGCACAGATGAGAGGAGTGAGACAGTATTGTGAGAGTGACACCGTCATATGTACTAACGATCTAAACACGCGGGGGCATGGCTTTTGGGGTTACTTTTTGTTGTTTGTTGTCAGCATTGCAAAAATGCAGAGATCCTGAAAACTTGGAAACTTGAAAACTCACCAGCCAGGCTGCACAGCCTAACATCCCAGGCCAAGGGAGTGGGGATAATTCACATTGGGATAAGAAATAGGATGGGAAATGTCATCAGAGAGAAGACAGGTTTGTTTGCAGCCCTTTTATTTTATTTTTCTCTGTTGCTTTCATCTGCAGAAAAGATTTTGTCTGTGCCTTCTGCATCCTTCTGCAAGTCAAATGTAAGCTTGGTAAGTCTTCCTATGTCACAGCTAAAGAGAAGGGTGCTGTAACAATCTGCAGGCAAAATATGAGACCCAGATGAAAAGAATGCAAGTAGTTAAGAAGAAAAGGCCACATTTTATAGATACCATAGAATGCGCAAGATTTAGAAAGAGCTAGGGTGGGAGGACTTAAGGGAAACTCAGGTGTATGATGACTTAAAGATTGTGTGTATGAGCAGAAGAAGGTTGGTGGCAGTACTCACAGTCAGTGAGAGAAGGTTGCAGATAGAGGTTGATGGGGGAGACATGGATTTGGAAGGGGAGTTTGCCTAAAATGACCACTAGACACACGCATAGAGAAAAGCTGAGATTTCTGTTGTGAAAGTGGAGTAGAGGGATATAGATGCAAGTCCTCAGTGGAGCTGTGTTTTTGGAGCAAATAATTTGTTTCTTGTGACCAAGAAAAGAAGAAAGGTGGCAGCTGGCCGGCATGAGGGGAGCAGCTTGTGGAGCAGAGCAAGTTGGCAGCCCTCTAGTGGGAGCCAGGGAAATGCAAGGTATGTGCAGCTGGGAAAGCAGAAGCACAAATCGACTGTAAGCCACAGAAAGGAGAGAATAGAAAAAAAGAACTTGACAACAGAGGTGCCAGAGAGAAGTGCTTCCTCAAAGAGAGTTGGGAGAGTAGCTGTATTAGTGGGCAGAGAGGACGAACAGAGGCAGCCGGTCAAATGAACGGTGTCTGGAAAAGCCAGGGAAGTCAGGCCAAAAGCCATCTGGCTCAGGACCAAGACTCCAGTAGGAGTGTGTAATGATCTACCCCATTTATTCTCCCAGACTTTGCCAGATTATCATCTGGGGGCTTCTTGAGTCAGAAGTGGCTTCTTTGTGAAAAGAGGTCTTCATTTTTCTCCTGTAAATCCATCCCGTCTTTAAAACACATGGATTGCTAGACAGGTCAGGTGATATTCCCTGTAACAGCTGAAGCTGGCAAAGAAGCATAGCGAGACTCCAGACAGAGAAAGAGTCTTAAATAGAGAAAAATGGCAGTGGATGTGAGATGAATGGACCAGATGTGATAAAAAAGTAAAAGAATAGGAGAAAGATTGGGATATAGTTCTGCTAAGAAAGACAAGCCAAAGAAAAGAAAGGTAAGAAGAGAGGGGCGTAACATTGCTGAACGGTGGAAGAGGAGCTGGACACCCTGGTCAGGTGTGTTGTGGCAGGAAGAGGAGCAGGACACCAGCTCCAGGCCGGGAATGCTGGAGAACAGCTGTGAGCCTTGTGTCTCATAAGGGAGTTCAAGCAAGGCTAAGACCAGTGTTGAGGTCACACATGGTTGTAATCCTTTTCAGGACTGCAGTTTGGCCAGGAAAAAAAGGGAAGGGATTTGCCCTTGAAAATAGTGGTATAATCAAATATGGAAATGGTGTAGATGGGGAAAGCTGAGCTGGAGAGAAATGAAAATGAGCCCTTGTAAAGATGGGGAGATGGAGCCAGGGGACGACAGCAGTGCCGTGAGAGCCACGTCGAGAAGAGAGTCTGCTCACTGGCTTAGCAAACCAAAGGGACAGGGGTCTGAAAACATACTGCAAATGTGAGGGAAAGGATGCATCAGTGTGGGAGTGACTAAAGGGGAAAGAAGATATAGCAGGTTGGAAGAAGGAGCCTTCAAGGCAAAAGGGTGTCTGTAGGCACCTGGGCATCTGTGCAATGCTTCTCAACTGGCACATCCATCCTGAGCCTTTCCAGGAGGCTGAACTCACCAGCACCTTTGCTTTACTGTTTGGTTGGCTCTAGTTGCTGTTTTTGCTCTGGAGCAATGAAGAATTATTCAAGAAGATTTTGTTGTACCAATTATTCATTACTTTTACCCTGGTTGTGTTACTAATTATCATAGAATCATAGAATGGTTAGAGTTGGAAGGGACCTCAAAGACCATATATTTCCAACCCCCCCGCCACGGGCAGGGACACCTCCCACTAGACCAGGCTGCTCAAAGCGCCATCCAGCCTGGCCTTGAACACTTCCAGGGATGGG